>CM070032.1:49891409-49912655 GCA_036250615.1 Ptychadena robeensis | reverse complement strand
GAATGGGAAGGCTGCAACAAGAGCTTAGCAACACCATTAACAGTTTTTTAATTGAATATTTGGGTGATGCGAATATTGCGAAAATCGTCACTTTTAAAAATTCGCATAAAAATTCGCGCCATGTTAAACATATATTGCGCGTGCAAAATTCACAATAAAAACTGCCGATATGCGCAATAAAAAAAACCTCAAATATAGCCGAATGCGAATATTTTCCGAATGTTTTCCATAAAATTCGTGGCATGACGCGAATACGAATGTTGCCTATGCCGCTCATCACTAGTAAGGAATAGCCATTTCCATGCGCCCAGGACAAATAACTTAATCTCTGTTACTGGGTCTGCATGGATTTCTCAATGACAGCAATCCAGATGCAATCTGAAGTATAAACATTGTGGTGGATGCATCATTATGCAAACCAACTCAGAAACAAACCATGTCCACATTTATGCCAATATACTGTATACATCTTCTGAAATGAGATCTTCCATTGTCCAGTAACAATAGTAGATGCCTTTAATACTTTTTTTTACAATAAGAAACAAATTGGCCTTCAATCCATAGAATTATACCTGACAAGCTTAGTGATATAAAATACTGTATATCTATTGAAGTGGAAAAGCCACAATGACTTCTCCACACATAGGATTTTGAAAACTGTAATACTTGATACACCAAGGAGAACCTAAATATTTCTTTTTAACTGACCTTAGTGGGGTGTCTGAGTTTCAAGCTACATTTCGACTGACTTTACAGACCACACCAGGATGTCAAGTCATTACTATTCAGATGCTTCAGTGGATAGGTATGGCATTCGTACCAATTCTGCATGATGCTTAAAGAGAAAATTCTAAAGTCATCTTTCTTAAAAGTCATATGACTACTGCTGTGTTCCTGCCCAAACAGGTGTATGGGAATGCAAAAGATGCTGAAGCAGGTCTAACACAGGTCAGCTTTATTTACAATAAATTCTGATTGATAAGCATTTGTCAATAGCACACCTTATCCACCCCTATAGGCCAAGACATGAAAAAAGTATACAAACTAAGTCTGTTTTGGGATCAGACATGCCATACTCTTAACACTTAGGGAGTGGCAGAGAATAGCATTGCTGGAGAATGTTTCTACTTGATTCAATGGACAAAAATAACTAGCTTTTACCAAGCCAACCTCTTGCAACCAGAGAGCCATTTTTTGTAGGCAGCAGCCAATGTTTGGTTCAACCAGAACCCAGCTGAACCCAAATGTGGTATCTTCAGGCTAATTTTGCATTGATCCCAAATCTTTATAGGATTACTTGTAGATGAATACATTTGTACAGGTCCAGGATCAACCAAACGATACAGAGGCAGACGTACTGCAGAAACCCTTTATTTATTCAGGAACAAACTTGGAACGTTAACTCACTGCAACAGTTCCCACTTGTGTGAGCTTCAGCGTGTCCCCTTTCACACAGGGGCAGGTCCTCTTCTCATGCAGAGCGAGGGAAGGACTGTGCACCACACGGGTAGCCTGGCCTGGCACGGGTAGCCTGGCCAAGGCTGGATTCAAGGTGCTGTAGTTCCAATGCGCTGCTGCCACAGGGTATAGTCCGCCCCACCCCACTTGAAGGGAGTAATCAGGGTGTCCTGAAGTGAGGCCGACTGCCAGTTAACTGGGTCTGATTAAGGAAGAGCATACTATTTTGTCTGCAGGCCGTACGCACAAGAGCTTTAACAGGTGAGTGTGCGGAGCCTGGAGCCAGCTGGTGTGCCCGGTTGATGCTGTCTCATTAGGACTTGCTGGTCTGGACTGCCCTTCCTCTTTTTTACTTCTCTGGCAGCAAAGCCTCCTGGGGCATGGCCTTTAGGGGGCAGCACCAGACTGGGCTTTTGTGACTACACTACAAATTTTTAATAGAAGCCACACACTTTGGATAAAGCACAAAATGCTAATTATTTGCTTTGGGGCATCTATTCCCATTATAAAAACAGATCCAACCTAGCATGCTCATGGTGTCCTTTCACGTTACATTCTCTGCTGGGATGTTTTTGCCGGTAATGGACGCTCTAGCTGCAACGCTGCTGCATCCTGAAGAAACTTGTAGTGCCTCTGCAAAGCTGCATGCAAACCAGAGGCCAATGCATTAACGCTAGTCGCACTGTTGTACTGTACCACACTGCTAGTGTAACAGGGCCCTGTCTTTGCCAGTGTCCTCTACGCTGTAGCTGTTCAATTTAAACTGTATATTTATAAGGTGCAATAGAAGTTATACTAATATAACCAACCCTATAGTTATAGGGGATTTATTTCCTGTTTAGCAATTTTAAGCTGATTTATTATAGGAACACAAACATATAGCACTTGTAAAAACTGACATAACATTTAGCACAAAATATACAGTGTCATGTGTTGTAGCCACACAGTTCTTTCTATTTACCACATCTGGAGAGCACTATTAATATTTATGAACTGTGAAGAGCTCATTTTTAGGCTCAGAACATGCCCATTGTCACACAAAGATTGTATCAGCACATAATACAGGTTCAGTGTGCAAGCATTTCATACCTTTATAATCTAACAACATGGCATTTTTACAAACAGTTATAACAACAATATGTATTCTTTTTAAACAATAATCTATACTTTTCCTTAAAAAAATTTTTAAAAACGGATACAGGGTATGGATTCTTCTTAATTACCTGCACATAATAATACCCAATATGTAATAATGATGTAGAAATTTCAAGTCAGCTACTTTCCTTCTACATTCCTTGTAAAGCGTACATTTTAATGTGGAAAGAAATATGATATTAGACAACCAAGTCACGTAAAATATCTGACAAGGCTTTAAAATGGACTTTAAGTTCCACTAACTACCATGAAATCCACAGACTGACTATGCCATGTTTAAAATTGAACTGTATTTAAACACATGCACAAATCATAATTCACATTTATTGATACAATCATTCATTACATTGAATGCTAATCGCCAATGTGCCATCTTAGTTATTGTAACAGTGACCAACCTTTCACATTTACATGAATCAGCAGGGCACAAGCCATCATTTGCGAATCTCATTATGTTTTAGTAAAAGGTTACCTCTTGCATCATGGAAGAAAAAAATAGGATTGGGTTAGTCTTCCAACCACTGAAGTATATACATGGCTTTCTGGCGTACTTTATATGTTATATTGTGCTGAATGAGCTGCACACAAAAAAGTATGTACTGTATCCCCCAAAATATGGTTGAGGGGAGATGCGTAGTACGTAAAGGAACTGTGGAGGAGCAGATACAGCAGAAAGAACAGAGAGTTTGGTGTATGATTTTATGTATTGGTGGTCGCTCTTGTTTAGCCTGTGGATGACCAGTGTTATAGGGTGCTGAAACCTTGTCCGCCTGGTGAGACAATATGTTATATGTTCAGAACGCTCCATACAATGATTGACCTATGGAATCTTAAGCTAGGGCTACACAATGCGCTTGGATGCGTTGATGTCAGTGCATCCAATGAGCACAAGTCTCCCCATTCGCTCTGTTTAGAGCCACGTTATTGACCACACTACATAGCACAGCCAATAACACAGCTGCTTTAAATCAATGGGCTGACGTATGATTAACGTGTCTGGGCAAAGTAGCCATATGTCAGTCTGACGTGTCCATTTACTGCCAATGGACATGTCATATGTCAAGCCTTCGTTGCGTCATTCAACAAGCATTCATTCAACGCAGGGATTTCAGTGCGAGTGTAGCCCTAGTCTAAGTATATCTAAATATGAGAGCTTTTCACAGCTGCAATGCCCTGCGTTTACATTGCATCATAATTCCATTAATGCAAGAAAAACTTTTGTACCTTCCAACCTTAGCTGCATTGCATTATGTCTTGACTGGCTGACTCGTATTAACCAAAATGCATGGGAGACCTAGCACAGTGGCATGTATTAACGCATGGCTTTATTTATCTGCAAAGGAATCATTTGCGTTGTTGCTGATTAATACCAAGCTGCAATCACAGCACATGTAGTGTAAAGGACCTTACTTTTTTTTGAGTTTTGGTACAATAGGCAAGAATTATAACCCTTTCAGACTGTTGTAACTTTGTCACAGCATTGTGGAAGCTCAAGAGTGCCGCAGGAGGAAATTTGACTTTGAAGGCTTCTTGTGACATGTCGGTGTAAGTGGGACAGTCACAAACACTGCTAAAAATGTTTTCTAAGGCGGGGCTTAAGCACCAATTATGTTACGCAATTTAAAGTCATTCTATAAGCTGGTATAAAGGGCTGGTGGCTGGTGCAGTTGGTGGAAGGAACTCAGAAAAAGTTGGTGGCACTGTCGGGGGACCCCCCTTTAACTCTTTTGAGATTGTATATAGGCTGTGGCCATGTCTATATATACATTTGCCCTTCAAATATATGAATATTCAAATTATATTATATGTATAAAAGAGTATATGTATAAAAGAGTATATGTATATGTATAAAAGAGTATATTTTGGTCTTTGTCATTATTTGAGGTGTGTTTAAATCCAAGAGACAAAATGGCTGAGTACTCCCTGGGTCAAGGCAGGGTATGATGATCAGCAAAGAAAGAGCCATGAGATGCATCAACCAGATGTGGCTGTCCACATACATATCAGACTAAACATAGATACAAGGTATTTTGTATTAAGTGAGGAAAAGCTTTAACAGATGTCACATTTTCTTTGAGGTGTCCATACTGAAGAGAAGAGATTTACCTCTCTATTCACCAACTCAAATAACCAAAACTGCAAATATCCAAAATAGCACAGATGCCACAAGCACAGGGAATATGTCAATGCTATGTTACCCTAGACAATATCCACCATTGTTTCATAAATCTACAGGTATTTCAAAGGTTTATTATTGTTGCCCTTATGTTTAGTAATGTTGAGCTCGAATATTGGAATTGCGAATATATTCGACTATTCGAGAATTTGCATGTTTCGCAAATATGATGGCGGATATTTGCCATTTAGAATATTTGCGATATAAATGTATAATATTTGTGGTATATAATAATAATAATACCACATGTGACCATTCATTTTAAAGGTAACATGATGCCATTATAATTGCTAATGTATTTTCGAACCTAATATTTGTTAGAATTATTCGTGAAATTTTGCTAATTCAAATATTCCCTGTTCCGCTCATCACCAATGTTTGTTGTATTCAGTTGTAGTGCAATCTTAGATCCATATACGAGTTACAAGGCTTCTGAGGACACCCTGGCACAGATCCCGGTTGATGCTGAAGAAACTGAAAGGTAGTAGAGTGGCCTCAGCTTTGCCATACTGAATATTCTGCAGTATAACTCATCAATATACAGATGCTGGTAAATACATTGATTCTGACTAAATACATTTTGTTCAAAAGGTGAAATCTATAGATGAAAAAAAAAGGAAATTGTAACGTCTACTAGCAGTTTAGGATTACTGAGCATGGGATAAACTGTTGTAATATATAATATGGCTTCAGACCATATGGTAAAGATGCAGTAAAGAATATTTTTCTGGTGGCCTCTAAATGAAAGACTCAGGCTCAGGATTGGTATTGATTCTTCGGCGTGCACACAATGATACCATGCAGTGCTACCCTTGGATCCCCTTTATTCTAGTTTTTTATTTGAAGTATCAATGTACGAGTAGACATATGATTGGATCAGTTACCCTTGTGGTACTTAAGGCTATAGTATGTTACTGACACCCATTGAAAGTGGATTGGAAAGGCTGCAAATGTCTTCAGAATTATCCACCAATTCCCATGCATGTAAACGCCTTCCAGTAACAAACACATTTAGACTATTTGTAATGTCTTGAGTACCTGAGCCTGAAAACTTTTCCAAAAATAGGGCAATCACTATGCATTGCCTGTAGCCTCCCTGTAGCTGATCTTTCCTGCATTGGCTGACTGAGGCGGTACCTTCCTCAGATGCGCATGTGAACTATATTAATAACTAGTTCTGCTATACAGTTATGTAGGAAGATGAAGTGCTCCTAAAACAGGGAATGAGATTCTAAGTTAGGGAAATTCTAGGATTTCACAAAATGATTTTGTTAGATTACATTACCAACTAGATAGATAATTAATTAATAAACGGACTGAACACAGTCGAACAGCAATACATGTACCACTGGTGATCCTTAGTATACTAGAGCTGCATGCATTCTACTTAAAGTCCCACCAAGGAGGAATCAACTCAATTCTAAATAGTTACTGTTTGGGATGAGAATGCATGTATAACTATAAACGGGCGATCCTTAATCTCAGTACATTAATTAGATTTTATCAAAAAACAGACTAGAAGCCACTTTAAGGCCCATCAATAATTGATATCTGGTTCTGCTGTAAGCAAAGCTACTTTAGCTGGAATCCTGGTGCCCCCTTCTACCATCATTACCATTAATCTCCTTTGGAGATATAAAAAAAAAAAAAGCATCACAAAAGGTTTTTGGCTCCGCCATCTCATCAGGTCAGCCAGGAGCTCCCGACATCACCCTTTTTCTACAAGATTTCTGATTTTGATTGATTTCATAGGGAATTCTAGTTCAGAAATTCCAAATTTTAAGGTTTCAAAAACATTAAAAGATTTGGCAAACCACAATTGATTTAAGGAGTCAGATTTCTTTCCTTATATCAAAGCTCTCATGGCTTTTTTTTTATGCTAGGCACTAGTCATCAAACAACCCCCTCCCCAACAAGGTCTGCTGTCCCTCTTTGTAAGTGTGACATAATAGCTTAAGCTTCCATTCACAGCATTTTGCAGACTTTACTGTGAAGTCCCACCTGAGTGCTTAAGGTTTCATCTCTATACTGGACACTGGATTTTACTAAAGGCATCCCATACACCTTACGATCTTAACATATTATTCTTGTACAATCAACTTTTCTTCTACCAAAACCATGTAATATGAGGATCCTTCTAATCCTTCCAATCACTATGTATTCTATCAGGGAGGACCCGGCACTACATAGTTGTTGGTAGATCTAAAGGGAAATTGTATGGAGAGATCTAAAGGTGTATAGGGGCTTAACTGTTGGGGAAAGGTAGGTTGGTGCAGGTCCTACCTCACCACTAGGTGGCACACTTCTTCTCTTCCTATTCTTAAACTAGTATTGGATCATATCCATTCAAGTGAAATGAATAACAGTGCCTATGGTGAGATCGACCCTCTTACTTCAAGTGAAATAAGAATTGTAAAACTAATAAATAAGTACTGGTTAATCTTTAAAGACCAGTGCCACCGGTGTATTTTAATGCTGATGTTCTGACATTTATGCCATGGAGTTTTTAAACCTTTGCTACTCGTGCTCCTAAAATTACATAATTTGCGCATGATAAATGAATATGTCATTCCCACTATTGTAAGGAACACTTGCCAGGGTGTGATTTGTGAGCTGAGAGATAAAAGCACTAAGTTAGTATGCAAATAACTCCTGCAGGCATTTTTAAACTGTCAGTTCTTTGTCTTTAACTAGATGTGTAGTTTTCTTTACACAATGAAGCAAAAAATAGAACGGAAGATTAGTGATTTCAATCTGCAATCTAGTTTAAGTCATTCCTGGCGTCTAATCTGCTTGGGAAGCGATGCGCCAATCACAATTAGAATTGGTTTTACCGGAATATCTCTCAAATCTTTCTAAAACAAATATCTTTCAAAGAAGTAGAAAAAGAGAGAGAAATCAATTCTAATTGAATTATTTGCCTCTGACATTCAAATGTGGGACAAAAAAACTAATCAGCTATTGCTTTTAGGATGATTACACAGTGAATCACCAAAACTGGAGAAAATGAATGGCGCTATGATCTAAATAAATGTGTCTGATTCATACTTTTATATTCTTAAACCATTTATGCCACAGACAGAAAAGAAATGAAACACTTTGACATTTGATTATTAATTATAACCCTTGTGATGCTATAATGCCATTGTTATGTGCATACCTAAGCAAACAAACATTTATCCAAATGTCACACTCCATTTCCAGAAAAGTGGTCCATTAGACAAGACCTTGTGCTGCCTTCAAGTGCCATAGGGCCTGGACTTATGCCAATCTCATACTCATATCCATGGGCCGATATGAAAGAGCCAAATGAAATTCGAAATATATATATATATATATATTAATTGCATGCACTGGCTGCCAAACCTGTAGTAAATTCCTTTAGCAAAAGTTTTTTGACCAAATAAGTTTATGTAGATAGCTACCTTCTCTTTACAGGACCAATGGTGGCCAAGTTATAAACTACTGGGTGACAGAAGGTACAGTTGACCTAGGCCAATCCAAAAAGGAAAGATACTAAACTTCCAATGACCAACACAACTTTCCATTGTGTTTTACAAATTAAAGCACATTTCCAGCCATTCTATTGAGTAGGTTTATAAATATGAATCTTTATTTCCATATTATTATAATGGGAATGATAGCCAGGAAATCTTCAAGGTTGTTAAAAATTTGTACAGTGTCCAGTGTGTTTGTATATTGTCCTAGCCTGCTTTTATGATATCATCTAGTTTTAAGCCTATGTAACTCATAAATGATGAGTAAGGGCCATGGAACTGGCTTGGGTTAGCAGGCACACACCTGCTCCTGCATTTCCTTTCATATTTGCAGTACGCCTGACCAGGCAGATTGCACAGACATGACTTTGGGTCACCGCATGTTGTCACTGCAACTCTGAGATTTTCTTCCATCCATGTCCTCCTCCTGCATGTATAAGGAGATCAAAGTGCCTTCACCAGGCACTCCACTTCCCAGGTAATCCACCTCCCTCATTAGATACCTGTAGCACTTCCTGTCCTATATAAGACTGGGTGTTGCATGGCTTCCGTGCCTGTGATAGTGTATACTGTTTATTGTAAGGGTATGTTTCCACATCCACATCCACTTTACCTGCTCAGAGGATGCTGTGTTCTCACAGCGCTGAGCCGTTCCGCCGATGCAGGGGTTAATGTAGTCCAGTGTCCATGTCTGAACAGAGCATCCGCCGGCCAGCTAAAGTGTATGTGATCCGTCTGGATACCTGCCAAGCACTGCACTTAACGTAGGGGTCCCAACAGGTCACTCAGCGCTGTGGAAACCCCACCCTAAAGCTGACCTTTGCTTTCGTCCTGACTACTCTCTGTCTGCCACCTGCCCTGAACCTGCTTCGACTCAACTATTCTTCTGCCTGCTCCTTCTGGATACCTTGAGTGGACTTCTGTTTTTGTGCCTGACACTCTTCTGTCTGCTGCCAGCCCTAACCTTGGTTTGGTCCTGACTAGCCTCTTGTCTATATCCTAGCCAGTACTGTGGTTGAAGTGTGGTGGTTTCCATTAATGACAGTCTATCTTTGTTTTTGTCATACTGGTCCATTGTTAATCACTGTTCCCAGATGGCATCCCATGCTTACATAAGACCTGGGGGCAACCAAGTGCTGGAATTAGCAACTAGCCTCCTGACCAGGGGCGTGTCTGTAAGTGAAGAGTGTGGAAAAGATTGGGGGATTGACATCTTGGTTGGTACTGGGCCACAGCCTCACATTGCATGATCAGAGTCTTAGACCAATCCAATCTTAAGTGCCCAAGTGCTGTGGTACCCCTTGCATGGAATTGAATAGATCCCCTTTTCTTAACCAAGGTTTAGTGGAACTCTACTACTTGACAGTGTTCTAGGAGCTATGGCTGGCCCTCAATTTACTGGTATATACACATTTTCCAGTGCCAATTACATGACAGTGGTCATTTTCAGTCTCTGCAAGGGTCTTTTGACCACCCTTGTAAGGGGTCATTCTTCAATATGTCCACTAATGTAAGATGCATTTTACCAGTAAATGCTTCTGAAGGAATTGTTTTAACTGCCTGTAGAAATAAAAATTATTTCAATGGTATCTCTAGGGTATAAAGGTTAGAAATTGCTTACATTACCATATATCCACACTGATATTACCCTATTTCCTTTCCTGTTCATCCACTTAAAGCAAACACCATACATTGCATTGCTGCTCTCACAATTAAATGCCAAGACATAGCTTCTTCAATATAAAGACCTGTTGCAGTCAGCTCGGAGAGGAAGCTGCACACTCAATAAAAATGAATGCCTGTCTTATATAAATGGCAAACAAAGGATTATCAGTCAAAGTACAACATCTTTCCAGTAGAATTTCACTGTATAATCCAACCATCTGTCGACCAGTTGTGGAGCAAAATTATTATTTAGTGAATCGCTTTAAAAAAAAAGAAACCCATAGCTGTATTGTAGCTACATTTATCTGCCATTGACATTATCTTCCGCCTTACATTATGCCTTTTTAAACCACAAGGAATCTGACACTTGCCACTGGCAAGGCAAACATGCTGTGCACAAGACGGATAAACCGTTTCCTATGAGTTCCTTTTAATCACGCCATGCGATTATTAACAAAAAGCAAATCTATTATTTATCCAGGCACTTACATAATTACTTTTCCAAACCACTGGCACCATATCCACAAATGTAACCACAATGCTTGATATTATCATATATTATTTCAGGAGCTGACTCATTCTCTAGAAAAAAAAGACAAGCCTCCAGAAAATGCTGTAGTGATTTGTTGCGAACATCAGAATTGTTAATTTCATCACATGTTTGGGGGCTTTTCGAACACACATTCCCCTTATCTGAGCATTACAGATCGACGTGCTTCTCTCTTCAGCTCAGCTGTCGGAGACAAGATATGTCATTGTATTTTTTATAGAAAATAAGGAGCCGTCTATTTTTCAGGCGTATGATTTAAGTAGCAGAAACAGTAATAAGAGAGAAGACAGCAGACCATGATCATCCTATGCCTGTCTCTGATATACAAGGACTATAGAGGTTTTTCATCGTAAACTTTCAAAGGGAGCTAATGTTTACTGAGCAGCCTTAATTGCGACAACTGCCTTTTTATGGTTGAAGTTTAAGCGGCGTGGTACAAACGGCTTGAGAATGAAACATTTCACAGCAGACGTCTTCCATTCCAGCAGGACACATCTACTGTTGAATGGAATTTGAAATCCATTAAGAAAAAGTCACAGGCACTCCGAGCAATGGGTGGATTACAAAGGCGCACTTTTTTTTACTGACACGTAAAATCGAAATGTATGATGGCATATCGGTAATCGGATGATGAGTTGGACATATTATACATACATTTAACACCAGAAACACAGTCAGACATGTCTAAGCTTTCTCCTGCTCTACAAGTATATGAGAATCTGTCTGGGTGATGCTTATCACTTTCCCATTCACAGAAAACCAAGCAGAGCCAATGCCCACCTTGACAATGCTGGCAGGACAGGAGGGAGCTCCTTGTGTCTCAGACAAAGTCTTAAGTCAGACTTTTTAGAACATCTGCACACTTTGGCTGAGGGCATCTATATGCTTTCAGCCCCCCACAGCCACCACCACCCCCAAGTCTTACCTCTTTAAGTTCCTTAGCTACATCCTTCAAGTCCCCCAGGACTAATTCCAAATCATCCACAATAATCTTGATCTGTTCTTTCACCTTGGCTTTGGAGGATGTCCCCTCAGTCGGCGAGGATGTCCCCTTAGACTTTGCTGACATGCTGCAGTCCAACTCAAGGGAGCTGTATTAGAGGGTGACCGGCTGCAGCCCTCTCTGAGCGGCTGTCTCCCCGCATTTTCTTTCTCAGATCTCCCTCTTTCTCCTCTTTTTCCTCTCCCTGTTTACACGGTGCCATGAACTCCACACAACTGCTCTGGGAATGGGCTGCAGACTAGTGGCGACGGCCAAGCGGTGCCTGCGTCACGGCGCTCTGCTAAATCAAAGGGAAGAATAAGTGCGAGATCCCAAAGTTCACCGTATGACATAAGACACTCTGTACGAGTGACACCTGAATATCCATTTACTTTTTTTTTATAATGGTGACAGTCACATCCTCTCGCTCTGTGTGCTACTCTGTACTCAGCAGCACGCCTACTGCTTGCTACTTGCTGCTCGCTTGACACACTCTCTCTCTTCTCCCGTTCTACGCTCCTGCATTACCGTATTCCTCATAGTAACACAGCACTAGCATTGCTATGCATTACCAAAGGGACCAGTGATTTTTTTTTCTCCCCTGTCACTCTCATGAAGCACGCATTATAATTTATAGGCGTTGAACTGAAACGTATAAAACGTACGACAAATAAAAAAAATAAAAAAAGAGGCAACGCCAACATGTCTTATACAACGTCAATAAAGAACATCCATCATTTGTCATTTTACAAACTGTTGTCTCCAATTCAATCTAGCGATAGCTAATGGTTTGTGATAGTTCATTAGCTTGGCCTAGGAAATCATACTTCCCTTGTATGCCGTATGCTGGGGGGAGCGGAGGGAGACGTCGGCTGAAGTAGGATCCCCGGGGAGGATGAAGGGTCCGGATTATAGGAGGATGGAAGGCTTTCATTCTTCAGAAGAAAATAGAAATAGGAATAAATGAAATTGAAGAGTGACCGTGTCTGCTTTTTACCTCCTTATTTTATCACCGTGGCTCAGGGGGCTTCGGAAATTTATAGCTCCTCGTTTATCAGGTTCAAATGAAATCAATAGTGAGACATGGCAGCAGCCCTGCTTTGTGAGAGGAGAGGGGAAGAAAGAGAGGGTGTTAGTAATTAGGGTCTGTCACTCTGCTCTGTAGAAAAATGCTGGATGTGCTGTAACCATGATTTTGTTCAATGTTCCAACTTAAGCTTACCACAAATGTTACAATCTGATTGCACAATCTAGTTTAGATCTGCTCACAAGGTGGATGGGATGCAACCTGATTGAAGATATTCTACAGATATATTTTGATGCTTCTTGTGAGCACAAGGCACAATAGCTATTGATAATGCTCTACATGGCTTCCTTAAAAAAACTATAATAAAGTCTGATGCTGATCTGATTGTCCCACCACTACATACCCCCTGTGGTTCAATGAAATGTCCCGGGATGGTGTGTCTATAGGTGCTGGCAAAGAAGTCACAGTCAGTACAATACTACAGTCCAGGAAGGTGTCACGTGTCATCAGTCAGCTCAACAACCACAGCTCACAGCCAGTATCAGTCGTCATGGTAAGAAGCTCCACCTAGTGGCAAACATGAGGTATTGAAGGGGACAGCAGGAGATTGAAGGTGCAGATTGCAGCCAAAAAATTTTCATTTATATAACAAAAGTAGAATTCTGCTTTAAACAAATCAAACTGAGAAGGTGTGTCTATAGGTATTATTATTAACATTTATTTATATAGTGCCAACATATTATGCAGCTCTGTACAATTCATTATGGAGATACACATATAGTACACAATATTGTACACAACCAGGAACAGGTTATGACACAGGAGGAGTGAAGGACCCTGCCGGGACAGGCTTACAATCTAATAGGTTAGGGAACATAGTATACAATAGGTAGGGGGGTGGTAATGACACAGAAGTCACAATCAGTACAATACTACAGTCCAGGAAGGTGTCACGTGTCATCAGTCAGCTCATTGCCAGTATCAGTTATCATGGTAATCAGCTCCACCTAGTGGCAAACATGAGGTATTGCATGGGACAGCAGAAGATTGAAGGTGCAGATTGCTGCAAAAAATGTTTTCACTTATATAACAAAAATAAAAATTCTGCTTTAAACAAATCAAACCTTTAAATGTAATTGAAATCGATTTCTACACAATAGCTATTGATAATGCTCTACAAGGCTTCCTTATAAACTTTAATACAGCCTGATGCTGCTCCCATTTTTCCATCACTACATACCCATTTAGTTCTCTGGAAGGTGTTGAGATGGTATGTCTATTGGTAATGACACTGCAGAAGTCACAATCGGTACAATAGTACAGTCCAGGAAGGTGTGGTGTGTCATCAGTCAGCTCAACAACTTCAGCTCATAGCCAACATCAGTCATCATGGCAATCAGTATTGCATGGGGCAGCATGAGCTTGAAGGTGCAGATATCTGCAAAAAACATTTTTAATTTTTATAACAAAAGTAGAATTCTGCTTTACACTAAATGAAATCTTTTCAGGTAATTCAAATCTATTTCTACAAAAAAAATGTAAAAAGCAACCCAGCCCAAAAAAATACTTTTAATTTAGCAAACTGTGATTTTCATTTTTTAGATCACTATTAACCCTTGCACTGAATCCTTTTCTTCACTTTCAGGGCTAATAGCTTGTTCAAGTCTGGTAGTGACAGAAAAGCATTTGTACTCAAAGAGCAGCATTACCCTCCCCACCTCCTCTTCTGCTATCACATGCTTTTCTGAGACATAAAGGAGCAATTAACCCTTTCAGTGCTCTGAGGAAACATCTTTATTGTTTCCACTTGGCAGCATGGACGCATTGGTGTGACATGTCCATGCAGCCCAAACAGCAGATACTCTGTTTGCCTTAGATTTGCCTGGCTTGCCCATGGTTCAGGGCAATGGCTATTCTTTTGGAATAGATGCCTATTGCAGGTATTTAATAGACACATCACCACACTGACAACGCGGGACATCGGCATTGCAAGCTAAGCAGTGCAGGCACCCTGCTTTGACAATGCAAAAGCGGACACTGTTCCATTCACTTGAATGGGAGGTGTTCTGTCTTTTCTGTCATGTTTTTCCCCGCCTTGATGCATGTCCACCATGGAAAAAAAAACCCGGTGGAAACAAGTGTGAATAAGACATAGATAGGATGCCTCCAATTTTTGTAAATGGAACAGTGTCTACTATCACATTGTCAAAGCAGTGTAATACGACAGGTATCTCATTGTCAGCACCATAAACTGTGGGCAAACAGTGAACAATCCAAATGGAAACATAGCCTTAGCTGGAGTTGAGATTTGAATAATAAATGTGTATGCATTACTTAAAGACGTGGTTCCCAACCTGGGGTCCGTGCTCCCCCTATCTTACTTTGCAAGTTAATTACAAAGCCAAACATGTTATCATCCCCACAATTGCTGGAGGTATAAAGAAGGACTTTGTGCATGCAAGGTAGGAGGGAGGGGACGTTACCACAGGACGGTAGCGTTGTGACATCACTTCCGGGAAAATGTCTTTTATTATGTGTATGCGCATAGAAGTTGGACACAGGTAAGGGGGGTCTCAAAGAAAAAAGTCTGGAAAGTTTGCTATCCTATAAATACATAGTGCCTCTCTGGAAACTACTTTTACCTGAAATCTAAATACAAATGAATAATAATTATCATTAAAATCATTGTTAAATCCACCTAGGTGCCAGGTAACAGGGAGTATTTTTTTCACAAGGATTTTTTCCATCATGTTTGCCGGAGCTATTAAATTTAATCCATTCATATATTATAAATATCAATAAATGCACCTATATGTTTGTCAAAAAGCATTAGATGCATTTTTAATGACGCTAGAGTAAATAGCTGAATCTGCCTGTATGGGTAGCTCGTGGGGATAATCAAGTGTGCTGAATGCACATTCATTGAAGGCAGAAGCAGAGAGGCATTGCAAGTTTAGACTGCTAGATGCCTAACCCTAATCATTCAACCCTTAAGCTGGGCATAGACATCTCGATGCTGGGCCAATTTCTTGGCAGGTGACTAGAGATGGTAGAATTTTTCGATTTGCTAATTTTGTAAGCTGATTGCAAAGCCCCTGAAAATGGTATCATCACCAAAATTGCTGGAGATGTAGAGAACGGTTGGAGGAACATTTGAAAAAAAACGTTTGCTCTAGCACATGTAGTTTTTGCATAAATTAAGTTCAAAGTTGAAGTCGAAATTCCGTTTTTCGAAATTTTGACTTGACTTTGAACTTAATTTGTGAAAAAACTATTTGTGTTAGAGACATATTTTCTTTTTTGGAGTATACCCCCAACCCTTCTCTACATCTCCTGCAAGTTTGGTGATGATACCATGTTCAGGGACAAACATGTTATCATCACCATGTCGAATTCGACCATTTCGACGAAACCGTCAAATTTTTGAAAAAAATTCGACCATCTCTACAGGTGACGAGAATCAGCTGCGTTAGACTTGCGGGCGATTCTGTGGCAGATCAATCACAGCGGTCGATCTGTGGAGAAAATGGTCGCAAATCTAACCATCTATGACCCCCTTTACTTACACTGCTGTCCAATAATGCAGCACTGTATCCAACAAAAAAATCCTGTAGGTTTTCTTACAGTTAAATACTGTGAAATAATTTTAGGCAGGTATCCAAAGGTGCTGTAAAGTAAGAAACATCAATTCCAATTGTTTATATTTATTCATTTCCAAATTGCAAAGTAAGGCAACACAAAAAAATTAAGATTCAAAGCAATAATTGGTGTGATACATTAATAAATTAACCTCCCTTGTGGGGAGACAAACACAGTACGTCTGCTGTTTGGGATCCCCCCAACCAATGGAGCAGGGATAGGGAAACCCAGAAATACCCTCGGAAAGCTGCGCAGATTCTCTATATTGCTGCAGTATTTCAGGGGTTCTAGAACTGCCCATTCGGCATCATCTAAACTAAGGAAAATGGGCTTTTAAGGCACTTGCTCTGACTAAAAATTTAGGTAATTATTAAACATTTCACCATACAATAAATATTTTAATTAAAATATTCAATACACATGCACACCATGGTATATTGGGTCCTAAAGAAACTACAATATTCCCTCAGAATCCAGCAGGAGAGAAAACAATGTATGGCCAAAATGTAACAATGTCCAATTCTCTCAAGGCATTTCACCAAGAGGGGCTTCCTCAGGAGAGACAAATGGCGGGCATTTATCAATTAGAGAATGTAAAGGACGCCTTTAGGTGGTAGGTGCCACCAAAGATAGATAAAAACGTGACAAAGTGCCATGTAGAGATCCCAGGAACAATTAACTATGCCTCCTTAAACTCCGAAACTAGACGAGCTGACGGTAATGAGAAGAGGGGAGCGAGAAGGAAGATGGAGGACGGGAGTGAAAAAATAGCAAAGGAGAGAGATAGGGTGGGAAAACTAGGTCCAAGCTCCCCTCACAATACCAGATGCCCCCTTGGCTCCCCTCAACCAGCACTGGGAAACTGTAGAACAGGTGCATTCAAATGTATATTTTTATATGGGCAGTGTCCCACTCGGGCCAATAAACATCTAAAGCAGTTGTCTTTGTGGTCCCAAAATGGGACTTTCCACAGTTCCCAAACAGTCACTGCAGGAATGTAATAATCAGAAGTATTCATATACAATAACACATGGTTGTCTCAAAGGCAGTTGGAGGAACTAAAAATAATATGGTGTGTCCTGTATGAATGAAGCTACATGAGATGGTTATGTGTTGATGTGAATACTTATACTATAGGAGACATACCACAGGAAATGGTCAGTTACCACAGACATACTACAGAAAATGGTCAGTTACTACAGATATACTATAGATAATGGTCAGTTACTGCAGACATACTACAGAAAATGGTTAGTTACTACAGATATACTACAGATAATGGTCAGTTACTGCAGGCATACTACAGGAAATGGTCAGTTACTACAGATATACTACAGGAAATGGTCAGTTACTACAGATATACTACAGATAATGGTCAGTTACTGCAGACATACTACAGGAAATGGTCAGTTACTACAGATATACTACAGGAAAGGGTCAGTTTCTACAGATATACTAGAGGAAATGGTAAGTTACTGCAGATATACTACAGATAATGGTCAGTTACTGCTGCCATACTACAGGGGATGGTCAGTTACTGCAGACATACTACAGGAGATGGTCAGTTACTACAGATATACTGCAGATAATGGTCAGTTACTGCAGACATACTACAGGAAATGGTAATTTTCTGCAGATATACTACAGATAATGGTCAGTTACTGCTGACATACTACAGGAAATGTTCAGTTACTACAGATATACTACAGATAATGGTCCGTTACTGCAGACATACTACAGGGGATGGTCAGTTACTGCAGACATACTACAGCAGATGGTCAGTTACTGCAGATATACTGTACTACAGATAATGGTCAGTTACTGCAGACATACTACAGGAAATGGTAATTTTCTGCAGATATACTACAGGAAATTGTCAGTTGCTGCAGATATAATACATGAAATGGCCAATTACTACAGACATACTACAGGAAATTTCTGTGAGCCTACTACATAGGATGGTGCCAGCTGAGGCCACTTCATATATACTTGTTATTTTTATTGTTAAGAATAAGCTATTTGCTCCAATAACACTAATGAGGAATGCTGGGATTTGTAGTTCTCCCAGACATATTTTACCTAGCCATTCCCCTAGCTATGGAGAATTAAAAAAGTAAAAATATCCCTCAGCACTGCTTACTATAATGTTGTATGCTGACAGTAGGGATGGTGTGCATGCTGAAACCTCAGTCAGCATACACAGACACAAGACATAGGAGCAAGCAGATCTCTGTGTGTAAACTGGGGACTGTGCCACTAACAGCCCAGGAGGAGGGGCCAAGCCCATGACTGTGCTGCAGCTGTCACACTGAAGGTAGGCATATATGGTTAGATTTTAGAGTTCGATCAACCTAAAACGATCAAAGTTTACATCAATCAAATTTAAATTGTATACTGCACACATGGTTCAATCGGTGAAAAGAGTTAGATACCGATCAAAACATCGATTGAAATGTGATCGGACATGCGGGAAAATTTCCATCGCTTGCACAACGTTCAAACTAAAATCGTAGCATTTTGGTTATTGGTTGGGTCGATTATATTTGATAAACACATTGATATATGACTCTTTCCATCAAAACTAAAATCGTCAATTTTGGTCATATTACGATCGCACCTTCCATGTGGTACTACTTTGGATTTTCGATTATGATTGGTGTCTGATGAAAAGATCACAATCTAAAATCGAATGGAAGATCGATTATGCTAAAATCTAACCGTGTATGCCTAGCTTAACATTGAAGCCACGGTTCAATAGGTAGTCACTCTTGCTGACTTGCACTTAAAGCAACTCATTTAATTAATTCCACCAAAACCATGTAATATGAGGAGCTTTCTAAACCTTCTAATCACTATGTATTCTATCAGGGAGGAACCAGCACTACATAGTTGTTGGTAGATCTAATGGAAATTGTATGGAGTGATCTAAAGTTGTATGGGGGCTTTAGATGGTCGAATTTTTCTAATTTGGTGAGCTGATTGCAAAGCCTCTGAAAATGGTATCATCGCCAAAATTGCTGGAGATGTAGATAAGGGTTGTGGGAACATTTAAAAAAAAAGTTATTCTCTAGCACATGTAGTTTTTGCATAAATTAAGTTCAAAATCAAAGTCGAAATTCAGATTTGCCAAACTTCTGACTTTACTTTGAACTTAATTTGTGCAAAAAACATTTGTGTTAGAGACATACTGTTTTTTTTCTGTAGTATACCCCCAACCCCTCTCTTCTCTACAGTTTGGTGATGATACCATGTTCAGGGGCTTTGCAGTTAACTTGAAATAGTCTAACAAATTTGACCATCTCTACGTCATTTAGCCCTTGTATATCTGTCTGGAAAGTTTGGTCTCACCTCTCCTCTAAAATTCAAATGATTCACTGGATCGCTGCACTGGGCTAGTGACACCTCTGGCACTAACTATCTTCCATGTTCCTTCAAAACTGGCTTAAGTTTACCTAGAAGAGTTTTTTAAAGGCGAATAAATGGTCGTCACACCAAATGTTTTTATTTAGATTTCCCATCTGTTCATTTACTTTTTATTGTTACAAAAAAAAATTTAAACACTTTTATCAGTGAAACCATTCTCAGTTTACAACATTTATCACACCTGCCCAAAACTTTTGTACTAATGTACCTTATGGTCCAAGCTATGTTACAGTGGTTTTACTTTCTCGCACATGGACTTTGTCACAACTATGATACGGATCTGCTTTTACTGGGGGCTAGTAAGGCTCCACAATGATGAATCCTGACCCTGAACTCTTTATAGGCGCTGGATCAAGTTTTCTAAAGTAAGAAATAAAGCCTAGCCCTCAGAGCATTTGATTCCCCCTAGCAATGAAGTGATGGTAGATTTATAGGATCCAATCAATCCCTTTCATGGAATGAATACTCTAGTGAGACATAAACTGGAAAGAGATGAGTTCAGAATCAGAAGTATATAGGTTGCATATGGCATGCATGCGAAGCAATAGAGAACAGTCCAATCTAGCTAATATGTTTGGCGTCAGTCACTATAAACTGACAGGGAGGAGAAGCCAATAATTACAATAGTTTGTTTTATTAAGGATATGATGCAAACATTCAAAAATGTGACAAGTTCCTATACTGTAAACTACAGTGTTTTAATAACACCCATGCAGAGGAGCAGGGCCCCAAAAGTCTGGCCTCTGCCAAACATCTCATAAAATAGGTGACTGCTAAACAGGATTCCACGTTGCTATAATATATTCTGTAGCAAGTATAGCACGGCCTGTGTGTATACATTTCAGATTAGCACTTTATACATTTTATGTTTATATAGTATATATGGCTAACATTGGAATTTCACGCTTATTAATAATAACAACTTATTCCCTTATAATTAGAGCAGAAACAACAATAAAATCCTTATAGGTGGTATGGAAAGGAGAAAAGTGCTTTAATTAGTATTAACCCCCCCCCCTCCCTGCTGTAGTGCTGATATATTCTATAATAAGCATAAGTATCTATTGCAGATGTACTGCAGAGCTAAGTGAATTCAAGTAGAGTCACTACTAGTACTACTAGTAGTATAAGCAAGTTCTTTTGTGATGACTAGAGATGGTCACATTTTTTGACTTGCTTACTTTGTGAGCTGATTGCAAAGCCTTTGAACATGGTATCATCACCAAAATTGCTAGAGATATAGAGACGGGTTGTGGGAATATTTGAAAAAAAAAAAAACTTTGCTCTAGCACATGAAGTTTTCAAATAAATAATTTCAAAATTAAAGTCGAAATTCCGATTTTCGAAATTTTTATTCGAGCTTGAACTTAATTTGTGCAAAAACTATTTGTGTTAGAGACATACTTTTTTTACAAGTGTACCCCCAACCCTTCTCTACATCTCCAGCAAGTTTGGTGATGATACCAAGTTCAAGGGCTTTGAAATTAACTCGAAATCGTCAAAATGGTCAAATTCTTTTTAAAAAATTCGACCATCTCTTTTGATTACATATAATTTGGCAAATGTGCAGTGTGGCCACATATTCATTTGAGTGTAATGGTTTCCACTACTGTGTTTACAAATAGTGTTGAGCTCGAATATTCGATTTTCGAATATTTAGCTCGAATATCGCTA
>CM070032.1:49832049-49880421 GCA_036250615.1 Ptychadena robeensis | reverse complement strand
TGCACAAACAGTGACCATGTCTGGAGGGTTCACATACTTTCAAGCAGCACTGTATACTCATCCCTCTTTGTTACACCAAGGCTTAGTTCAGACAAGGGTTTGCAATTAACTCACAAAGCTAGCCACAAAGCTAGCCAAACACCCCCAACCACATCCATTCTATATTTATGGGCAACCATGTTCAGAGACAACAAGTGGCTTCTGCCCTGTTACTTTGGTTCTTAGTCAGCTGGAAGCAGCAAACCTGTCATCCTCAGTTTTTCACAGCTTCTGCATAAAGCATTCAATACTCACAGTTATACTTTCTGTTTATACGCTGTATAACATTCCAGATATGTTCACTGTGTGTGAGGGTCAGATGCTTCCCAGTGGTGGGTTTTGGATAGTGCAGTCCTTTGTGATCTGAGCTCTCCTGTGTGATCTCTGGGCCCATTTCTTATCTTGGGCATCTGTTTGGAGATTGGCTGTGTCTCAGCATTGGTCCATATATCAGTCTCCACCTGGAGTAGCTCTGTGCCTCTGATAGGGTCAGTTCATCTGTGCTGCTAGGCCTCTTGCCCTGTGCATTGTCACTCTGTCTAACCCTTTGGCTTCTTTGTGTATTGGACAAATCTGCTTTGTATGACCCTGCTGTGTACCTGGATTAATCTTCTGTTTAACCCTCTGACTACTGCATTTGTTAGACTAATCTGCTGTGAATGACCTCCACTTGGTCTTACTCCCTAGGGATCCCTGGGGTGTTTTTGTAGTCTCTGCTCTCAGGTAGCATACTTTGTGTGCTGAAGTCTTGGGGGCAACTGAATTCAAGTGCGGGTTTGGCTGCAGCGGAGAATGGGGTATCCTACCTAAACTGGTGATCCCCTGATAGCTTCGAGTTACACTCACTGTAGATAGCAATCCACACTCCAAATATATTCACTGTATACAAAACAAAAAAAAACTCCCAATTGCACTCAGTAAAACTAATTTATTCTTGGGCCATTTCACACTATATGCGTTGAGTTTTAAAAACCCACAAGTTTTTTTTTACCACATGCGTTTTTTCACTGCATGCCTTTTACATAGACAACCAATGTTACTATTCACACTGTATGCGTTGTGTTTTTAAAAACTCACTGCTGTATGCATTTTTCATTCATTTGTTCAAAAACGCGAATGCCTATGTAATGTCAAAACGCATGTGTTTCTCAATATATGCGAAACGCATGCCTATAAAAAAATGCATGCCTTTAAAAAACGCATATAGTACAAAATGGCCCTTAAATTACTCCACACCTCCTGTCTCACTTACATTTCCAACTTTGTACATAAGTATACCCCACTCCTGTGACCTAGGTAGAACATCCCCACTCATAATATCATCACATGCATGGATTCAAGGCTTCTCTAGAGCCACAGGGAACTCTTTCCCTTGCTCCCACTTTCAGCATTTTTTTTAAAAGAAAATCCCCCTCTTCAGTTGGCCTACCAATTCCCAACATCACTACCTTGACAGTCCCATCTGCCCACCTATTGGATACTCTGATCACAATTCTCTCAAAATGTAAGCCAGATTGTGCAGGATCCTCAAATCCCCCTGTGTCAAAACCTGTACCTGTGTGCTATCTTGTGATGCATCTCAACAAATTTAATATACAGTGCTGCGTAATATGTTGGCGCTATATAAATAAAAGTTTCAATATACATTTATAAAATGTTGAGAATGTCCAGTTATACCCACTGAATACAGCAATCAAATCTCAAAATATTTTTACTGTATATAAAAAATTCAATGCTCACAGATTTACGCGCTGAATGTATGGCTATGACTATTGCTTTTACATTTTACAATATAAAAAGCCTCAATGTCCCAGCTCCACTTGTTCTTAAATTTTTGTTCCATAGTAGTAAAATGCAAATTAGGTTTAGAGAGGCACATAGCTAAGGGGGTTTCTGGCTAGTAAAAGTAGCAGCAGGTAGTCTTTTCTGACTGATCTTGGGCAGGAATCTGTTTTAAAATGTTTAAGATAGCTAACAGGCTTCCTTTAATCTTTTACAACCAAGGTATAAGCTGCCAGTGCACAACTGAGCAATATTCTGTGTTAAATGCATTGATCATTCATTAACATTCATTAAAATTCTTAATTATCGCATTAGTCTTACCACCTTTTATCAATTAAAACATGGACCATTCTTTATACAGCCAGAATTTGGACAGATTTGTACGTGGATTTTTTTTCTCAGTTGTTTGACTGCTAGAGGGAAAGAACTTTGTGAATCTGGTAAACCCACAGGAGATGATCTATGACATTCTTCTAAACATACATCTGCAGTGTTAGCATCACTTTGTTTTTAATCTCGCTTTTTAATCTCCCTTCTGCACTGTAATATTTTCTATTTTAAAAGATGTATTGTGATGCCTGCAAAATACTCTGTAACGGTGTAAGAGAAATAAAATAGATAGCAATAAACTGCACATTCCAAGTTAATAAAAATAGATCCTTTCTCAGATCTGCAAGATTAAAATATTGTATACCAGAATACACAGACTGACATAAACTAACTACTTTGTCAGTGAGAATAATATAAACAATATACTTTGCATATTTTGTGATAGCCTCACTTATATATATAATACATTACACCAAACTATCCTCACTGTATCAACCTGGCAACACTTTAAGTTTTACTCACCATCACTGCATATATCTGAACAAGCTCAGACCAGACCCTACAAAGCATATCCTGCATGACTGCATTTATAACTTCAATGATACGTTCTTGCAGAACATCCATATTTGCAGGTAGTGGAGGTACCTTCAATCTGTCTTTAACCTCCCTAGCACTCTTGTGAGGTCCAGATTTCTGTAACAAAAGCGAACCAAAGACTTAAATAGAATTTTTTTATGTTGTAGTCCTGTAACTTCTCAAAATATGTCCATACAAGGGTCTAGTAGACATCCTAAATATGATTATGTTTGAAAAAAATTACATTTAAAAAAACAATAAAAGGTATCATTTGAATGATAAAATCTCTAAAATAGTTTTTTGTATGATAGATTTCAAAACAGAATGTATTTATATTTTGTTTATTATAACATTTTAATTCAATTGGAAATGTGTTTTGTGTTCTTTTTTATTAATTTTTTTATTTAAATTGTATTGGATACAGTTATCACAGTATTTAGTACAATTCCCTTTGGCACCCTCTTTCCCTTGGTGTGATGGACCGGGTGACATCACACCAGGGGGAGAGAGGGTTAACTTCAAAGGGGCACATCTGTCTCCATAGAGCGATTTACTGTCAAATCTCCAGCCGCTGCCCCAATGTGATGTCATCACATCACTCCATGGTGGGGGGATCGGCTTCCTTGCCGAAGCCTCTTCAGTAGATCGAAGCCACTGAAACAGTGCAGATCGCTAACAGGTCAGCACTGGACGGCCTGGTCTCAGCAGCCACCAGGGGGGTTAATATACCCTCAAAAGAAAAAGTCACCAACAGTATTGTCCAGTGATCTCGGGGCCACGTTAGAAACTCCTGGTCATTTTGTCCAGCACAACCAATCGATCTGTTTTGCAGCAGTAGTAAGGTAGTCAACCACCTTAGTGATTTGTGGAATCAGCCAGTTACTTAACATGCAAGTTTAGATTTTTAACCTTAACCTCCCTAGCGCACCGCCCGTACCACGCCGTTTTAAACAGTGTGGTATGGGCAATCGCTGCAGTGTACAAGGAACACTGCCTGCCATTTCCTCCCTCCCCCCTCCCCTCTCCACACAGCCGGTGTCATTAATGAAGCCTGCTGTGAGGGCTGGAAAGCCGACGCCCCTCCATTAACATGCAGGTCTATGGTGCCGCCCACCCCCTGCCCCCTTCCGTGTCACCGTGACGCGAACGGTGACGCCACACAAGCCCGGTAATGCGGCTGGAAGCAGAATCGTCGTAGCTTTCCGGGGATATGCGGCCTTCATGGCAGCCCAGCTCATCCAGAGTTTGTTCTTTACACAAACTCTGGACGAGCTGGGCTCGCCATGACCGCTAGGGAGGTTAAGGAGTAGTGATGATTGCGAATATTCTAACCACTAATTTTAATTGTAAATATTGGCATTCAAGTAATCGCAAATATTTTAAATTTTAATACATCAGTTCATCATAACTACCATGCAAATGCAAATTTGCACAATGAAGGTAATAATGACTGGAGATCATAAATTCTTTCATTTATTGTGAAAATAAGGTGAAAAATTCACGATATTTAGCAAATACGAACTTTGCCTTTGCTGCTCATGACTACTACGGACTGTTTTTGAGGGCACACTGTACATAACAACAACATAATTTATACTTACTACAGTATAAATAGCTAGGATACACTAAAGCAGGCATATGGGTCAAATTGATGGCTGTTTCAAGCACCGTACGGCTATCTATCTGACCTGTATGTTGTGCCCCCATCGCTGTTTTCGAGCAGGACAAATCAATCCCGCTCGAAAACAGCTTTATTGGACATGACCGTAATTACGGCCGATGTCCGATGCTTTGCTTCGAGATTGCTGGTCTTCAAGCAAAGCTTCAGCTGAGCCTGGGAGAGAGCAGAGCCGTCTCTCCCCAGCCAGCCGATATCTGACAGCAGCGTGATGACATCGTCTGTACCCTGCTTTAGGCATCGTTCTCAAATATCGTTCTCAAATATCCACTTTACATTCCATTGGCATGCATTTTTACATGAACATGCTAATTGGATAATGATTTGCTTAATACTTATTGCCTAACATATTTCACAGTAAGCAAAATAGTTTTTAATAGAAATTGCTCAAGTCTTTTTGTAAGAAGGAGCAGTAACCTAGATGTCATGCTGCAGATATAAAAGTCTAAAGCCAGCCATACACAGGTAAGTTTTTTTCCCAAACTATGGACTGTAGCGCACGTTCGTGGCAATCAACCATTCAGAAATCGAATGCTGTCCAAGACCAAACCAAAAGTTAATCGCACAATGTTGGTAATTTCTTGGTTTGATACTTTGGTAAGTATGCGACACATGCGCACTTGCGGCCGTCTGCAAAATCGTCCGTTGATCGCGGGTGCCCATTAGAGATAGTAAAATTTTTGGACTTGCTAACTTTGTGTGCTTATTGCAAAGCCTTTGAAAAAGGTATCATCATCAAAATGGCTGGAGATGTAGAGAAGGGTTCTGAGAACATTGGAAATTTTTTTTTTTGCTCTAGCACATGTAGTTTCTGCATACATTAAGTTCCAAATTAAAGTCGAAATTCCGATTTTCAAATTTTTTGGGTTAGAGACATGTTTTGTAGTATACCCCCAACCCTTATGTACATCTCCAGCAAGTTTGGTGATGATACCATGTTCAGGGGCTTTGCAATTAATTTGAAATTGTCAAAATGGTCGAATTTTTTTAGTGCCCTTATAGACATGTCCATAATCTCTGGCCGATGTCATTAGTTTGAATGGGGGCCAGTGTCCCCATTCAAACTAACCGCCGGCACACAAAGGGTGCCCGCCACTACTCTTGAGCAATGGAGAGCAGCGTGATGATGTCATCACGTTGCTCTCCACAGCTCATCTGTCAGCCCCCTCTCGCTACACGTGTGGGGGCCTTTAAGGGCAGACACTTAAGGGAAAGGTTTGATGAAACATCCACGATGGCGCACAACACACAAACATGTATTGTGTAGAGGGGGGATCCCTACAGTGTCAGAAAGGCTAGCACATCCTAGTAGGGATGGACCGAACTGTTCGCCGGAGAACAGTTCGGCCGCGAACTCGGCATGTCCGCCGATCCTCTCGCCGGCGGACAGTACGGGTGTTCGATCCGCCCCGTTCGCCGGCCAGAAGAAGATCTAAAGGAAGAATCTTTTCACTACAAGACCGGCATGAAGCTGGTCTTGTAGTGAAAATACCGGCTCAGAACAGGAAGTGACGTCAGTGACGTCACAGCCGGCTCCCGCAACCAGGAACTATGCGTTCCAGGATGCGTTCCAGGGACCGGATGTGACGTCACTGACGTCACATCCGGTTTTTCCGATTCAAATTCCCCGCCTAGAGGCGGGGAATTTGAATGTGTCCGCGAACAGGGCGGACGGCGGACTTCTTTAAAAGTTCCAGGCCGATGTTCGCCCATCTCTACATCCTAGTGGAGTCCTAGCCTAAGGCTATAATCCCAAAAAATTGCACCAGTTATCTGGACTACACAAAATATTTGCAACTGCACTATTATGTTCCCTTTCCTCTCCATGTCCTCCATAGTTAATTCAACACTGAGTTCCACTTAACAGAAAAAAAAATATTTTGAATAACAATGAGGTGGAACACAAAGCTATTGTTATTCAACATTACTAGACATTGATATGTCTAGAACATTTATAAAAAATCCTTTAATTTTGTGCACATAAGAGGAAAACTGATTATTTCTGGAAAAAGAAGAAATAAGATATTGTGACATTGCCAATAGTTTGAAGTTCATGGTTTTCAAACATAGAAGTTGAAGCCATTGAAGGATTTTTCTTGCTAAGTGAAGTGAATAAAATAACTATTGGGGTTGGAATGGAATTCCCATATGGTGTCCTTTCTAGTTAACTGTAGACTGAAATAAATTAAATAATAGTGTAATCTAATTAAAAATCATGTCATTTCCCAGTTCCCTAAGTAGAAATAATGACCTATTACCAGTTCCACATGAGTCCCTTTCATTAGCTTCATGTTATTAATTACAAGGTGGAAGCCGGTATTTCATTGTCATCCATTGAATCCATTTTAATCTATACCAAATTTTATATTTAAGTTTTATTAGTATTCTTTTCAAACTACTGTGGAGCTTTTCCAACTACTGCAGAGGTTTGAAAACCCTAGTAATTAAAATCATGGGACAGATAAATATATGCTTTTTATCAGGAAGTACTAAAACTCTTAATAAGGGAGTAATAAAGCTAGAAACAGTGAAAATCTAATATATGCAATTACCTTCTACTGTATATCAGTGTCAGATGAGCTACCTTTATTGCAATGTTGGCCAAATGTGTGTTAAAGGATTATTTATGGCAAATTGATTAGATGTTTGAAGGACTTTTAAGCAGTTCAGTTTAGAGATGTGTTAAATGTTAAAGTATTTATTAGATCACAATTTGTTAATTCAATCAAGCAATTTCTTACTGAATTGGCTAAAAGATGTGAAATCTTGGGCCTTCTCCTCCTTGTCTTCAAGCCCCCATACACTTTACAATCTTACCATCCAATTTCTGTACAATCAACTTTTGTTCTACCAAAACCATGTAATATGGGGACCTTTCTAAACCTTCCAACCACTATGTATTCTATCAGGGAGGACCTGGAGCTACATAGTTTTTGGTAGATCTAAAGGAAATTGTATGGCGTGATCTAAAGGTGTATGGGGGGGGGGGCTTTCCTGATTACTTCTGTTTATGTATGAAGTTCACTATGATCACTATTATTACTACTACCACATTGTACCACCTTGTGTTGTGAACGGCACTTACAGCTTTATTGTTCAGAACACTATTTGGCAGGATCATTGATGGTAAAATCTATATTAGACATAGGGTGAACATTTATTCAAGCAGAACAGAAGGCTGTTTTTGAAGAGCAGCCCCAATGGATGTATTAACCAGCAACATGCATGACACCTACCCTTCTAGTAAGCCCAGTAAGTGTAAACGAAGCCGCCACAGCTGAATGTTCCTTCTTTTTTTCAAGGCTTTTTGTTAAGTAAATCATTTGATGGGCATTTTTCATCAACATCTTGACAGTCAAATGAGTAATATTTTACTTTACTAAACTTGGTATTGAATACGACACAATATGTTTGAATTCCCTTTACTTAGAATAGCACTGAACATTTGAATGACATGATAACAACATATTAAAATCTCTACTTTTTTGTTCAGTTTGTCTCTTTTTGCTTTTTTAGGGAGAATTAAGGTAGCCATACACATTACAATCCCCACCCAATTCTCTAGCGGCTGATTTGCAGCGTGATGATGTGGTTGGTGAATTTGAAAAAGCCTTCCAGGTGGCGGTAGAGAGAGTCAGACTGGGAGGTGATAGTGAGGGAAGTGGACCAGAGTGGAAGTGAGCTTTTTCATTGGGGAAAACTGCAGCCTGGCATCCTCCATACAGGGGAGCGGTACCTTGTAAAGTGTCAAGGGATGGTCTTTTTCAGCCGATATTTTACAGTAAGAAAAATAAATGTTCAAGTTTTTAATAAAAATTGGCTAAGTGGAACTTAGCCGATAACCACTGAGCGTTAGAGTCTCTTGGGGTCCCATGAGTATGTGAACACAGGGATGTTTCTGGATAACAGGGGGGGTGTAACGGAGTGGGAAAGTTCAGTACAAAGTTTAGGAATGTGACTACCTGTACCTGGCGGTTCAGTATGCTGTGAGAGGTTACTGTGGGACAATGTAATCTGAGCTGTTGCCAGGCAGAGCAGGTGTCTGCCATAGCCAGGGTATTAAAACTGCTAAGCTCCTTCATCAAAGCTATGGTGTCCGGGAATCTTTATTGGGATGTGTGCAGCCACCTGTGATGGGACCATTGCCCCTTTCTGTGAGAGACGGTGTATGCTGAAGCTTCTCCAGGCCTACAGCTATGGAGAGAAGCTGTTCCTAGCTGTCCCGGAGGCGAGGGGGATGTATGTTTTGATGGAGGACTAAGGTCTGGCCACAAGGCGACAATGAGTACCCATACCTAGCGGCTTCCTGGCTAGCAGGGAGATGCAGCTGTGATGGAGTGGGGTTAAAATAACGCCCCCCACCCCCCCATGATATCTCTATTGTGCAAAGCCCAAAAACACCCACCAAAAACCTCCTGGAGCATGTGCCAGACGGCTGAGGTTTTCAGATGGTGAATGGGCGGTCGGGAACTGCCAGGCTAAATGATATTTTTAAGTAGTATTTTAAATGGGGTTTGCCAGTGCTATCAGTAATAACTAACACAAGATATGCATTATAGATTTATCCACACTATAAAATCAGTACAGATCAGAAGAAAATACAACTTTGCAGGTGAAATATCTTTAATATACTGGTACGTCCTGCTAATAGACCCGTTTAAAAACTCTTTGAGGACCCAATTTATATAGGTGGCCTTGTGTAGGTGGCTGTTTCCTCCCTTCTTCAAAATTCTTCCTGTTTGGGGTGGAGGGAGCAATTTTGTGCCTGTAGATAATATCTTCAGTTTTAATAAAGTGATACTCAATGTCCTTTAGTACTGGTATAATGCCATTTAAAATTTGATCCAAAAAAGTGCTGCAACAGCTGTGCCTAATTCTTCTATTGGGACAAAAGTAAGAGCTACTATTAGACATGCTTGCAAAGCAAAATCAGAGCTTAAATGTGTACTTTGGCATTAGTCATATGCCAATTGTGACTTTATATTGTTTTAAATAAAAGCCGGAGATGTAAGAGAAAATATAAAAGCCAGAGAATGTCGGCATCTTAACAAGATATATTGAAAAGCATTAATAGATGTTTTTCTCATTGTTGGTAGAATAGCTTTGAGGTGTAAGGATGATTACTGCTACTGCATTGCATAAAACACTTTATAACAATACATCTCAGCTTTGTTTGGCAGCGGGCAACAGAAGACAAGAAAGACATTGCCTCTCCAGAAGAATTAATATTTGATGAAACAAAGAAAGACATTGTGTTCCTATCAACTGAAAGCCTGCCGAAAATGATACAGATATCCACAAGGGCATTCTTAGACCCTGGAACCAAGGGGACTTCTATGTTGTGCCTTATGGTCTCCCTTGTAGTAACAGTATCTGAATAATAAGCCTTAAAAGAAATAAAGTTCAATCTTGTTAAATCTTAGATGATGGCACAGGTATATTTTTCTGCATTACATTACTAATGACTGACACAACAAAGACATCTAGTAGAGATTGTAAACCTTTATTCAAATATTGAGTAGAGATTGACTTCAATTATTTATTACCTGATGACCATCTCAAGCTCCCCTATGAAAAGATCTTCAACTATCGGATCAGGTGATTCATTTGATGTTTTTTGATGGTCAGGTAATTTGATCATGTTTCATTTTTGCTATGTAAGCTAAAACAGGGCCAGCTACCCTGAGACATACTAATTGATCAGCTGATCAGCTTCTCAATGAGAATGTCTCCTATTCTGTACATGACTGGGTATTTACATTCAACACAGCTAGAAATACTGTAGAAAAGATTCAGAACTCCTTTGGTTAATTAGCCCTACAAATTCCAAAACAAATCAGCCCAAATGTAGTACTGAGCTCGAATATTCGAATTGTGAATATATTCAACCAATATCGGCTATTCGAGATAATGCGAATTTTGCGTATGTGGTGGCAGATATTCAAAATTTTTAATATTCAAGATGATATTCACTGGCAAGCTTATGGCCATGCATTGGGATAATATAATCTCAATGCGAAAATATATACCATATGACCATTCCTTTTGAAGGTAATCACAATATATTTTAGCAATGCATGGCCATACACTCAAATTTCTTATGTACAAATATAAGTAGAATTATTCACGAAGTATCACAAATTCGAATGTTGCCTATGCTGCTCATCACTCCTCTAATGTCACATGGGTATTGATAACATATAAGTATGTACTGAATTGCACATTATGACAGGCTTGGGGCATTAACTTTTTTTGTGAGATGAAATAGATATATAGGAAGGATCTGTATGAAATGAACAGAAAACTAGAACAGATCATATTCTAATTCATAAGCTTGAACCAAGTAAGATAGGTGATGCTTGCCAGATAAATATATTTTTCCTGTTTTACTGGATTTAAATCTAGTTTATATTCCAACATAACATTATAAACAATGTTATAATCAATGTTTCGTAACTTATGAGCAATGAATACAAAGGAAGGCTGTCTTATACCTCTTGAAACTTGTACTAGCGTAGCTAAAAGCTTTGATGTAATACAAAGAAATACTCCAGCAAAGGACAAGATGAACAACAAAGAAAAATGACACTAGATCCCCACAATTTATGTGAAAACTGTAACTTGAGTAATTTTGAGACTTAATGGGAGCTGGAAACTGAATTCCTGTAAGAACTAGTAGGATCTGATCATGTAATTCAGTGGTTCCCAAACTTTCCTTGCAGCCCCCCCCCCCTTTTCTATTTAGAAACATTATCGAGCCCTCCCCCCCCCCTCCCTATTCAAACACAGGTTAAGAATGAGAGCCAGCGCCCCACTAGAATACCTTTGCACTGCCCCCCAGTTTGGCAACCACTGATGTAATTGAACAAAAACAGTCCAGCAATGCATTTGTTGAAGATTGAGAAACACAAGAACTGACTGTAGTATCTATTGCCATGATTGAGCTACACTGGGTGACATTAAACTAAAAATCACTTTTGTTTTACCAGGACTGAAAATGTATTTAGTTACAATAGATACATGACTAGTAGTAAAACCTAACTACTAATTGGTCGAAATAGTGGCACTGAAACTTTTTTTAAGGGTAGAATGCCAAAAAGCATCTGGAAAGAAAAAGTATTAATATGATTTGTATCTCATTCATCTGATTTGTATTCATCTGATTTGTGTATACGATATAAAAGTTATATTTTATACAGTATAATATACAGTGGTGTGCAAAACTATTTGCCCCATTCCTGATTTCTTATTCTTTTGCATGTTTGTCACACTTAAATGTTTCAGCTCATCAAAAACCATTAACGATTAGTCAAAGATAACATAATTGAACACAAAATGCAGTTTTAAATGAAAGTTTACGTTAGTAAGGGAGAAAAAAAAACTCCAAATCTTCATGGCCCTGGAAAAAGGGATTACCCCCCTTGTGAAAAAATAACTTAACTGTGGTTTATCACACCTGTTCAATTTCTATAGTCACCCCCAGGCCTGATTACTGCCATACCTGTTTCAATCAAGAAATCACTAAAATAAGAGCTTCCTGTCACAGAGAAGTAGACCAAAAGCACCTCAAAAGCTAGACATCATGTCAAGATCCAAAGAAATTCAGGAACAAATGAGAACAAAAGTAATTGAGATCTATCAGTCTGGTAAAGGTTATAAAGCCATTTCTAAAGCTTTGGGACTCCAGCGAACCACAGTGAGAGCCATTATCCACAAATGGCAAAAACATGGAACAGTGGTGAACCTTCCCAGGAGTGGCCGGCCAACCAAAATTACCCCAAGAGTGCAGAGACAACTCATCCGAGAGGCCACAAAAGAATCCAGGACAACATCTAAAGAACTGCAGGCCTCACTTGCCTCAATTAAGGTCAGTGTTCACGACTCTACCATAAGAAAGAGACTGGGCAAAAACGGCCTGCATGGCAGATATCCAAAGCACAAACCACTGTTAAGCAAAAAGAACATTAAGGCTCATCTCAATTTTGCTAAAAAACATCTCAATGATTGCCAAGACTTTTGGGAAAATACCTTGTGGACCGACGAGACAAAAGTTGATATTTTTGGAAGGTGTGTGTCTCGTTACATCTGGCGTAAGAGTAACACAGCATTTCAGCAAAAGAACATCATACCAACAGTAAAATATGGTGGTGGTAGTGTGATGGTCTGGGGTTGTTTTGCTGCTTCAGGACCTGGAAGGCTTGCTGGGATAGATGGAACCATGAATTCTACTGTCTACCAAAAAATCCTGAAGGAGAATGTACGGCTATCTGTTCGTCAACTCAAGCTGAAACGATCTTGGGTGCTGCAGCAGGACAATGACCCAAAACACACCAACAAATCCACCTCTGAATGGCTGAAGAAAAACAAAATGAAGACTTTGGAGTGGCCTAGTCAAAGTCCTGACCTGAATCCTATTGAGATGTTGTGGCATGACCTTAAAAAGGCGGTTCATGCTAGAAAACCCTCAAATAAAGCTGAATTACAACAATTCTGCAAAGATGAGTGGGCAAAAATTCCTCCAGAGCGCTGAAAAATACTCGTTGCAAGTTATTGCAAACGCTTGATTGCAGTTATTGCTGCTAAGGGTGGCCCAACCAGTTATTAGGTTCAGGGGGCAATTACTTTTTCACACAGGGCCATGTAGGTTTGGAGTTCTTTTTCTCCCTAAATAATAAAAACCATCATTTAAAAACTGCATTTTGTGTTTACTTGTGTTATTTTTGACTAATTGTTAAATGTGTTTGATGATCAGAAACATTTTGTGTGACAAACATGCAAAAGAAAAGAAATCAGGAAGGGGGCAAATAGTTTTGCACACCACTGTATATGCTTGAAGAAGCAGATATATTAAAAGAGTGATATATACATAGTGCAAAACATGGAAGGTCCTCCTGTAGGGTTGACAATGGGGAAAAACAAAGTTTTCACTTTACCATATGAACAAAAGGCAACTGATTTCTACCAACCACTTCAGAATAAATGACTAGTGATGTCGCTAACACGGAATTTGCTGTTCGCGAACGGCGAACGCGAACCAACGCAAATGTCCGCGAACCTGGCGAACCCGGTGAACCCCATAGACTTCAATGGGCAGGTGAACATTAAAAAACAAAGGTTTTTATAGTAAGTGATGGGGGACCAACCGGATGCCAATTCACCACATCCTTTTATTAGTTACAGATAAGGTTTTTTGGGGGGAACTACTCCCCAAGAGGGGTAGCCAGCCCCTAGTGGACTTTTAAGGTGAATCTGGGTCGATAATAGAGTTCCAGTCAAGAGGAATAAAATTAAATATTTATTTCCAAAGATGAGTGTACAATTAAATACATATGGTCGTCATAACAGACCTGTCTAGGTACTGATCAATTTGAGCTCATGGGTTTGGAGATAATTCCAAAATACAAAAAAAAATAATATCCCGGGAATTGTCAGAGCTTTTGGACGGAAATAATGATTATGTATACGTATTATATGTTATACCGGAATTAATGTCAGCCATCTTGTTCATGAGTTTAAAAGCTAGCTGAATTTTAGACTTTTCTAGTTGACCTTTCTCTGTAGGAATGTAAGGTTTATTTGTTAAAATGAGAGACTCTGGGACAATGGGATAATAAATTGGTGTTTGCAGATTCAACACAGATGTAGGCATTAGAAATACGTGAAGGTTTCGATCTATTGTGGTTTATGATGTGGGATATTGTTGTGTCATAGTTAACTCATATAAATAGACCTATTTTAATGGATGTGTTAATCCTTATATTTGTTTCCAAAATAGAAGGTAAAACGAATGAATAGTAAGACTTCAGATTGTGTAACAAGTTAACAAAGTTACAGAGGTTAATGATTGTTACCTGTATTGTAAATTGTATAAAATTAGGATTTTCCAAAATTATATTCGTGGGAATTCTAGTGTCCTCTGGTGGTTAGAGCTATATTTAAGGCAGGTATTACAATAATCTAGCTAACGATTATTTGTGAGGTCACTAGTATTGATTTGACTTTGGCTCACACCCATACCTGAAGAGGATATAAGGTTAGAGGAGGGAAGGCATAGGGGAGGGATCCATCGATTGAACTGGGAGGAAGCTGATCCATGGATCGAATTGGGAGGCTTAGGATTCATTCAACCCACTCTCGAGCCGGACTCCATTGACTTTTTGAGCCATTGATCTCGGCCTATTTTTTTTGAACATCTAATCAATTCTTACCTAACGAAATCTACACTTTGGAACCGATTTCTACTAGTAAAACACACGGGGTTGTATAGTATAATCTTGATTACCTCTCTGGGGGTTTTGTCCCCTAATATATACTATATATATATAGATATCTTCATTAACCATACTTTGTGTATAGGATATGTTTGGAATAGGGGAAGTTTGAACTGCCCAGTTCAAATCTAAACTTGTTCAAAACCAGGAGTTTAGTTTTTTTTTTTTTTATTTTTTTTTATACCAAAAGCAAGTATTCATGGCCTATGGTTTATTATCTCCAACGAACTGATTTAGTTCTAGTCGTGGATGGATGATTATAATATATGTGTGGTTTTATAGATTAAAATTATAACTTAAATAACCGACTGGTTGTTTTAACGAATAATCTGTTGACGGAGAGAAATAAAATATTCTAAAGATTTGACGTTTTATATAACTGTCTATTCCATATCTTGCCAATTTGATTAATTGTACCATATAACTATTTTTGGGGTTTAGTTTTGTTATTAATAGATATTTTGATTTACACTTCCTTCTTTGTCGTCAACTTAACGTGGTTCACGAGGCTCTTATTAGCTTTATATTTATGTTAAGATTAGAATTCCCTTATTCAGATCCTAATTATTTTGCATAAATAATATTTAGACTGTAAATCAGAGCAGTATAAATTTCTGACAGAAAATCATTCCTAATATTCACATTGTCCACAATTAAAAATTCTACATGTTTGCAAATGCTCCAATATTTCTTCAATCGATTTTATCGATGGAAGAAAATATTGGACCATGTGCAACAATGTAGAATTTTAAATTGTGACCAATGTGCATTTTTTATTAGGACATGATTCGGGATTATATTTTTTAGTATTTTGGAATTATCTCCAAAACCATGAGCTCAAATTGATCAGTACCTAGACAGGTCTGTTATGACGCCACCATGTATTTAATTGTCATCATCTTTGGAAATAAATTATTTAATTTATCTCTTGGACTGCGAATTCTATTATCGACACAGATTCACCTTGAAAAGTCCACTAGGGGCTGGCTACCCCTTATTGGGGAGTAGTTCCACCCAAAACACCGTATCTATTTCAAAAACAACAGGGAACCCTTTCTGGCACATATGTTGGGAACGTTTTTTTCAAGGGCGAACTAAACCCTGGGACAAGACATGCCCGAGGGGAGAACCCATGGCAAAACTCCCAAAATTTTTTTTTACTGGAGAGGACAGCGTGGAGGACACTGGGGGAGATGGACAGTGTGGGGGGACACTGGTGGATGATGGTCCAGTATGAGGACACTGGTGGAGATGGACAGTGTGGAGGACACTGGGGGAGATGGTCAGTATGGAGGACACTGGTGGTGATGGTCGTGTGGAGGACCACTGGGGAAGCTGGATATTTACCCATGGATGGATGGATGGGATATTCAGATAAGTGTAGATCACACAGACACTGCCCTAGCTAATGGTTCCGATAGCAGCAGCAGCCAAAGCAGCAGCAGATCTCTCCCTACTCTCTCCTTCTTCAGAAGAAGGTGTAATGGCGTCCTGTACTTGATTATGTTATAGGGTGTGGTGAGGGTCTGTGAGGTGGGGGGTGCTCATTGGCACTGGATTATGTCTGCTGATGTGACTCACACGGGTCAAAGTTTCTGCAAAAGATAGGGGGCGGATCGAACTCGCCATATGTTCGCGAAAATGCGTGAACGCGAACATGTGATGTTCGCCGCGGATAGTTCTCCGGCGAACAGTTCGCGACATTACTATAAATGACCAAACACGTGACTTGAGCTTTAGCATTATAAAAAAAAGTGTAGACCTTGAAAAGAAATATTCCTGTTTGCTGAATTTTAGCTAAATCTTTCCCATTGAAATCAAACTAAAGCACCTTTAAAAATGAGCATCCGTCCATATTTCAATAAGATTAGGCACTTTTCCCATCAGCATAGTACGGCTATCAAATCTACCAGTCAATCAAAGCATGTTAGAACAATCTGTGAAAAATAAAGAGATTTCAGGTCTAAAGTGAAAAGGTTTAAATTGTTTTAGAGTGAAAAGGTTTACATTTTTTATTTAAATATATTTAATAGATTTTTGTTTATTTAAATAAAATATCCTCATGTGTTTAAAGGTTATTAACCCAATTAACTGCACTTAATTACATGGTGAACGTGTAATCCCAGTGGTATATTGTATGCAAGAGCTGATAATAGTTGGTCAACTGAACTAAAATTCTGCTCATAGCTTGGAAAGTCAACAGTGAACTGATCCTGATGCAGATGCAATTTTTGCTTTTAAGACCCCCTAACATAACATTACATCACATTTTTTATATATCACTGAGCTGTAACTATGGATCAACATTGCTCCCAAATCCTTAATCATTGTACTTACCCCCTCTGCTCTGATCTGTGGAAATCAAAATTTTCATTTCTGTCTAGTGGGACTAAACGCTGCAGTAACAGGAACAGCCACCAGGGGCAGGCACATACAATTGTTTTCAATAGGAAACAGATCAGGCACATAAACTTGTATAGATACATCCAAAAGAGAAGAGAAAGCCACTGGTCAGAAACAGCTTCTGGTTTCTTCTTATAAAAACTAGGTTGTGCCCTTGTGGGGCACCAATCATAACACTTAACACATGAATCTAAAAAACTCATCAAAGTTTATTGTAAAGCAAAGAAGAGCTATTACAAAACAGATTATAATATGCTTGGCCAATCCACTGGATGCTGGAGTGTGCAGAGCCCAGGGGACACAACTGTGGACACCTGTTATCTGCACTCCCTTACAATCTAAGGACAACACATCAACACACAGTTTATCGTTCAGCAGGGAAGATCATAATCAAATGCGTTTCGCCTGTATTAGGGCTTTTATCTTAATTACCAAATACTATATTCATTTCATCAACATTGGGGGCCCTACACTCAGCACGTGAAATACACTTATAATGAAAAGCTTTAGATGGCGGTACACTGGAAGGATAGTGAGGGACAACACTTATATATACCCATCAGTTTCAGAGTGGAGATCCCCCTACCCCAGGGCATCCAATCTCACAGTTGGTGAATCATGGATGGGTACAGTACCCAGAGGCCCCACTACCGGGGAATAGGGAGCCCAAACAAGGACCCAGAAGGCTATTGAGAAAAGACACAAATAAGAAAAAGTTTGTCTTAATGTCTACATAGACCTAAGGTCTCAAAAAGTATTAAATAATCTAGTCTGGCATACCTAAGCCCCCATGTCATGGGCTAGCTAGTGGACAGTAGAGATCATGACAATACTCTACTGATATACCCCAACAATATACCTTATATAGATACTGTACATGATAAGGTGGCAGCATGCTGGAAGCCCCGGCTATGTTGAAGACAGAAGAGGAGCAAGGAGGGGCGATGAGGGACATTTAATGTTACCTCCTTATAGGTTAATTTTATATTTTTTGTACAGATCATCCAAACAAGAGAGGATTTGCCAGCAAGGGACACAATTTACATCAGGTAAGTTTAGGTGTTATTTACGTTATTAATCCTAAAATCCTAACATAGGTTTCCCAAGGTTTTAGCTTTGTAAAATGTGCATATTATAAACACAATAACCTCAGCAACAAGTAATATGACTCATAGTTCTCTATCTCTTGCTTTCTCTTCTCAGCATTTTATATAACTCTTTTGTATGTGAATGTGTGTCCTTGGATATGTCTTTATTTTTATAGTTTTTCACATTTACTTGTAAATCAAACTAACCAGCTAAACAGACAGTAACAGACAACAGGCTAAACTCTAACATTGTTAAGGGGGCCCCAGCTATTTAATTTGCAGAAATAATAACACTGAAGAAAAGGGAATTCAAATATTAAACAACAGTGTTAGGTGTAACAAACAATTGTCAGTTTTTAACACTTTTTAACAATTTTTATTGGACATTATCTTTAATGATATCTCTGAAGTCATTGTATGTAGGATATTTTTTTGGCATACTTTGGATACCAATTGAGCATCATTCTGTGTGTTTTTGCTGTCCATTCTTTTCTGACCACAGGGTACCCACCATCTTCTCATATTATTTCAGCAGGTTTCATAAACACTACATTACGATTACAATACACAAATAGCACCCACAACTCAATCCATTGGAACTCTATTGGTATGTAGAGACTTTCATTATGGCCGTGTAGATGACACACTTGCAACAACTGTGTAATTCTTTCAAGCGTATGACTACATTGTGTATGAAGTAATATGTTTAAAACAAAACCCAGATACCACTGCATATACTTTATTTAGTTTATGTACAATGGGATCCTAATTTTTGTATGTCTTAATTTTATAAATGTGTACGCTATGGAACAGTATACAATTTGCATGTCCTGGTGGTGGCTAAGTTTAATGTTATAAACATTACATATGTGGGTCTATTTTTTTAACGAATTCCTAAACAATTGTTCACCGTGCATGTTTACGGTGACCAGTTGTTCGGGAATCAATTATGGACACCCTTACTTCGAACAGGGAACCAATATAATGGTAAATCCCTGTTTAATTGCCATTAATTTGGATGGGGACCAAAGTATTGAACCGGAATCAATTGCACAAAGTGGTGCACATCGATTCACCGTTCAATCGTCCTTATGATACACTTGAGTATTCATAACTTGAGTATGTATCAACATCCTCCCTAGGTCAATGTTCATGTAGCCAATAATACAGGGATAGGGAGATAACTTGGGTCTGCATAGATCCCAGGTGCCCAACCTGCGGCCCTCTTGTTTGTTCTTTGGCGGCCCCCCTCAGTCTTCCACTTGAGGCCCCTGAAACCTAACTATTAATGTATAGGGCATGGGAAGGTTATGTGCCCCATCGATATAATCAATGGCTTTGAAGCACATAACCTTTGATGATATACATGACGCAAAATGTGCATTACCGTACTGAAGTGTTCCGTAATGCTTGAAGTATAATAAAAACAAATTGTTATTTAAAAAACTAAACATAATGTCTTCTAGCTATACCTGCTGTAATTTCTTTCAAAAATGCTTTTACAAGTCAGTATAGATAGAAAATGTTATGTGCGGCCCTTTAGTGATGCAGAGGGCCGCACTTGTGGGCCTCCATATCAACTCAGTTGCCCACCACTGCCATAGATCACAGATGCCTTAACTGTTCAACTGTAGAAACTGTCAGTTTTTTTATAAAAATTCGCCTCATTCAACTTTGTGGGTTCATTGCAAAGCCTCTGAGCATGGTACCAAACTTGCTGAAGATGTAGAGAATGGTTGATGATATCATAAAAAAAACACAAAGTATTGCTCACAAATGGCTTTTGCATAAATTAAGTTCAAAGGCAAGTCACAATTCCTCTTTTTAGCTTAATTTATGCAAAAACAACATGTGCTAGAGCAATACTTTTTTTTGTTCAAATGTTCCCCCAACCCTTCTCTACATCACCGGCAATGGTGATGCTAGCATGTTCAAGGGCTTTGCTCACTAGTCAGCTAGTCCAAAATTTTTTACCATCTCTACTCTACTGTACAGTGGGGAGAGATTACCACCATCTCCTTCCCTGACACCCGATGTCACTCTGACAGTGAACCCCAAAATGACTAATCACTGCCAAATCAGTACATTTACTGACTACTGACATGATTTATGTCAGAAATCTCCTGCTCAGAAGAAGAAGCCCCTGTAATGAAAAGAGAATGAAGTCACATTTATATTTAGGACAAGACAGGAAGAGGAAATTAACAATGTGGTCATCACTTTTTAGGTCATCTGTCTGGACTTGTATCATACAAATTAAATGAAACTTATATTTTTATGTAATGTCAGATGATTTCTGTTACATCCTCTTGTAGTGCAAAACTTATTGTAGCACTTGTTTTGTATACTTGATTTATTTGAGGTTCAGGTGGCTTAGTGTGCTTCTTTCAGACTGTTGGGGCATGATATAATAATAATAATTTATTTATTCTTTTAACCCAGTGCATTTAATGAAGAACCAATTATAAAAAAGTATAAAAAAATATGACATTAAATATTGGAGAAACACTTTTCTGTTATGTTCTAAGTTTTATATTATTGACATTACATAGAACAAAATATGAAAACATTTATAAATATCATAAAAACCAACATAAAAGCATTAAAATGAAACAGCAAACTTATCTGGAATCATATCTGTCAACAGCAATATAGCAAGAGGACTTCTAATAAAACAGTGAAATTATTATCAGTTTAAAAGGATACAGTACACATCTCAAAATGCCTTGAGGGAAAGTGTTTGATGGGTATAAATCCAATATTCATCATGTTACAAGATGCTTCTGCCACCATCTCTCAAGATATTTTGAACCTTTTCAAATATTATAAACCACAAATCATAAAGAACATTTTTTGTCATCAGGCACAAAATGAAGTGCTGTACAGTGTTTTGTTCCTGTCCAACCTTTCATCAGTGTAATGAACAAATTTATATAGTTATATATATTGTTGAATCCTACTTTAAAAAAATAAAAACTCTTAAGGTAACCTTTATATTTAATTTCCCTGGTGTATATTTCAGGTATATACAGTGAATGCCAAAGTTAGATTTCACTACTTGAAGGAAATTTAGAGATAAATGCAACCTTTTTTATTATATGATTAAAATGAAATAAAAACATTGCCAAAGAGCAGATATCAACATTGAATGCAGAATCTTAATGGGCAGAACTATTTGTGCTGCCTCTGATTTAGTCAGGCATTTTGTGGTGAGTGTTAGATTGTGCTTCTATTTTAGAGCTATAAACACTGTATACTACCCTTTGCATTGCAGTTCATCAACACATTGCTCCACACATTTTGGATACGCTATACTCCAATACATTTGTGAGTATATAGTAGCCAGTATACAATACAAAGTGTATAGTGTTGGGGTCTGCAACTTGTGGCTTTGGAGCTGCATGCAGCTTTTTTACTACTGCTTGGTGTGGCTACTTGGCTGCCAGTAGTGATGGCATAACATGTTCGTTTTTCTTCCCCTGGCGAACAGTACGCTTCACTGGTGGGAAGAGGGTGACTATTCTTCTGCTGGCTGGATCAGGAGCAGAAAGATCCGGCCAGTGGAAGGATTCTTTCACGACAGACCGCAGAGAGAAGCCGGTCTCTCATCAAAGAAAACTGGCTTAAACCGGAAGAGACTTCAGTGATGTCATACGGATATAGAAACCGGGAACTGTGCATTCCAGGTACCGGAAGTGAAGTCAGTGATTTCGCCTTCCGTTCTTTTTCTATTCAAATTCCCTGTGGACAGACAGGGAATTTGAATCTTCCCGCAAACAGGCAACATCAGACTTTTAGTCTGATCCGACAGTCTGTTCGCGGGCGGCCATCACTAGCTGCCAACAGACCTTCTCCCTCCCATCAGAGCATACATACTGCAAGGAAGAGAGTAGGTGTGAAGGAAGAGAGAATGTGCAAGCAGAAATCATACCTGCCTGCAGAATCCGCTCCTTTCCAGTGGCCAAAACTGCACATGACAACAGCCATCACTGGAGAGATACATGTTCATACCTTTATCCCAGGACACAGATGCTGGTGAAAGAGTTGCAGCCAGGAGAGGACCAAGGACCAAAAAGATCAGACCCCAGCCACAAGACACATCAGGTTGTTAACTAGCCAGCAGTAGTGAGGAGTGGCAAAGGCAATATTCGAATTTGCGATATTTCGCGAATAATTCTACTAATATTCGATTCTATATTCGCGAATATTCGCAATCGCGAGATTCACAATTATAATCGACTCATAATTACCTTTAAAATGGTCACATGTGAATGGTCACATGTGCTATTTATTTTCGCATTGCAAATCTATATTCGCAATCCATGCCCATAAGCATCCAAATGCGAATATTTGAGATTGCGAATATCCGCCGGCATATTCACGAAATTTGCGAATTTTTGAATAGCCGATATTCGCCGAATATATTCGAAATTCGAATATTCGAGCTCTACACTAGCCAGCAGCACTGAGGATAAATGTGTGGGTCCCTAGAGGGGGAGAGGGTTACTATGTTACTATGTAGCACAAAGAGGGTTCCAGCCAGACATCCCTCTCTTAGCAAAATCCTTAAGACTCTTGCCTAGAACCAGAGGGAGCCTTGACCAAGCAGCAACTCCCATGATAGAAAATAAATTACCTTTGTGTGTGTCAGGTAGCAGGAAGCACAAAAGAAACTGGAGAGGATTGTCAGAGGGCCACCATTTATAGCCTGTCAAAAATTGTATAACATTGTTTCATTCTCTCACAATTTAAGGCAACGGCTGCCAAGACTACTTAGTAGACAGATGCAAAGTCCGATGGGCAAGCAATAAGTCAGGATAGGCAGCAAACAGAATAGTCAAGACGGCCCAGGGGTCAGTCAACAATACAGCAGATGGATACAACCAGGGCCTGCGAAACAGAGACTGGAAGAGCTCTTTGCTCAGGCAACTTCCTGTCACATGAGGCTTCCTTCAATACATGGCCATGTGGCTTAATTGGACAGGACTTCAGGTGAGTGATAAAGAGTGGTGTTGAGCTTGAATATTCGAATTGTGAATATATTCCCAGAATATCGGGTATTCAAGCATTCGCAAATATGGAGGCGGATATTTGCAATCTCGAATATTCACAATATTATGCACCGGGAAGCTTTACGGTCATGCATTGAGAATATATATTTAATAATTTTGCAGTTACCTTGTAAATACAACACATCACTGTGATGGAGCATTTCACATGCAACTTCTACTCTGTACCAAAAGAAGAACTTAAAGTTTGCTCCCATAAATACAAAGAATGAAAACTAAAAAACTTGAAAAGGTAAGATTTGACCAAAGCAGATGGAGACCTCTCATGGGTTTATACTGAGAGAAAAACTGCAATGAGCAATAGGCAAGCTGCTCAAGTGACATAGACCAGGTGGAGGGTACAACAAAGGTAGAATAATGTGCCACCACTGCAAAACGCAAAAGCATTTCTAGCACTCAGCACTGCTCATTACTAAATTGTCCTTAAATCTGAAGTGATGTTTTTTTGTTCTGCTATATCAAATATGTTTTTGTAGATGTTTTAGGTAATCATATTGCTGAACAGAAAACCAGCCATCTGTACATTTATATCCAAATGTAATACAAATGCCTATTGCTAAAACTTGACAACTTGAAATGAATATATAATTGTAATATCTATATTTAAATTAAATAATTTTCCATGGTGCCATGAATCCCGCTGTCACCTTTGGGTGAATACTAGTAATAGAGGCATCCATCATTTTTTTAAACAGTCTTTTGCTCTGAGCTTTCCTCTTCCTTTGCATTCTTTTATAATTTATGGTTATCTACATCATGCTGATATTTTATTAATCTTTCTAAGAGATAATATGAAGCCATTATATATTTAAAACATTAGTAATAGTTTGTGTCAAATGTAATAATCATACTGACTAAAAAGACCCCCAAATCCTTCACTATGTTGCATCAAAGTAGGGTGCTTTACCACCTGGTGCCAGCCAAACTTGAGGCCTCCAATGCCCAATTCCCTTGTGTAATCTGCTTACACAAGCAGATTACTGTAGTTTTCAGACGATAAGACGCACCAGACTATAAGATGTACCCAAAGTTTTGGAGAGAAAATTAGGGAAAAAATTGAAACAAAGCCATTCAGATATCAAGTGAATATGCAGAATGTTTCAGCAAAGTAGGCCAAACTGGGTTGCAGTATTTACTCTATATTATTCCAACCAAAAGGCCAATGCCAAGAGGGAGGTCTTCACTGTAGGGCTGTCACTTTAGCATGTGTTTATACACTAGCAGAACCCATTCTCTGAACACACTGACCAACTTATGAAGAGACACATTTAACAATCCGACACTGAACAAATTAACCATGAGCAGCTATTTACATATGAGAGGAGATATGAGTCTTTGTAACAAAATGTAATTATTGCAATGCAGAATGAAATGTAAATACACAACTTATGCTATCTATTTGTAAAATGTGTCTCTCCGTAAGTTGGTCAGAGAATGGGTACTGTTAGTGCCAATGCAGATAAGATCTCTTCTTGGCAGTGGCTTTTTGGCTTGGCTGAAAGGAATGGAACACAGTTCTGCCTCCTGGGATGCATAGCTATTGCTCCTAGGATGGTTGGGACCAAATTTATTATTTTAACATATTCGGACCTTAAGAGGCAGAGGCAGTTTCCCATTGATATTAATGGTTAAAAAATCTTATAGTCTGAAAAATATGGTAGGTGGTACAAAAGGGTCAGCCTTTTGTGGATCCTTTTTTTCTGGGAACTCTGGAATGCTATTTGAAATAAAATTTTTTGGTTTTCTAGAAGGTTTAAATTCCACCTTCCTGAAACAAAATAACTGTTATGCTCACCTCATGTCCCATGTGTAGAGGTATATTAATTGTAAGCTTCCCTTGGCATGAAGCTTCGACCTCCCAACATTCCAGTAGATAGATTGTCAAAAAGAGTATTTTCTATTACACATGCCTGAAATTTATAGAAATGCATTTATTGAGTTCATGTTAATTGAATTAGCACAGGCATGCATTCAGAAATGCAGAGAGACAATCAGAAGAAGAGTAATTTCTACCTACTGGAGGTTATATTGACGTTCTGTGAGGGTGACCATCCCCCCTTCTAAGCAGCACAAATTCAAAGCAGTGTTTTGAATATGTTTAAAATGTAATGGACATGTAAAATGCAAACAAAACCACAAACAGCAGTTCCCAGCTTTTTCAAGTCTTTAACTTGATGCTTTCATAGGGTATTTCAACAAAGGTTCCACGGAGTGAGGTATAACACACACCAAGAAGGGGGCAATGTTAAGTGAGCAGTGAGTTTGTGATGTGGTAGTAACAGAAGTGCTTTTCAAGGTTCGTGTCTTCTTACTTAACTCCAGTGGGCTGCTGAAACCTCCATTGTACCCTTTAGCATTTGTGTGATGTGTTTCCATAATCCACAGAAATGTAGACAAACGGCATAATTAGTAAGGTCAACTGTCAAAACCCCTTTTTTCACTGGAATATAATAGAATCCACTGTTTGTTAAGTAAAATATTATGACGGTAGACTGAGGTGATAGGATATGTGAAAGCCAAAGAGCATAGTATTCGCAACCATATAGAATTTATGTATGAACATATTCTTAAGAAGAACTACCATTACTTTGAGCATCAGATGGGTTTTTGCTAGCCCTGATTAATGAAACCCATTTTAAATATGTTGTTCACATAATGTCTGTGATTTTTTTATGTTTATTTCAGTCTGACTATTAACATACTCTTTTGCTTCAATGAGGGCTACCAGACAATCCGAAAATTTATGGTTTTCAATAGTCTGGCAGGAAACTCAGTTTAAGCTGATGCATAGAGCATACCGGCTAAGTGTACAAATGCTTGCAAAAATCATCCTATTTACCATAAATGTAACACAGACAATCCTACTTTAACCTATTATCTATGGTTCTTCCCGAATTTAGAGTTTTAGACTTCCTCCATAAGGTTCTGCATGTACGTATACCCTGGGACCCCATATTGCTACTATTCAGCTACAAGTCACAGACGAACTATACCCGTCCATCATGCTTGCTTACAAGTTTCCCTTCTCGCTGCTAGATGTGCCATTATGCATGAGTGGATACAAGCCAAATCTTCCTGACAATCCCCCAGGGTGATATGACAATGATCTAAGGTCATGTAAAGGGAACTATATAATCTTCTAAATTTTATAAATAATGGAAACCTTATATCACAGCTGTCCTTGCAAGTATTGACATGCTCGACTAACCCTTCATTGCATGTACATGTCTGTCCGTTCCCCTGTGCCACAGATTATGTCTATTTTCTTGCTCATGTTTTTGATTGTTGTCTCTAACCCCTTTACAAGATGGCTCCTCTTTTATCTATGGACACCTGTACCCTCGGTAACAAATGATTGCCCTTTCCAATAACTGTTGACACTGTTGCACATTTTTTTTGTTTCTTTTCTTTTTTGGGTTTAGTTGATAAAAGCAATACTTGTTTGGCATTGCATGTGGAGAAAGTAGCTGTCTATTTTACATACTCTGTACTACTTCATTGCAATGTCTTTCCTTTTATTTGTACAAAACTTTAAATAAAATGTTAAACAAAAAAAATAACCCTGGGTGTAGCTTGTAGTAGAATTTAATTACCAAATATGGTAACCCTGAGCCACACTTGATATTGCTTACCCAAGTCCTCACATCAGTATTAGGGGGAGTGGAGATAGAGCAAGCAGGAAATTTAAACATATTATATTAAACAATGTTTAAACTCTTGCACTGTTCTGAATAGAACAAAATGGAATCAATCTTACGACCAGGGAGCTTTAATATTGCATTACCACTGAACTTATAAATAAAATGCAATCAACATGAACCCAAAAAGATTGTTAAACTGTTATTCCAGTAAATTATACATTCATCAACTTCCCCTTTTGATAAATAATACTAGTTTTTGACTAGCTAGTCAAAAAAATTCAACCATCACTAATGAACAATAGAGATGATCTCAAAATCAGAAACTTAACATAATATTGAAATTAGTCTGAACATCAACAGACTGACCGCATTTAAAATGTTCTAATCATAATGAATATAGACTTGGAAATTGTTTTTACATTTTCTTACAACTATAAATTGTCTTTGTCATTTTAGAGACTCATATTAAAATTCACACTAAAACAGTATTAAGTATTATAGTTCACTTTACATTTATAGAACTCCAAACTGACAAGCTGAACATAGAACATTTAATGTCAGAGAAAGAGAGTATTATTATTATTATTATTATTAACATTTATTTATATAGCGCCAGCATATTACGCATACAACTTAGAGAAGATACACCAGTATAACACACGGGTACAGGTAATACACCGGAGGAGTAGAGGACCGCCCGGACGGGCTTACAACTAATAGGTTGGGGACATGTATATACAAAATGTTGGGGGGGATGGAACTGGGATGTTGGTGATGTTAAGAAGATGGGTAGGAGCGGCTTGAATAGGTGGGTTTTTTTAGAGCTTTTTTGAAGGCTGCAAAAGGGGGTAGGCTCAGTCTGATGGGGCGAGGGAGGGAGTTCCAGAGAGTAGGAGGCGGCCCTAGAAAGTCTTGGAGCCGTGCAAGTGATGAGGTGGGTTGAAGTGGGGATGTCATTAGTAAGTCACTGGAGGAGCGACGGGGGCGGTTTGGGTGGTATTTTGTGTACCATGGTTGGAGATGTAAGGAGGACAGAGGTGGTGGATTGATTTAAAATCAAGACACTGGGACTTTGAATTTGATCTCTGGACAATGGGAAGCCAGTGGAGAGATTTTAGCAGAGGGAGCAGCAGATGAGGAGCGGTTTAGAGAGAGTAGAGAGTCTGGCAGCCGCCATTCATGATGGACGTACGAGGTGAAAGTCTAGTGGAGGAGACCAGAGGAGGATGATGTTGCGCATCAGTCCGACGAGTAGATATGAGCAGCGGTACCAGGACTTTTGGTAGGTCTCTGGGGAGAGGAAGGAGCGATTTGGGAGATTTTACGGAGATGGAGTGGCAGGATCTAATCGATTTCTGAATGTGGGGACGTAAAGGAGAGTGGACAGAGTCAAGGTGAACCAATGCCAAGCGTCTTGTGGAATGGGGGAGATGACGGTGTTATTTACTGTTAGTGATATGTTGGGGGAGGATGGGCTTTGGAAGGCCTGATGGAGGACAGATGATGAGTTCTGTTTTTGCATCATATTGAGTTTAAGGAATCTGTCACCATCCATGACGATATGGGCCGATAGGCAGTGAGAGATGTTGTCAAGGACAGAGGGATGAATAAGGGCCCGGGTAGAAAGATAGATTTGGGTGTCCATCAGCATATAGATGGTTTGCAGACCAAAGGAGGAGATTGATTTTCCAAGGGCGGAGGTGTAGAGGGAGAAAAAACTGGGCAAAGGACTGAGCTGTGGGACGCCACCATGGAGGGGTGTGAGAAGAAGAGCGGGGTTGCCATGAAGGAGGTTTGGAAAGAGCGGTTCAGTAGGTAGGAGGGAGAACAGGAAGAGATGCAGGTCACGAATTCCGTAGTAGAGCTGCATGGGTCTGTAAAGAAGAGGGTGTGTCAACAGGTCTAAAGGCAGAGGAGAGTATCCAAAGCAGAAGGAGGGAATATTGTTGCCTTTGGCCTTGGCAGTGAGTAGTCATGTGGCAACTTTAGTGATGGCGTTGTCTCGCAGTGGATATGAGAAGGCCTTGGAAGCCGGATTGATAGGGGGTCAAGGAGGGAATTTCACAGTCAGGTGTAGTCAGTGAGTCTTGTGATACAAGGTCGTTTGTTCAAGCAGTTTGGAAGCAAAGGAAGAGAGATTTGAAAGCCGAGGAGAGAAGACGATGAGGATCGGTCGGTAGTTGGAGGGGAAAGAGGGGATCAAGTGATGGCTGTCTCCGTATGTGCAGGATTGGTGGCTATGGTTTTGACGATGCGGGGAAGATTACAAGGAGAGGGAGGAAGGTGTTGAATAGTTCAGTCAAGTGCAGGGGCAAGGGTGGTGCGCACACGCGCGTCTAAGTAAGCAGCGGGTTATAGGGTCGCGATTGTGGGCAGGTGGTGGCCGGGAGCGAGGAGACGAAGAGAGATGGTGACTCCTCCAGATGACAGGGGAAAGGAAGGGGAAGAGTTAGAGTTACAGGGGCATGGGATTGGAGGAATGGGGGTGCAGGGGTAAAGTTACAGGAGGATGGGGGATGAAGAGAAGGGGTGGTGCGGAGGAGAAGGGGGTGTGCGGTGGGTTGAAGAAATACTCGATTTCGGATGGTCAAGTTGGAGTATGTGCGCAGGTATTGCGGCAGCGCGAAGATTTGCTCTGTGGTGGCAGTGGAGGAGGAGGTGTAGGATGAGCAGAGAGTTGAAGGTGGAGAAGAGGGCAGTGAGGTACAGGGTTGGGAGGCTTTGTGAGGATTGAGGTAGGAGAAGTATGATTGTTTGGCAGCAGTAAGCTCAGCATTGAGTATCAAGAAACACTTTGCTTTGAAACCCAACCAAACGTTATTTCAGATTGATAGGGGTGTGTACAGGAGATCATCACATAGGGAACTATCATTCTCTTCACTGTCACACTATGCACGGCATCATTGACCTTTTTCTCCTATTTTTTGGAAATAAGTTATGGAAAGAGGACTTCGGTACTTAAAGCATCACAAATGGGGTAGTCTGAATAGCAGTTTAAAATAAACTTTGGTTTACTAAAATATAATCTATTTGATTAGTACATCAGAATAGCAAAACATGTTCCCAAGATAAAGGTTTATTTTTTAGCTGTACATAGTTTTGCTTTTTATGAAAAATTCATATATAGAGATGTCAAAATTTTCAACTTGCTAACTTTTTGAGCTGAGTGCAAAGCCTCTGAAAATTACCAAAATTGAAGTTAACCCTTTCAGAGGGTGCCAAAGGGCATTGTATTGGATACAGTGATAACTGTATCCAATACAATTTAAAGTAAAATCAAAAATAAAACACATTTCCAATTGTAATAAAAATGTTATTATAAACAAAACATAAATATGAATACATACTGTTTTTAAATCTTTCATACCAAAAAAGTATTTAAGCGATTTTATTATTCAAATGATAACTTTTATTCATTTTTTAATGTACTTTTTTATAATAATTGTGTGTTCTAAACATTATTATATTCAGAATGTCTACTAGACCTTTGTATGGGCATATTTTGGGTATTACAGGTCTACAACATTAAAATATTAGAGTCTATGGTGCGCTTTTGGTACAGAAATCTGGACCTTGCAAGAGCGCTAGGGAGGTTAAGTTAAAAAAGTCAGATTTTCGAAATTTTTACTTGACTTTGAACTTAATTTGTGCAAAAACTATTTGTGTTAGAGACATACTTTTTTTTGTAGTATACCCCCAACCCATTTCTTTATCTCCAGCAAGGTGATGATACCATGTCTAGGGGCTTTGCAATTAACTCGAAATTGTTGAAATGGTTGAATTGAAAATCTCTATTTCATATATAAAGACATGCATATTTAATGCAAGGTGCATTACATAAATAGATTTCATCTGTGCACTTGAGCTATTCGGCTTTGCAGTCTTTAATGTTTGATAAAAATAGAGAAATGAAATGAATGTTTAGTATTTAAGATAAACTTATTGTTTTTCTAAACTTAATAAATAAAATAAATAAATCAAAAACACCATATATACGTGAGTATAAGCCAACCAGAATATAAGCCGAGGTACCTCATTTTATCTACAAAATAGGGAAAACTTATTGAGTGGAGTATAAGCTGGAGTATAAGCGTCTTAGCGGCCCCCATTTCACCAGGAGGAAACTGAGACGCCACCTGAACCTACTTCAGCATAGAATGGGGAAAGGACTTACACATAGTCAATATTCATGACTGAATGGGACTGTGTTGAAGTTGTATAAATTGTAAACAATATTAATAATATAATGTATTGCCATGAAATGTTTATTTATTTAGACAAAAAATCTGACTATATATGGTTACCCTTAAAATCCCTCTGTCGCCCTTGGAATTTAGTAGGGAAATAGAAATAGGTTCACCTTTATCATTGTGGAGTGTTAATTGAGGGTGGGAAATGCAAAGTCAGATAGTGGAGTTTTCTTAATGAGAAAATATACAGAAAGCACCCTTGCCCCTAGGAATGAATCAAATAGATGAATCTTAGTGCTACAACCTCAATAAAGTTAAGAGAACACATGTTTATTGTTATTACAGGATGGGAAGGCATTTCTTATGATTCAAACATGACATAATGTTTCCTTTAAAAAAAAACATTTGTATAATTATTATTGGGGCCAATACATGTAATGGAAATGGAAACGTATTTTCATGTTTGAATCAAAAGGAGTCGAGTTTTCTAACTGAAATTCCATCTTCTCCAACAAATAGTCCACTACATGGTCATGTCCAAGTTTGCTTACATTTTACCAGCCAGATCTCGAAAACACATTGGAGCATTCACAGAGGATGTCGGCTCCTGCGAACAGGTATACAAATACAATGGCTTCTGCTGTGTAAATAAAAGTGTGTTCTTTGGCTGTCTCTGTGCTGTTTTTTCCTGAAACAGTCTAAAGGGTCCAATTAACATAAATTAACAACTACCACCACCTGGATCATGAAACCTCATAAGAGCTCACAGTTATACCACCCATGCCTCTCACTTTTGTCTAAGAATAAGTGTAGTATCTGTTTCCTATTAGTGTTGAGCAGCATATGGTATATTCAAATTCACATAATTTCGCGAATATACAAAGAAACATTCTAAATTCATAAAATTAGATTCGTCTGTATTCTATTACCTTCCATTGCCCGCGCCAGTTTGCAATGATTCGCAAAGATTCACAATGCAGCTTTAAAGCTTCTCTTCTCCATTCTGTGATCTTAGCCAGTACGAGCGCTGTGTGTATTGCGCATATCCATTCGCAATGCACACAAGTATGCGCGATGTATGCCGGTAAACAATGTTGAAGCATAATATGATGAATATCCGCCATTGCGAATATCCGAGCGCACATTCTCGAAATATTCATTCTTGAAATATTCAATTCTCAAATGAAGGATATTCATCGAATATATTCGAATTACGAATATTCTCGCTCAACACTATTTCCTATCACTCTGGCGGGAACGTTATGCTATTGCCGTGGGGAATAGCATAGCTAGTACGATGAGTCCAGTTGAATCTGGAATGACTAAAGCCTAGTACAGAGCTTATAAGGCTGTTCTGCCTTGGTCTGATCAAGGGCCATGAAGCGCTCTGGGAGGGAGGGGTTGATCTTCAGACAAAATGGCCAATATCACATCCGGACAGATCTTTAATTTCTGCCCCTGCCAATTCATCACTTCTGGCCTAGTTCAACCCAACTACCCAAGCAACCCACCCAGTGTTTTGGGGTCTGGAGCTGACCAGGATCAGAACAGGGAGGGTCCAGGAGAAGGGAAGAGAGAGAAATAGAAGTTACAGACACCAAGGATTGAGAGATTGTGAAACCTGTGTGTGGACAAGGGGAACCTTGGACAAAACATCCCTTCCTGATTATCTGGACTATATAGACTATCGTTAAAGGGTTGGGTGACACCCAAGCAGGGCCATCATTTTTCTTTTGTTGATTTTTTCTAGCTCCACCGTGTGATATCACCTTGCCACAATACAGTTTTTGTGTTTCACAAAGTTACTTAAAGTACTTAATCGACCCAAACAGACTAGATTTATTATAAAAAATTTATTGGATTTTAGAGAAATTTAATGTAAAACCCCTTTGCATATGCACACAAAGTTCAATGTGTAAAGGGGAGTGAAATATATAATAGCTTCAGGGCTTTTATAAGTAATTTAGAAAGTTTGCACCAATATGCAACCAATTAAATATGGCATGAAAACATGCAGAAAAGCAGGAGTACCCACACAGGGGTACTTGGTGTTATGTTTAGGTTAAGGTGGGAGGCTGGCAGGTAATTTTCCTTCTAAGCGTTCACCCCGAACATAGCTTGGCATGAGTTTGCTTGCCCTGCACCCCTACTCTCAAGGATACTCCCCTATTCCCGATGATTCTATTTCGGGTCTGTGTCTTCTGCATCATCTGTGATGGAGGTAGCGCTGACTTTTTTAAACATACCCCCAACGTCATCGATGACACCGGCGATACTTTTAAAAAATCCTGCAGCAAGAAAAATGCTCAGAGGGTTAAACACCCTTTGTAAACTATGCAAAGTGTTTATGGTAATTAAGTTCCTTTGAAATAATTATTTATTTGCAATTAAATTTTTTCTTTTGATCACATCAGCACAACTTCATAATACCATCTTTTGATATACACCTTGTTTTGCTATAATCAGAACATCAAATACAATGATAAAAAAAAAAAGAACATCAAATACAACGTCTAATACCCAGAAAGAGTAGATGATTTATTTAAGGCCTGATTTTATTATTATGCATCAACACATAATTCATCATCTGCTCCGGATTCGGTGAAAAAAAAACCAGAAATGCAAAGATCTGATATCAGCAGATGCTTTCACAACATATTACCATTAGCAGAAATACATTAAACGCATAAACAGAAAAAATTCAATTTATTAGCACTGCTTAAGTAGATGTAAGTAAAATTTTTTTTACAAAACATTGGCCTACAGTTACACATAGATCTAAAAAAAATAATAATAATATTAAAAAGAAAAGCCATGCCACTATGTTTATTAGCCAAAACAATTCAAGTAAATAAAACATTCTTTAAAAAATGTCTATGATTCAGGCTTTGATACTTAGAGCTTGGATGTTCTGTGTTAGATCCTCTAACAAGAATAGGGCAAGGTCGGCGCCAGAGCACCAGGATTGGGTGGGCATGGGCGGCCAATCAGGGGGGCATGTTTTCGTCTCACAGGTCAGGCAGGTGAAGGTAGGGGGCCCAATCGAGTGGGCTCACAGAACGGCAATGGGGTTTTGAAAGGGCTGGATCCCGCCTCTGTCAGGCCCTTCTGTGTCCACAGTAACATGACGGAGGATTGTGCTGACCTCAGCGAATGCCAGGGCATAGTGGCGCCTGGGGCTTAGACCAACCGGTGAGGCAGGTTTACTTTTATACAAGTAGGTAAACAAAAAACAATAAATAAACCCTTTAATATATTACTTTCTTTAAAATTTGACAAGTACATATATTTGTCCCAGATATAAAATGAGCAAACCCCACACATTTTGGTAAATAGTTTATAATATCTGTTCACTGGGTTAAACACTGAAGATATGACCTTACCTTTTATGTAAGGTAGTCACACATTTGCTGTCCTCTCAAAAAAAAAGTGTAGCCACCATCATTTTCCAGCACTGCCCCAATTATATTGAGCATGAACCTTTATAGAACATCACAGTTTGCCGCAGGAATTCCTCTACACTTCGACACTTCTACCAAACCACATACAGTCAGGTCCATAAATATTGGGATATCGACACAATTCGTCACATTTTTGGCTCTATATGCCACCAAATGGATTTGGAATGAAACAAACACAATGTGCTTTAACTGCAGTCTGTCTGAAACAACATCCTATGGATAGATTAGACCAAAATCAACTTGTACCAGAATGATAGGAAGAGAAGAGTATGGAGAGGGAAAGTAACTGCTCATGATCCTAAGCATGCCACCTCATCTGTAAAGCATGGTGGTGATAGTGTCATGGCGTGGGCATGTATAGCTGCCAATGGAACTGGTTCTCTTGTATTTATTGAAGATGTAACCGCTGAAAAAAGCATCAGGATGAATTCTGAAGTGTTTCGGGCAATATTATCTGTTTATAATCACTGGCTACTTTACATTATGTCAACGTTTCATATCTTCAGTGTTGTCCTATGAAAATATATAATAACCCATTTAACACAATATCAGGAGTGTTGTCTCTGTTGCCTTACAAAAAAAAAAAAAAAATAATATCAGGAGTGAACTCACTTTTGTCAGATACTGTTAATATACTGTGAAATACCTAATTTGCATTTTGTCTTTGGATCTTTAGTCCTAAAAACCAGGTTTCCTTTGACATTATCCACAGTTTACAGATCCCTGTGCTAGATAGTAAGGATTTACTGTATTTACTTACTGTATTTTTCGGACTATAAGATGCACTTTTTCACCCCCAAAATTAGGGGGCAAAAGTGCCTGCGTCTTCTGGACCGAATGTGCAACCACCCACAGACATTTGCCGTCGGTGATCACAACTTGGCTCCCTGCCAGCTCTCCCGGCAGATGGGAGATCTGCACACAGCCGAGTTCCCATCTGACCTGTATTGGCTATATTTGCACAGCCCCACAGATATAGACAATCCAGAGTGTCTGTGGGAAAAGCTGCACTTGCTGGCATGGAGACATGAGTGCAAATTCCCCCGCGGTCCCCCCTCCCTTCCCCATGTATGAAGAAGAGGAGATGTCGAAGTGTGCTCTCTAGTGACACAATTTTTGTGGCTAAAATTGGATACTGCATGGGATTTTTTCCCTAATTCATTCAAACACATAAAATATTTTTTTGTTCTCATTTCCTGCTCTAAAAACTTGTTGCGTCTTATTGTCATATTTGAAAAAAAGGACACAGTCTAAGGTAGTTGTTAATGTATAAAATACGTAAGCTAGGCATACACAATTCAATTTTAGCGTTCAATCGACCTTAAAATGATCAAAGTTTACATCAATCAAACCTAAATCGTATACTGCACACATGGTTCGACAAAATTTTTAATAAGCGATCAAAACATCGATTGAAAAGTGATCAGACATGTTGGAAAATTTTTGGCGATTGCATTTCACTCAACTGAAAGGGAAAGGTTGAGTGCTGTACACAAAACAATAATTCTGGCCTTCAAGCCACATAGCATTTGATGTTCTTTCAATACCGACATTTGGACACATGTGGGTAGATCAAAAAGTTTTGAGCTTCAAGAAACCATAAACAATAACAACAAACTGTAAGGTGGAATATATATTTACTTGTATCTATATATACACAGTAGATAGCAATTCTACTCCAATTATGTGTTGTTTTCACATTTGCTAGTGCTAACTTCAGTATCTGCTGAGCCGCTAGTGTTTGCCTTTAAAACTCCAGGAACAGCCTAGCGACTAAATGAAAGAAGCCAAAGCAAGCAGCAAGGTGATCCGGATATACAACATACCTAGCAGCGCTGAAGATCCCAGCGACAGATGTGGCCCTGATAAAGTGCAAAGCCTGCAATCAACATTTATTCCTTTGATGAGATTAACAGTTTTATCACATCAGAAAATAAATTAAGTCCATTTCATAAGTTAGAATCCTTTCAGCATAATGTTTATAAATTACAAAAAAGAATAATAAGGTACTGTACATGAATTATAACCAGAACCCCTGGTCTGCCCAATTCAACATGTTGTTGTTTATGCTTTTGGGAAGGAGATGTCATCTTCCAAGTTAATCATGGGACTTATGTCACTTTCTTTTCTAATCTCATGCATCTCCTGGAGGAAGAAATACTCCTTTATGCTTATTATGTATGTCTACTGGCAATTATATGTTTAAAACAGATAGTTTAAGACACAAATTAATAGTGACATAATTACGTTATGTGCAAAATATATTTTAAGATTTAAAGTAGATCTAAACCCAAACTCATAATGGTTTTAACATTATGATGACATTTCAAAAGCTCTTATCTCTTTCGTATTATTAGTTCTTTAAATGTAGAGCTAACATAATAATAATAATAGTAATAATAACTGGCAGTTCTGTCAAGGCACGTTCTGATTTGGGGTACCAACTGGGGTGCTAAGTGTTTGGCTCATGGTTAATGTGTAATTTTTTCTTTTTATTTATTTTTTTTAAGCAAAAAGGCAATACATTTTTGAACTTTTGAAACAGGATACTGTATATATTGACCTAAATAAAGTGACCAGGTTTCTTGCCAGCAGCCATTGGCATACTGGCGATGGCCATTACACAGCTGCAGACCTATCCTGCCTGCCAGTCTCTAATACAGTGGTTCGCAACCTGTGGATCAGGACCCCCTTGGGGATCGTATGAACATTGCACAGGGGTTGCCTAGTTCACTGGAAGTATCACACCTGCTCCTAACAATCCTTCAAGCGGGGTGACAAGTTAAGAGAAAGGCTATGTTCCCACTTAGGCGATTAATTGCCTGCGCTGGCGATTTTCAATCAATTCAATCAATGTATTGAATGTATACCATTTCTGTCCCATGGAAAAATGCAGGGAAACATTAATAGCTATGGAAGGTTTCAGTGGTGTCAAAGTTACTAATCCAAAAAAAAAGATTGGACTTCTAAGAGCGTTGGAGATCTGGGGGTTGAAAGTCAGAGTAGGCATATGTAAGGCCCTAGCTTCACATCAGCTAAAATCCCTGTATTGAACGCAGGGATTTTAACGCAATGCTCATGCCACCCATTGACGGCAATAGGGCTATGACAGGGCTGTCTCCACAGCCTGTCAGACCCCGTATCTTTTGGTTCAGGCCTCCATAGTGTTGATGTTGACACAGCCATCTATAGGAACGCAACGGAGGCTTGACGGAACCCAGCAAATCTAATAGCGGATGTGGAGTTAGGGGCCTTAGAGTAAAATGTGATAATAGAAAAGCACTGTTTGACTACTGAGGTATGAGATCTGGGGGTTCAAACAGTGTTTGACCTGTTTTAGCCAGCTGTTGACCTGTTGTTGGAGATAGCTAATCAGAGGCTCAATCAGGAACAGGGAGGTCCATCTGCAGCAGAATCTAACATGCAGAAGGCTGACACAGAGGACAGTAAGGGAGACATCATCTGGAGCTGGGGGATGCTAGATGCTAGAAAAATTACCTAGTATGGGGCACTAAAATTTCTGATGGCGGCCCTGCTCAGGAGGGATGGGATGTTACGAACATCATCTCTGTGTTCCAAACACTAGAAGTTACACTCCACTGCGCTACTTCATGGCATAATCCGGTAGCTCCCCGCCCTAATATTTTCTCACCCAGCTTATGCAAATGATGTAGGACGTTCTTAGCTGGCTTCCCCACTGAAGCAAGCCGATGTCACTTTTGTCATTCAAATGATAAATTTTATAAAAAAAAATTAATGTGCTTTTTTTAGAATAATTGTGTGTTTCAAAAAAAAATATTATATTCAGGATGTCTACTAGACCCTTGTACGGACATATTTTGGGAAGTTACAGGCCTACAACAATAAAAAATTCTATGGTGCGCTTTTGGTACAGAAAACTGGACCTTGCAAGAGCGCTAGGGAGGTTAATGGCATATAACATGTAATGTAAATATTGAACAAGTATGAAATAAATGTATAATATTTACATGACATGTTATCTGCAGTTAAAGTCTATGAGTCCTTGTCCTCATCTGGACTCAAATCAGATGGACGCATAGTCCATTGGTAGTGCAGTGTGTAAGTTGGTGTGTTGGCACTAGGTAGTGCAGTTGTATTGTTGGTGTGTTGGCACTAGAGACTGGGAAGGCAGCCCCCTTTATTGTTGTATATTGGTTTACGAGCCCAACTCTATAACAAGATATATCTGTAGGCAATCACAATATATGTCTGCAATGTATGTATACACAGATATAACATAAACATACATTTCTATTATATAAACAAATATTTTATGGTTTTAGTAATAAATATACAGTCTTTACACATTGGTCTGTAGCTCATTCATTCATCTTGAGCTATTGAGTACAGTTCAAATGTACAACTAAACACGTGAAATGTAGGCTAGGTCTCAAATTTCTGCCCCCAAAAAAGAACAGAAAATATTATTATGCAATAATTTAAGTTTACCTGGCAAAAAGGTTTTTTTTTAACAAACAACAAATAAAGAAAGAACCCCCCTCTACAGATTACTGTGGCTGCAATCTTGGTCACCAGTACAATGATAAGAACTAAATACTTGGTGCTGTGATCATCTTGTTATGTAATCCATAAACTTTTTATTCAAAGAAAAAATATGAGATCAGCACTGCAGTTTGTCTTATTATTTCTCAATATGCGCTTACTGAGTTTTAAACTAAAAATAATAATACAATTTGTTCTACTCAGGAAAAAACAAATGGAATGCAGGTGCTTGCTAGATATATTTAAAGAACTATTCCATTTTATGTTTTCATGTTTAATAATAAGCCTTAGTTTTCACATCTGAAAGAAAAAAGAAAATTCCCTTTGTCACATAGACCCTTTCATAAAGCCCTTTTCTTTGTTAACCTTTACAGCCCTAAAAAACCTTCAAGGACTTTTTATTTTCATAGCATCTAAAATGATTGGAAGCACTACATAGAATAAAAGCAAGTATGATACAAACATCATTAACATCTATAAATAGTATACTTACTCATTCTAGTGATCATTCTTTTTACAACTCTGTCCCACTCATAACATGATTTACAGAGAGGTCAACCCGAGACAGCATATTGTAATGCGATAAGCTGTGCATTGTAATGTGTGGTTATATACATCAGGTTCAATTGGAATTGCAAACGTAATATACAATTTAACCTTTAGCCATGAGCTTGACATAGAAGCTTGAGGAAAAGTGAATAAAGCCCAACACACTTTTAATACCACTTTCGCTTCTTACTTCTATGTTGTTAGATAGTTGCCCTCTCCATACTACATCATTTTGCTCTTAATCCTATAGAAGTTAACTTCGGTCCAGTTGTTCCAAACCTCAGTGTAATGTGACAGGGCACACAATTACCACCAACACCAGATATCCAGGTAACAGGCTTTTTTTGGCATACAATAAACATGCCAAGGGTCATACACAAATGTCAATCCAAAAAAGTATGGTACAGGTGGATAAGGCAGAAGGCTTGGTCATAGACGATCCAAAGTCAGTTCAGGCAGATTTTCATGCAATGTCAGATAGAGGTAAAGCAAACTCATACAGAGGCTATAACAGGCAATGGTGTGCAAGACAGGGCCTCATTAAATGGGCAGATTGACCAATCACATTGTGCCACCTGGTGCTATAGGATTGGTGAACAAAAATCTGGGGAAACTCCAGCAGCTAATTGGGCTCCAGGAAATTCAAACTGAACATGTCCGCCTGGGCTGTCCATATGTTTGACAGTGCCTGCGATCCCTGGAGTCACCAATGTTGGATCCTCGGCCAGGCAAGTACCTTACACTCAGCTTTCATTAAAAAAAACTAAAATAAGGATAGAACTACACCATTATATTTATAAATTTGTGTTCCAGACAGCGTATTTTCACTTTCTGGCTTGGAATACAGTATCTCCTGCCCAAAAATCTGTGAGCAGGCAAGCAAAAAGCTTTTATTGCAGAAGGGACATCACATGTCTATAAAAAGTCAACCCACTAGCAATTGTATTTCCTTTGGATAAAGTTGCACTTGAACTACTATGCAGCCCAGTCCTGTGACTCTTAATTTAAGCTACATAAAGGAGACAACCAAGGTAGTGGTTCTGTTGGTGTAGTGCTGGTGCTGATGCTGATGCTAATGCTAATGCTTCAGTGACAAGGTCTCAGCAAAGTAGCACCATGTAAACAACAAAAAAGATCAAGTCGTAAATAGAGATTTTTGTTTTAAAACGAGCAATGATAACTTTTAAATTAACTAAAGATGTGAAGGTTCAACACAAATGTAATAAACAATAAATGTGGTAAATAATTTGAAAAAATTACATCAATATTAGGAAGCTGCACAGAGAAGAAGACAGTAGATTACAAGTTAAACAAAATGCTTTCATCTTATTTGTTAAGAAACAATTACTGTGTTCTGAAAATAAAAGTGAAAATGTGCTGGGAACACAAAGGACTGTTAACAGGTTTCTGAATATCAGATAAAATAAAGCATCAACCGAAGCAGTGACAAGGAATAAAACAGCATCCAGATGAAACAAACAGCCAAATAAAAAATAGCAAGGAATGATCTGTAAGAACATAAACATAGATGGAAAGATTTAATTGTGGAATTGTGCAGAAATAAATCAGCATGCATTTAAAGGGCAAAAAATGTGGTTCGTGGGTAGATATTTTAATATTCTAAACCCAGTTAGTGAAAAAAAAAGAGAGAGAGAGAAGTTTCAAAAATTCTACCATTTTGACGATTTTAAATTAATTGCAAAGCCCCTGGACCAAACTTGCTGGACATCTAGAGAAGGGTTAGGGGTATAATAAATAAAAAGTATTGCTCTAACACAAATATTTTATAATTTTGCACAAATTAAGTTCAAAATCAAGTCAAAATTTTGATGATCGGAATTTCGACTTTGAACTTTATTTATGCAAAAACTACATATACTAGAGCAATTTTCTTTTCAAATGTTCCAACAGTCCTTTTTTACATATCCAGCAATGTTGGTGATGATAACATTTTCAGAGGCTTTGCAATCAGCTCACAAAGTCAGCTACTCGAAATATTCGACCATCTCTATTCCTCTGCAGACGTGCATAGTTTTGCTATTGCATCTGTATCATATAAAGATATTGTATTTTATACCTCATAATCATGGGTAAGATGTCTGTGAGTCATATAGGTTTGAATATATAATGTATATATATATTTATTTTTACAGCCTGCCCTTTCAGTGAGCAATAGCACAACATCCCAGAATGCTAGGATTTGTTCCACTGCCTCAGGCCAAGCCGAAAGACCAGGGCAACTGACCGAAAGATCAGTTTCATCAGAGAGAGTAGGGCTAAAACTTTAGCATGAATCCTACACTCTAGCAGTACTCATTCTCTGAACCCACTGAACCCTTTGTCACATGATATATTTACTGCAATGTAGAATGTAAAAGTAAATACACAATTCATGCTATCTGAATAACATCAACTCATGAAGGTTTTATTGTTGTCATACCTGAGTAAGTTCATTCTGTTGTGAATATATAATGTGATGTCTATATGTTAAGCCCCCTATACACCTTAAGATCGATCCATACAATCTCCATTAGATCTACCAACAACTATGTTGTATAGTGGCCTCCCTAATAGAATACATAGTGATTGGAAGGATTAGAAAGGTCCTCATATTACATGGTTTTGGTAGAACAAAAGTTGATTGTACAATAATTGTATGGAAAGATTGTAAGGTGTAAGGGGGGCTTTAAGTGTAAGAGCTGTCTGAGTTGAGGTTACCTTGACAGCATGAGTTGTTGCATAAATAAAGTTCAATGTTAAAATGATATTTTGTAGTCAAAATGTTGATGTTTTCATAACCCTTCTCTACATCCACATCAATTTTGGGCGGGCTTTGCAACAAACATACAGTCAGCTAATTAAAAAAAAACATTTCTAGAGGTTATATCTTATTCTCAACACACAGGAGAGAAAGTAAAAGCACTGTCTTTTTTGTTGGCAGGATCTATAGGTTGTGTTTCAAGAAAATTTTAACTAACGTAGACATCACATTTAAGAAAAGTCAAGCTGGAATTTATTCAAAATGTATTCAAAATTTCCAACTTGGGTTGGATTTTTTTTTGGGACACAGTTAATGGTTCAACATGTGCAGGGAGTTTTAGTATGTATTCCCTGGAAGTGGCTTTAGTCATGCAACTCAGTGGTTACTAGTGTTGAGCTCGAATATTCGAATTTCGAATATATTTGGTGAATATGGCGGCGGATATTCGCAATTTCGAATATTCGCACTGTGATGCTTATGGGCATTCATTTTAAAGGGAATTACGAGGCGGTTATAATTGCGAATCTGGATGCGATTGCGAATATTTGCGAATATAGAATTGAATATTGGGAGAATTATTCGCGAAATATCGCAAATTCGAATATTGCCTATGCCGCTCATCACTAGTGGTTACTGTACATGTTTATTGACACAACAATAGTACAGCTTCTAGATGTCTGGTTGGAGGAGAGAAATGGCTTCTCATTAGCTTCCTCCATGCAGGTTCATCGAAGCTGTTCTACCTTTGGGTTAATACACATGTGTAGCCTGATGTGCAGTAATCCCTGTTTTACTGGACTAAAGGAATAAAGATGGAGATTTGGAGGCCTCAAATATTCTGTAAATCATAAAAAACTAAGGAACTGCCTAGATGGAAAAAAGAACAAATACAACTATAACATGTGAAGAAATACCATGGATGATCAGTATGGAAGGATTGTAAATGGTGGAGAAGGAGGTGAAGCAAAGAAAAATATTCCTCATGGGCACTGCTACCATATTTAGAGACAGAGAAAGAGGTAGAAATAGTTCAGAAAATGTGGAGTAATATGGGACATGGTTTTACACAGTTTGTATTTATGGAAGGACTTGACTTAGTATGGTAGCAGTATTCCTAATTTTGTTTTCATAGTGTGACAGAAGCATGACTCCGTGTCTCGCTGAGCCTACAAATTTCCCAAGGGACAACACAGGACCCAGCAGTCCGAGAGCCATCTGTCACGTAGGTTCAGTGAGAATGACAAACCTGTTACCCTTACACCTAAAACACAGCCACAACGTGCTAGTACAGGAGCACCCACCCATAACTGCCTCTATAGGTAAGTCCAACAAGATCTGTAATACTCTCTGTCATGATCAGACAGAAATATCAACAATTGGTAACACAACCGAATAGTCTCTTAGGGAGATAGAGTTCTACTTTGCTATTTAGAGCAATGGAGCAACAGCATACAATTTAAATATTGTTTTTACAAAAAAAAAAAGCTCAATAGTGCATGAAGTATATACCAAAAAAGGATTGAAACATACAGGCATTTACAATATAGTTAAAGGAACAAAGAGTGGAAAATGGATGGATTCCTGGCTTGGTATGAAGAAAAAGTCCTGATCTGGATATGTAAATTTAAAGTAGTAGTCAAGTCTAGGTCAAGATAGTATGCCCTCAATCATTGACCATGCACAGTCTTTTCATTTGTTTCTGTTGGTATCTGAGAGCACTTTTTGTGTGGGGTGCCACAGTGGTTTCAAGCCTAGCTCACAGGGTGGGTCAACGCCTACCGCCCAATCACAATGTTCTACTGCTGGGCTCAAAACAGAGGGCGGTCACCCAGCTTTGTTTTTTGCTTTCCACCACATGCTATCTACAGTGCAACACATCCCCTTCTTTTTTAAGCTGGGGCAGTGTGCAGTGTTGAGGGTTTTCATTTTTGCTTTTAAAGATTTTTTTTTCACATACCACTATGTATATTAGGACTCTATGATTTTGCCATCTGAAAAATATATATATATATAACTAGATTAGGTATTTAAAGTGGTGTTCACTTTAAATGCTCCTTATATTTCAGCATGGCCTACTGAGAGAAGAGGAGAACTTGTACAAAATAGCAGAAGTGAAAATCATAATTGAAATGACAATCGCCATTTGTGTATAATTAGTATTCCATTTTCAATTGGTATCAGCATAATCTCTCTGGGATCTGATTGAAATGCAGTAATATATTTCAAATAAAAATGAATTTAGATATAGCAGAAAAGAACCTCTTTTATGGAAGAAAACCCCTCTTTCTTGTGGATAAAAACAGAGCTTGATAATAACGAAAGATCATTTTATGTGACATGAATTACTGAGTTCTATAAACAAAGAGATAACATGAAGCAATTGGATAAAGACAAAAAAAGAATGTGCCAGTGTTCTCAGAAAAGAGAATATACAACAATGCATAGATACCTATCTTCAATACAAAATAATGTTCCCTTCATCACAAAGTCATACACTTATCAGGCACTGATAGACATCACAGGAAAAAAACTACATCCAGCCTGCAAAGCTTACTATAGCTCCACAAATAGATAAATGGAACTATTTTTAAACTTAGAATTTGCAACAAAACATATCCAAAGTTAAAAAGTTGCATTATTTTCAATAACAAAACTTCCAAATTAGGATGAACTGTCCATGCTTTCACAACAGGGCATTGGCTATATCATTTACATGTGAAAATAACTGTAACTTTTGTGAAAAAAGCATCCATAGGGCTTGTTTCCACTGCTTCCCCGGCGGTGGTCATGGACGCAGAGAGGACACAATACCATTCTGTGTTATCTATGCGGCGCTGTTTTTAAATCTCAAAATGCCCTGTCTTCATGGCAGCCCTGGGCAATGGACGTGTCTGCAAGATGTGGAAGAGTAGCACCCAATGCTGCAGCTTTTCTGTGTCTTTGTTATGTTATGTTATGTGAATATAATTTTTAAATATCACTCTTCTGGGTGGTTCACACTAATATGGAGAATAGCCGGGGGATAATACCGGACAGGTGAGTTTGCCTGCAGTTAACTCAGGGTGAGTTATGTTAGCAAAGAAACTTACCCCAAGTTAACTAGGTCTAAACGTTAAGGAAAATAATGTGGAGGGAACATGCCCAAAGCCGCAAACCTACTGCCCGCATGTTGTGAAAAGTCCGATCTAAAATCAGTTACAGTGTGTACACATGGCATTACAGTGGACACATGGTCTTATTTCATACCTGTCATCTTACGGATATACAGGAAGTGACATCATTAACATCACTTCCGGTATCAGGAATGTGGTTCTTCCACGTTCCAAATCCTGGAAGTGATGTCACTGACTGGTATTGGGCTTAGTTATCAGCTGATTTAGCAGGGGAGTGCATTACTCTCCCTATTAATGACCCACACCGCTTGAGTTGATAATGTGTGGGGTAGGACAATAGGAGGGAGAGTAACACCCTCTCCCTGCTTAATAACTGTGATTTCAAAAATCAGAAATTTGTTGAAATCTGGATTTGGTCGGGAATGCCACATAAAAAAAACTTGACTTTCCCGGCTAAAGTGGGAAGGTTGACAGGTATTCCTTGTTCTGGTAAGTTAAATGTGTTAACTAAAGCTAAAACAAGATGGCTCTGAATCATTTTGGGGTTACAGCTAACTAAAAGAACAAAAATCTCTTCTACAGCTTTTGCCATTGTACACTGTTGTTGATGATTTCCTACAATTTCGACTAGCTGATTTTGTGACTTTATTGGAAAGCCCCTGAACATGGTATCCTCACCAAAATTGCTGGAGCTGTAGTGAACGATTGTAGATTTTTTTTTAATTTTTACCTGAACGTATTTGAATGTATTTATTAATATAATTAATATATATAAAGCTACATGTGCTTGAGCAATATTTTTTATCCTTCAGCCCTTCCTTACATCTCCAACAATTGTGGTGAATATACAATGTTTAGTGGCTTTGCAATTAACTCACAAAGTCAACTAGTCAACATTTCACAATGATCTCTATTGTTGTTACTGTCCATAAAAATGTGTCACTGTTTCCTAATCTGAGTGATATGTAGAACCAGTCAATGCTTCACAGAAGCCAAACAAATGTAGCTTCCATACTCACATGCTTCTTATGAACCTCCATAACTACTTGTTTCCTTTGATGCTGAGGGCTCATATGATTTCATGTGAGAAATGTGCATAGCTTAACACTGTTTGTATTCAGAATGTCATAGAGGTAGTTTCTAGAATCTATTATACAGAGCTGCCAAAAGTTCCACCACTACCATCTCTAGCTGCTCTGGTAACCTATTCCCATTAACGTATTCTAGGAATATAATTCATATCAGATTTGGATGCTTGATGAGATCAGTGCTGTAAATTGATAAATTGTGACCTGATATAAGTGAAAAAATGTCTGTGTGAACAGGCAGCAGTTGGTACCCCACCAAATACCAAAATCTGAGTTTTTGACTTCCTAATGCTTTATTGCTTTTTGCATCTAAAGCATATCCACAGGAAGGGAACTTTTAAGCAGTTCACTTCCTGTGAGGTCACAGCCCTGTGTCAAAGCAGCCCAGACATCATTCTCTGCCGCACTCTTCACCTATAATCAAGACAAACTTCGGATAGTTGCCCCCAGGTATGATTTGCGCAAGGGATGCCTTCTGGGAACGGGGATTGAAAAAATGACTAGGAGACCACAAACAAACAAGGCCAGATGGTTGCTAAGAGCAACCACCACTCTTAAAAGACAATACCAGAGAGGATGAGACATAAGCGTAGTCAAGAAGAAAGCAAGATCAAGGTACAAAAACAGGGGTCAGAGATCAAAAGAGGAATACAAAAGGAGCAGGCAGAAGAATAAGCAATGGTCAGATCACGCCTAGCAGTAACAAACTATAGGCTTTCACAGACAGGAAAGCCATATATTAAATAATTTTCTAATAAAAGAAAGACAGGACTCATTTCATAAGAGACCCATTTTTACTTCAAGATGTCAATAGTAAATGCCAGCTCTGTTAGAGTATTCAATTATGACCACATATTGTCCTAATGACATTTAAAGAGATGTATTATTCTGCTAATGCGCCTTGTTTGTCATTTGTACCTAATATACCAAAGATAGAATAAAAGTTCAATTAAAATTTACAGTCATTACTGTCACTGCTTAAAGTATGTTGTAAGAGGAAGGAGAATCAAATAATTAGGTAAAATTGCCACTTATTGATTAGTAATACAGATAAGTCATGAAAACCATTATGAACCCCCCTACTTGCCCCCACTTCTTATCATTCTATGAGAATAAAGATAAGCTGTGTACACAAGAAAAAGCTTGCAGCCGTAATGGTTGGATTTTGAACAAATATATCAGGATAAAAATATTCATGCTGAGAAAAATCAATGTAACATAAAAAAAATGTAGTTTATTGTTACATGCCTTGCACATTGCACATACTTGTTTCAGAAAAACGTAGGAAGTGTTATTTTTTTATTTGTTAAGGATGCAGCGTACTTTAACAAAACCTAGAAGGAACATGATACCGTACTTCTGTACAGAACAGCAGAAGGAAGCCCACAGACTTCAAGTTCAAAAACCAGGTTAGAGTAAGAATAACCATGATTGGCTGCTACAGAATCTTGACTCTTCTAAAGGGATTGTTTCTCCGATGATTTAGGTATTCAGAGGGGATTGGGGCAAGAACTCAGTTGCATTTAGAGGTTGGGGACGTTCTAGAATTTGGGAACTGTGCTGCTGGTGTGATAATTGGATCTGAAATGTATCCAGTTTGAATTCATCGTATACCCTTGTTGGCACATACCCTACTATTGGGAAGATCTATGAAAAAATAAAAACATCTTCCCTGTAATAATATAATCCCAAATGTCCCTCATTCGCACTCCTCCCTATAATCAAAAAGTGTCGACAGTCAGGATATAGAAAGCTAAGAAAGATAATGGGTAGTTGCGCACAACCTTTAGCAGTGATTACACAGCTATA
>CM070032.1:49779872-49791343 GCA_036250615.1 Ptychadena robeensis | reverse complement strand
GTGCGTTTTATGGTACAAAAATATGGTATATAACTGACTCGCGGACAATGATTCAGCAAACATATTTTTTGTTTGACTTGCTTGTTTCACTGTTTCACTTGCTTGTCACAGGACAATGGTAGATAGGGTGCAAATAATATTTGGACTGGCCATAGTCTGACAATAATAAGTGACTTCTGAAGTCATTAGGTGCATTCAACGCAGATAACCTTGTTGTGCCACCAGTGAGCCATGTTGTTATGGTATGGAGATGGTCTGAAAATTTCTGCGGGTGTAGGGAAAAATTTTTTTTACTCTACCACATGTAATTTTTTGCACAAAACAAGTTAAAGGAACGTTAAAATGTTTGTATCCAAAATGTTGAATTGATTTTGAACTAAATTTAAGCCAAAACAACATGTGTAAGAGCAATACTTTTAAAAAACAAAAATGTTCCCTTAACCTTTCCCTACATCTCCAACAACTTTACTGATGATACCTTGTCCAATGGTTTTGTACAGTCCTGATAAAAAGTTTAAGCCCAATTGAAAAATGGCAAAGAATCATATTTTACATTGTTGGATCTTAACAAGGTTCCAAGCAGAGCTTCAGCATGCAACAAGAAGAAATGAGAGTGAGACAAAACATTGAGCATTCAATTTATAGAAAATATTGAATAAACCGAAACAGGCTGTTTTACAGCTGATCAAAAGTTTAGGATCACATGTCTTTAAAAGGCCAAATCTGTGCAAAGATGTGGATTCATTGTCATTTTCTGTCAGGTAGTCACACGTTGTGATGGCAAAGGCAAAAAAACTTTCCCTTGAACGTGGTCGGGTTGTTGAACTGCATAAGCAGGGTCTCTCACAGCGCGCCCTCGCTGCTGAGGTGGAACGCAGTAAGACAGTCATTTGGAATTTCTTAAATGATCCTGAGGGTTATGGAACAAAGAGGTAAAGTGAAAGACCCCCAAAAATTTCACCAGCACTGAGCCGGAGGATCCAATTGGCTGTTCGTCAAGACACTGAATGATCCTTGACCCAAATAAAGGCCCTTACTGGTGCTGACTGCAGCCCCATAACCATCAGATGGCATCTGAGACTGAAGGGCTTCAAAAACAAAAAACGTCTTCAAAGACCTTGTCTCCTTGAACGCCACAGAACTGCTCATTTGGACTTTTCAAGAGAGCACCAAACATGGGACATTCAAAGGTGGAAGAAAATACTATTCTCTGATGATAAAAAAATGTAACCTTAATGGTCCTGATGGTTTACAATGTTACTGGCATGACAAGCAAGGGGGCGCCATAATGATCTGGGGTGCTTTTTCCTTCAACAATGAAGCTTCAGGAAGTGCAGGGGCGTCAAATGTCCAGATGTTGCAGAGAGCATTCCTCATGACTAAGATGCTTTTATGAACAATAATGAAGAAAATTAGGATAAACTGTTAAATAAATTTTATCAAACAGAGCTATTCTCTTTAAACAGTATTGCTAAATATGTTAATAACTATATTAAATAAAATGGTATTGCTATTATTACCACTTGCCCCTGCACTGACTGAACTATTCAACCTCTCCCTCTCCTCTGGTATCTTTCCATCATCCTTCAAACATGCCATAGTCCTCCCCATAGTGAAGAAGCCATTGCTTGACCCCTCTCTTACCTCTAGCTACCGACCAATCTCTCTTCTTCCTTTTGCTTCTAAACTGCTTGAGCGCTTTGTTTACAAAAGACTCACTGACTATCTGACTGTGAATTCCCTTCTTGACCCCCTCCAATCTGGCTTCTGGTCTTCTCATTCCACTAAGACAGCCATCACTAAAGTTGTCAATGAACTGTTCACTGCAAACACCCAAGGCAACTTTTCAGGGCTTTTTTAAAAGTGCTGAAGGTAGGAGCAAGTCAAATGGGGTGAGGGAGAGAGTTCAAGAGAGTAAAAGCAGCCCTAGAGAAGTCTTGAAGCCGTGCATGTGATGATGTTATGAGTGGGGATGATGTTGCAGTAGTCTAGAGGAGAAATGATGAGAGCGTGTACCAGGACTTTAGTGGTCGCTGGGGATAGGAAGGGGCTTATCTTAGAGATGTTGTGGGGTAAAAGTGGCAAGATTTAGCAATGTTCTGTACGTGGGAAGTAAAGGAGAGTGCAGAGTCAAAGCGTGCTTTAGGAATAGTCGAGATGACTGTGTTATTCACTGTAAGTGAGATGTTCGGGGGAGGCTTGGAATGTGACGGGAGAAAGATGATGAGTTCTCTTTTGCTCAGGTTGAATTTATGGAATCTGTCAGCCATCCAAGAGATGGTCAATAGGCACTGAGAGATGTTGTCCAAGACAGAAGGAGTAAAGGCTAGGGTGGATAGGTAGATTTGGGTGTCATCAGTATATAAATGGTATTTCAGACCAAAGAATGAGATGAGTTTACCAAGACAGGAGGTGTAAAGTGAGAATAGCACTGGACCAAGGACTGAACCTTGAGGAATGCCAACATGGAGGGGGTGTCAGAAGAAGAGCAGCCATTAAAAGAAGTTTGGAAAGAGCAGTCAGTCAGGTATGAGGAGAACCAGGAAAGTGTGGAGTCATGAATACCAAAAGAGTACAAGGTCTGTAGAAGTAGAGTGTGGTCTACAGTGTCAAAGACAGAGGAGAGATCCAGCAGAAGAAGCAAAGAAAACTCATCTCTTCTCACCTACCCATCTTCTCACTCCTAACATCACATCCATGCCAGTCCCATCCTCCCACGCACTCTGTTCCCCAACCTTTTAGACTGTAAATCCGACCGGGCAGGGGTACATTGCAGGACCCCCCCCCCCCCCCCCCCCTTAATATAACAATGAATTTCTAATTTGAAGAATGTTCTGCCATTTTTTTCAAATATAATTTTTTTCCACATTCATTGTCAATGAAAACTATCTAATGACAGCTCCAATATTAGGACATCCAGTGACAGTGGTCAGAGGAACTTTATCTTTTGAAAATGGACCCGGACAGCTTGAAACATTTGCCAAGTATATAACCATTGCCTACTATCTTGTCAGTACAGAAACATTTAAGAGCTGCATTTATTTGCGTCCTTCATATCTTCATGGATTTCAGCTTAAAGAGCAGAAGGATGACGCATCCCCCCTAGCAGGAAGAATACTGCAATGAGCAATGACGGCATTACCTTTTTAACTTTAAGCACAGGATGGTTTTTCCAAAACAACAGATAAATAGCAGAGATGTGACCACTATATATATTTAATCTTAACTATCTTTAAGCTTAAAAAGATGTCCTTTGTCAGAATGTATTTTTCTTTTTTGCTGGAATGTACAATTATTATTTCAATAAATGGAAATTTTCTTTTACCATTCTTGCTCTTCATCTTTCTTCTTCACCAAAACATTGCCAGCAATATATGGATCTTTTGAGATGCTGTATTATTATCCTACAACAAATAATCACAGTATTTATAGTTTATAATTTAATGTGTGTACTAAGTGTTGCATTCCATTTTGCTCTACTGCAAAAAAAACCTCTCTGTGGTTTACAAACATCTTCAAATGACCATCCAACAGATTAGAAATGTTTTAGGCAGGTGTGTCTTTGGCTAGAGTTAATTTTACAGGATTGGAACCAATATAGAATCTTAAAGGGAGAATTTGATTTGTACTGACCAAAAACAAAGGGTAAAAGAGGTGTATTACCATAGCAGCTACTAAACTTCTGATAAAAATAAGCAGCTAAAAAAGCATTTCCAACAGAAGTTTTAATATGTTGCTCAGTACTTATAAAAAAAAACTATACAAAGTCCCTTTAAATGTTACAATAGACCTTAGATGGAAACAATTTTAGCATTGTAAACAGGACACATATAAATCATTAAAATGAATCTTCCATACACATACATGTTTAAATATTGCACTAATCCCAGCAATATAGGTCAGCAATAACTATTTATGAACTTTCAGTAAGCTTGTAAATGTAGAAGGTAATTCAGCAAAAAGTAGTGTAAAATAATGGCAACCTTTAGTGAGTAAAGTGTGTGGCACAGGTTGAATTGTTTCCACTTCATTTTTTATGGTACAACTACTAATATTTTGAATTTAGAAAGCCCTTTGGGTGACTAGCAAAACATTTTCAGGTTTGACTTATAATTGCAGATACTCTATGACCCCGATCCTTACAGACAATAAGGGAACAATGATTTAGCATGAAATGTCTGACAGTGTTGTACCTACACATACCATGCTAAAATGTTTCCTTATTTACTAAATATGCCATATCCATGGATAAAAATATTTCATGAACTGAATAAAAAAATGCTAGACTTTGCTGGTCACGTAAATCAAGGTTTCATAGTCTAATAATTTAGTATGGAAAGACAAGAGTTCATCCATGCATGACCAGCATGCCCTTGCTCTAAATTATAAATTGGGACCAAAGTGAAAGCATTTTTGAACAATTTATTAGTTCATAAATCAGACATAAAATGCAGTAAAAAAAAGTAATTTACAACTTCTAGACATTCTTTTATATTAGCACTGCTATTGGGATTCATTAGCTGAGGTAATTGAAAATATGACACATTGCCTGAAAAAAAAAAGAGAATTTATGGTAAATATGTATTTTATAAATTTTAATAAAGATGTTTATTTAGAATGTTTACTGAATAACTGTCAATATTATAAATGAACCATGCCACTTTACCATTACAGATGTTATTGTTTACATGTTGGTTTGAGTATTAAATAAGCAGTGTAAAAAATGGAGATGCACAATATTTTAATACCTAGGAAATATTTCCCCAATATAAGAATTTGACTTTGAAGGACACATACATTCAGAAAATTCTAAATTAAAAGTCAATCTCATAATCCAATGTGACTGCACGTTGTTGGAATTGAAAACAATTGAATTTTGGGATTATGATAACAATGTAGACAAGTATTTTTTTGTGCTCAAAGCTCACAGTAATGAAATGTATAAAAAAAATCTGCACCTTCAGCATTTTAGAATTTGCAGTGCTTTTAACACTTGTGTTATATCTCAGATCTTCAAAGCCTGATGTTAATGGTTTGTTGGGCACTGTAAAGGTCATTCCAGGTCAAATATCCTTTTGACATCCCTTGAGGAAGAAAAGTTTTAGATCATTGAAGTTTTGTCAAGAAGTAATTACAAAATAATTTTTTGGTCCCCAAATACTATTTAATGTATTCAAACATAGCCTAACCGCTAAGAAGCAGGAAGCAATAAACTCTAATAACGCAACAGAGATGGGTCCTGAAAATACCAAATGAATCAAATCTCATGTTAGCCAGACCACATAGCTATGCCATTTCTACTTGATTTAGGATAGGTCCATATGGACATTTAGCATTTAGCACCTTGTTTAATACTATCCGGATGCACCTAGCTGTCTGCAGAACATTAGTACAAACATCTGAAAAATGCCTATTAGGCACTTCTTCCCCCTTAATACATACCAGCGTAAAAAAAGGAATCTCCTACAGGGAGAAATTAATGCAGACCAGCATAGGAGTAGTACGCTCTTATAGAGATAGGAATTGCCGTATGTGCGTATCGCTCCAGTCTTGTGGATACCTCTTCCATACAGATGACTTCACTTCCTGGTTATGGGTGTTGGCAGGGAACTCTCTCTTTAGTAAAAGTCACACTTAGGCTAAATTTACACTGTTGTTTCTCTGGTTTCAGCCCTGGAAACGAGCAGTCGCTTCGGCAGCAGCTAGAGAAACACCTGTCACGAGCGCCTGCAAACTTGTGCTAACGTGTGGTTCTTTGACCTACAGTGTAAATTAGCCCGCAGTGTTCACTAGGGTCAAGAGATCACGTTTAAGGTTGCAGTCCTTTGGTTGACAAAGGGCTGCTAGCCAAAACTTCTTGCTAAGCATGCATTGTACCTCCATTAGTTTTAGCGCATCGTTTTATCTTTTGTTGCACTAGGTGGTTCCTATGTGTCTTTTACTAGGGGGGCCACACTCCCGCTCCATTTCGAGAGCTTCACAACTTCAAGCAACTTCATCACCCACCCTTCATACTGACCCTGTTCCATATATCACCTAATGATCTTTCTGGCCACTGACATCACTCCTATTGTATGATCACTGCTGACAGTTATGTTCATGCAGTTTGGGGTCAGTATAGATGATGGGACATGTTATATAAAAGAACAGTTAGCGTCAATAAACAGTATGGGTTATGTCAAACATATGTTAATGATATGCACAGGTCGTTACAACTAATGCAATGTAAAGTTTAAGATAAAAAAGATATTTTCTACTCCTCGCAATGAGATTTTACAAAGGAGCAGAGCACAAATATTCAAAATCTTACTTTGCAAAGTTAAATTTCCATTAGCTTATCTAGTGCAGCCCTGCTGTATTTAAAAATCTACTTTTTGTGAAATTTCTATTTTGTTACATATTACTAAAATAAACATAGGTATGATTTGCAGCGGGGAATTTTCATGTTGTTTCACCGTATGTGTACACTAAGACATTTCTGTAAGGATAAATAAACATTCATGTATCAGGATAAAACCTTTTTCTCTTTTCCCATGAAAATATTGCAGATATTAAAAGTTTGGGGTAAATATACAAAAGCTGTTATATCATTTGTCTTAAAGAATTAACATCAGCTATTTGGATCTACTTTTTTTGCTAGAAACTGGTAATGAAGATGTCACTCTAAGCTGGACTCATTGACTCTTTGTTCCACATTATGAAGCAGGACCATTTCTCTCGCTATGCCCCGAGGTCCCTGGCACAAGCATAATCCCTGGAAACACGGCCATGCATATTCGCACAAATCCACTAGCACCAACCCCCCCCCCCCCTGCGCAACAACTTTTTCCACTAGCACAACCCCCCAACAACTTTTTACACCATTTCACCATTTTGCATAGGGTCCCCAAAATACAAACGGCCCTGCTATGAAGAAACTACCATCAAGGCAGTAAGACTCCAGACTACCATAGGCATACGAGTAGTCATTACTAAGTACCATTAAGATAATTGCAAATATGAATACTATTATATTTGAAAGAATAAGAAGAGATATGCTCAATTACAAGGAGATATGCTCACCAATCTGGTACTTCTCCTTCCTATGCCAAATAGCACCATGCTGTTTCGCAGAGTTGTGTAAATTTCAGTATAAGACAGACAAAAAGAAAAATTTAAGCTTTGTATAGCACCTGTATAGTAAAGCTGAGATGTGTTAACAAAACACACACACACACATACTTTACATACATTACATACATACTATACATGTATGAAATAACTGGCACATGAATATTCTCCTGTCAGTAGTTTCAAGGCTCCCAAAAGTGGGGTTGCCCATGCCACAGCACAATGTAATTGAAGTTGTGGAGCAATAGAGAACTTTTATCAGGTACTTATGTTTTTTAAGGGAAATAAGCATTAAAACATTCCTCCAAATGTATTAAATGTACAGTTTGGAGTTTAGATAAAGTTCAGCTTTATAGAAAATGTGCAGTATTTGTACAATTTGAATAATGGAATCCTTACTGTTAGTTAAAGGATGACTTCCTCTCAGTTTGCCAATATAATGGGACATTTTGATAGGTCGGAAGCATGAGCGAGTGGTTCCTGACCAACTGCTTAAATTGAGCTTTATTGTTTGGACTGCATAGAGGTGATACGCAGGTAGGCATGAGGATCAAATACTAACCATGCCTTGATTAATGTTACTACACCCATCTGCGTACTAACAATAAGATGGCATTACAGGTTCACTAGGGACCTCTTGTTGCTCAAATTGGCTATTGCGGAGTGAAATCTTTTCAATTGAAATAAAATTGGCACACTTCAAATAGCTATGAAAACAGCTTCACTTTATATGTATACACTAATAGTGTTAATCTCAAATATTTTAATTTGTATTATGAATATCTTGAATAAAGTGATATAACTTTGTAATTGTGAATATTCAATATTTTTTACATCAGTACCCAGAACTACCATGCATTGCGTTCCCAATATGTGCATGTACAAGTGCTGATTTGCGCAAGGAAGGTAATAAATGATTTGTTTTCACGTGATTGTGTTGATCGCAAAAATATGCGAATATCAGCAATTTTTATTGCAAAAAACTTTTTCACAATAAGGGTAATAATGACAGGAATTCTCGAATTTACAATTTTTTAAAGAAAATTAGATGAAAAAATTGCAATATTTCGCAACTATGAATATTGCCTGTGCTGCTCTACACTAACATAAAAGTAAACATTTTTAGATTACCAGAATTCTTCAGTTTTTATTGTTAAATGCATACAATTTATGTCACATCATAACACCACAAGGAAACATTAATAACTATGAAAGGTTGCAGTAAGGGGTGTGAAATTGGGAATGTAAATTACCAATCCACAAAAAAATTGGACTTCTAAGGGTGTTGGAGATCTCAGGGGGATGAAAGTCAGAGTAGGCACATGTAAGGGTAAAATCTGACAAGAGAAAAGTTGTACTACTGAGATATGAGATCTGGGGGTTCAAATGGTGTTGTACTGTGATAGTAACATGTTACCCATAGCCAGCTAGTGACCTGTGAATGGAGACAGCATATCAGAGGAACAATCACAGGGAGGTCCATCTGCAGCAGAATCTATCATGCAGAAAGCCGACACAGAGGCTAGTAAGGGAGACAGTGAGGAAGACAACACTTATTATTTATGCTTTTTCTGTTTATTTTATTTATCAGGGTCTTAAACTCTGCTAAATGTTTTACTTAAACAGTTACATAACTCAAAAGCATGATGACTCACACACATACAACAGCTTAGTACAATATTTATTATCAAAATGCCTTTGCAAAGTGGTTTCTGAACATCACTTGCTTACATTTTGCTTATATCGCAAATTCCTTTCCAGTGACCTTTGACCTAAGCAGTGACACCCCCTCATATATTGAAGAAAAATCACGAGATTCAAACACATGAGCACATATGCAATGTCATTGTATCCGTTCAATTAGTCTTGCTAGTGATTGCTCTTGGCGTGTTTGCTTTGCCATCTGCTAACATTTTATTTGCGTTACACTGAAGTTCAAGCCAAGAGTTTGTTTGGCTTTTTAACAATACATGTAGATCGTATTTAGGGCAATCATTTTATTTAGGAATGTGCCCAGATGGCACTATTTTGTTGCACTGGTGGTTTGGCTGGATTGGGTTTTAATTAATTTTATTGAGCGTCCTGAAATGTTCAGATGCCCATGGTTCGTAAGTCGTACATGTCTTGACAAAAATGGCATGAAAATTTTTTAATAATGCATGAAAAATTTGTACATTGAGGCAATATATAGTCATCTTTAGTTATATGTGGTGATTAATCTACCAACATGTAAAATGAACAAGGTGGCTGTCCAAAATAAATGTAGTTACAAGCCCTGCACCTGCATGCATTTAACTTTAATTCCTTTACATCTCGTTTACCATTGCATGTGGTGCTGATTATGATTTAAACCTTAATGACAGAACACGAATAGAATACAGTACCAAAATCCATTCATGCCCATCCAGTCCTGAGGTGTACAGTAACTTGCCTGCACATTTTATGAAATCAGCAACCTGGCCGTTAATGTGACACTGTCACTACAAGATCATAACAGAATAAAAAAATATCCATAAAATAGTATGTTCTGTGCATGAGGTATACTTAAGCTCAAAATCAACAATTTGGCAAACAACCCCTATAGCTGAGCTCCCCCTACAAATAAAATGTTACATATACCTTTTGTTTTCACATCTCAATGTTAAGCACATTTTGTAATGATGCTCAACATTTTATATTTATGAGCTCTACATAAAAATGTATTTTCAGAATTTTCAGAAAGACTCTCCCTAGAGCTGGCCTGCCATAGAAACTGAGGGATCTGGGGAGAAGGGCCTTAGCCAGGGAGGTGACCAAGAACCCAATGGTCACCTCTGGGAAATGAGGTCCTCTTTGGAGAGAGGAGAACCTTCCAGAAGGGTAACCATCTCTGCAGCAATCCACCAGGCCAGTATGGTAGAATGGCCAAACAGAGGTCACTACTTAATAAAAGGCACATCACAGCTTGCCTGGGGATTGCTAAAAGGGACCTGAAAGACCCTAAGACCCTGGTCTGATGAGACAAAGATTGAATCCTTTGGTGTGAATGCCAAGTGTCACGTTTGCAGGAAACTAGACACCGCTCATCACTAGGCCAATACCATCCCTACAGTGAAGCATGGTGGTGGCATTATCACACTGTGGGGATGTTTTTCAGCAGCTGGAACTGGGAGACTAGTCAGGATTTAGGGAAAGATGACTGCAGCAATGCACAGAGACATTCTGGATGAAAATCTGCTCCAGACCACCCTTGAACTCAGACAGCTAATTTTTTCAGCAGGACAATGACCACACAAATAGGCATACAGCCAAGATATCAAAGTCATAGCTTTTAGGACAACTCTGTGAATGTTCTTAAGTGAGCCAGCCAGAGCCCAGACCTAAATACCTAAATATAAATATGATTTCTCAGTTTTTATAATTTTTTTAGAAATTTGCAAAAAGTTAACTTTTTCATGTTGTTATTATGGGCTAAAATAAATTTGATGGAATATTATGTTGGAATAACCAAAAGATTTATCAGCAGAAGGCTAAATCTCATGGGGTGGCTAGCCTCGGGATTTTTTTGTGGTTGGAGGAGGACATACGCAGTAGAAAGTAGAACACCTTAAAGAAAGCAAGTAAAAGTGATCATCCATACAGTGAGTGTATACACAAATAGGCCCAATACATAATGGATATAAAACCCTAGAAAGAGGGAAAATTGGACACGTAGTTCATAAGTGTATTTAAAAAGGGGAATTACACCATTCTAAACAGTTTTTCATGTCTTCAGAGGAAGAAGAGCAACCAGGAAAACAGTGGATGGAAGCTCCAGCTCCAATGGTTTAAAGGTGCTCTAAAATCCCAAAATAATCTACTGCTGCTTTCTTCTGAGGAAGGGGAGTGTTTATTCCAGTCTTCCAGGGGTAGTTAGCTGGAGTAGCAGGTACTGCCTCTGGATGGCACAAGATACTATGGATTTCAATAGGATAAATCAAAGTAACATAGAGAGGTGGTGACCTGCAGCTTAAGATGTCGTGAATGTTGACCCTTCACTGCAGAATAGCACAGTAAAGGAGAAGGGAGAAGACATGCACAAATAAATTCTTATAGATAAGAAAGATTTTAAAGGTCCCAAAAATAGGGTGTTTGTCATTAAGGAAAACAAAGTACAGCAGGTAAGTTTAGGTGCCCTCTCAAGTATATAATGATCCCTTTCTACTGGTAGTAATGTACATTTCAATGCGTTTATCCCTATTACCACAACAGAACAGGAAAACTGATATACAATTTCTTCACGTTGCCATTTATTCTTTATTTTAATTTAATATTAAAGCTTTTACATGAGTATTTTGACCACATCATCCTCTTTATGCATGTTGTCTTACTCCAAGCTGTAT
>CM070032.1:49719678-49779772 GCA_036250615.1 Ptychadena robeensis | reverse complement strand
TAAAATTATTCCTCAAAAATACCACTTGCCTAATAATTCTGCACTCCCTGTAGTAAGAAACCTGTCTTTCAAACATTGGCAAGAGATAAACAGCTGTACCCCTGCAGTTGCTTCCAGAAAGAATTATCACTGATACACATCTTGGGTAAATATTTAACTTTTATTCTAATGTTTAAAGCTGCCAAGATGCACAGAGTGTTTTATATAGTATTTTTGGAAAAAAAAACTGCCTTCAGCAGATACATTTTAATTGAAATCTTTGGGTCAGCTTTCAAATGCTGCCATTTGCAAATGATTTTCTTAAATAAGAAAGAGTCACTGCTTGCCTATGTCTAAATACATACTACCCACAGTGCTTTGTAAATCATTTTGCTGTGACTGCAGATACACAATTTGAACTGTACTGAGAATAGACATGTTTCTCTCCAGACTCCAGGGATCCAATATAGTCCAGGGAACAGCGATAAGGGATTTATTCTAGCTTGTAGGCAACAGATGTTTTTAAAGCACATATTTATACTTAAGTGCCATGTGGTATTGTAGTGTCATGTAAAATATTGTTTATTGCTCTTTCAGCCACTTGGGATGCATGGTAGTTGGCCAACCCAGCTCTTTGTTTTTATGATTTCAGACATTAGAATAAAATTTATTTAAGGTATTTTAAAGAATTGTGGAAGAGTGGCTTAGACAGAAATAATCTAATCATATCCATGAGATGTTACAGCGTTTTCACCTTTACAAGATCTGGAAAAGGGTTAGCATTTCCTCAAACATGTTTCTGAGAGTTTTACAATTATCTCTGTCATCCTTTTTTATTGTTATTTAATGTGAACCCCAAAGGATAATTTTTAAACCAGATCCAAAAACATATACATGCCTGCCATTTAAAATATGTCTGAATATAAAAAGGAAAGGATAAACCTAAAATTTTAAATCATGTCAAGTCATTCAGAATACAATTCCACCTAGCTAGCATTGTCTTTTATTTTAAAGTCTATATTCCCAGTAACAATATATTGTACACACTATATTAATCCCCTAACGAAAGTTAGCTTTAAATGACCTGCATTCGTTTCTTCTCCATCCTAACGTTCAGGTGAACCAGGAATTTCCTATTATATAGGAAGCTAGCCATACATATCTAATAATGATCAGTGATCATTTTGTGTTTGGTTTGATGCTGTTATGTCAGTCAATGCTTAGCAAAAACAGTGAATATATAAACAATAAACCTCATAAAATAAAGTATAAACATTGGTCTATTCCCAAAATAATTTTTCAAAACCTAATGAAGCGAATTAGGCCACATACTTTAAGCTCAGGGTCTACATGGGCTGTGTACCACTGATTTGACTGGGATGAAGTCCTTGAATTAAGAATTAATGTACTTTCATAACAATTCTTCTAAATTTTCTAATTTTATAGTCCTTTTCTCAATAACCAGTTTTTTTTCACAGCTGTTTGCTCAGAATCCTCTAACTATCAGATGCTGATTTGAAGGAGAACAGATGTGACTGTACTGCTAATTTCCACTCTTTGTCCCCTAACAGGCTCAGTGACTTTGGAGTAAAGTGTCTCCACTGAGGCTTTTTGTACAAAAAAACAAAGTCCATATACCATTGGACTTTTTGCTGTTCTGTGATGTGTTTTTGTTTTGCATTAACATTTAATTTTTTACATTGTGGTATCAGGTGGTCTGTTCCCTTCTTTAGGTTTAAGCAGTGCAGGTTTGCCATAATGATAAGACAACCTCCTGGCAATGGACATACAAGACAGACATAGAGGTTACTAAAAGTGATACATTCTTAAAGAAAAGTGATTTACAAAATGGTGATTTCGGCTTTGTAATGGAATATAGGGGTGGGTAACCCCAGAAGGGGGAAAGGTGAAAATAATCCATGAATTATTTTATGGTAATTTAAAAAGCTGAGGTTTCCAGTCTCAATAAGCATAAGACTAAAAAAATTATATTGGCTAGGGTAAGAAAAAGAAATGTAGTTAAACAAAGTTTTTATCACATTGTTACTGGATTTCGAACTTATTTCTCCAATATGGATTTGGCCCCCAGCAACTTCTACTTTTTCAAAAACTAAAGTCACCTTTTTTTAGTGTTTTAGACCGTTGGGTTCACACGTCAAGATTTTTGTTTCGTTCAACTTCAGATTTGATTTTTTGATAGATTTTTTTATCGGATTTCGTTCGTCCATTTATCGAAGGTAATTAGATGATTTTTTCGATTTTTGTACAACCGACGCAAATATCGAATGAAAAAAAATCGGCGGAACCACAATTGAAAAATCTTTCAGATTTTTTTATTTAGGAAGTGATATATTCTGTGGGCGTTGCTAGGCTCCAATTAGGCACACACACCTGTATACTCACTGCAGCATACTGTACACACACACACTTGTATACTCACTGCAGAATACTGTACACACACACACCTGTATATTCACTGCAGCATACTGTACACACACACACACCTGTATATTCACTGCAGCATACTGTACACACACACACACCTGTATATTCACTGTGTATTCAAACTCATACATACATATCGCTATTAACAACAAACATTTAATATTGAAATATATGTATTTTTCTATTGACAGCACTTTGTTACGATCGTCCACAATGCAATTGTTTCGTTCGGAAAGTTCATAGACGAATGAAAATCATACATTGTAAAAATCCCACCATTCATTGCGCAGGAAATACGTCATGCTACTGGTTAAAAATCGAGTCAAAAAATATCGAGTGAAATAAGGAGTGTTCGTTTTTTACACGAAAAATAAATGACAGATGAAAGTTTACCAACAAGATTTTTTCGTCCAACAGATGAACGACTAACGATTTTTTGGTTCGTTGTACAAAAATCTAGAACGGCCATTTGTTCCGATGGATTTTTTTTGTTCGATATCTGACCAAAAATCGTCCACAAGGTTATCGAACATGTTGGTAAACTTTCATCTGTCGTTTATTTTTTGTGTTAAAAACGAATGCTCCTTATTTCACTCTATATTTTTTGACTCGATATTTAACAAGTAGCATGACGTATTTCCTGCGCAATGAATGTTGGGATTTTTACAATGTATGATTTTGATTCGTCTATGAGGTTGTTTATATTTTATTTCCAAGTAGAACTTTCCAAACGAAACAATTGCATTGTGGACGAATGTAACAACGTGCTGTCTATAGCTGTGGTATAAGGTGTTTCAAAAATATATATATTTCACTATTAAATGTTCGTTGTTAATAGCGATATGTATGTATGAGTTTGAATACACAGTGAATATACAGTTGTGTGTGTACAGTATGCTGCAGTGAATATACAGTTGTGTGTGTGTGTACAGTATGGTGCAGTATACATCACAGTAAACATCCACAGAATACATCACTCCCTAAAAAAAAATCTAAAAGATTTTTCATTCGTGGTTCCACCGATTTTTTTTTATTCGATATTTGTGTCGGTTGTACAAAAATCTAAAAAACATCTAATTACCTTCGATAAATGGACGAACGAAATCCAATAAAAAAATCTAACAAAAATCTAATCTGAAGTTGAACGAAACAAAAATCTTGGCGTGTAAACCCACCTTAAACATCCACAGTATACATCCACAGAATACATCACTTCCTAAAAAAAAAAAATCTGAACGATTTTTCATTTGTGGTTCCACCAATTTTTTTTTATTCGATATTTGTGTCTGTTGTACCCAAATTGAAAAAAAATCTAATTACCTTCAATAAATGGACGAACGAAATCCGATAAAAAAATCTAATCTGAAGTTGAACGAAACACGTCAAGATTTTTGTTTCGTTCAACTTCAGATTCAATTTTTTTTATTTTTTTTTTATCGGATTTCGTTCGTCCATTTATCGAAGGTAATTAGATTTATTTATTTTTTTTGTACAACCGACGCAAATATCGAATGAAAATAATCGTTGGAAACACGAATGAAAAATCTTTCAGATTTTTTTTTTTAGGAAGTGATAGGAAAAAAATATCGAGTGAAATAAGGACGTTCGTTTTTTGCACGAAAAATAAACGACAGATGAAAGTTTACCAACATGTCCGATCACCTTGTGGACGATTTTTTGTCAGATATCTGAAGAAAAAAAATCCATCAGAGCAAATGCCCGTTTCAGATTTTTGTACAACGAACCAAAAAATCGTTCATCGTCCATCTGTCGGCCGAAAAAATCTTGACGTGTAAACCCACCTTTATGAGATCAAGGAAAATATAATAAAGCAATGAATGATGATTCTATCACAGGGATTTTACAAAGTGTTTTAAACAATGGAAAAGAAACTGGGGTGATTTTGCAAGATCCCAAGCTGTCTACTTCACATGTACACCTTCCATTTAAGCGAATGCACCCCTTGCACTTGTGTAAAACCTAGCATTTTCAATTGGACGAGGCTGGGGGTCAGCGATACGTCACAACTAACAGGTGCAGTTTCTATAATCAAAAAAAAAAGAAATGTGTACTAGCCACCCACAAAAAATAGTGGGAAAATAGTGGGCTGGCGGTTATATGCCGCTCTGTGTAGACATACTCTAAGTGAGTTATTTGTCTAGTGAGTGAAGTATAACCTAAAATACGTTCCCTATGTTTCACCATGCCATTCTCCCTGTTATACAACCTGGGGGCTTACTTGCATCATTCTTTGGAAATTTCAGATCTTATTTTTATTGTATTTGTATAATTTTTAACAAATTATTTGCCAGTTACTAATTATATAAAATAATTGTTTAATTAAAAAATTTGAAGCATTTACATTTTTCAGTGCTCAATGTTTCAAGGCTGCAAAAAAAACTATTCTTTCATGGAGAGATAAAATTAATTAATTTGAGAGTATGTGGTTGGAAAGACAAAAGAACAAATATGTAGAGTTCAATAACATATATCTCACTCGTCTATCTAAGTTCCCACTGGCATTCTTAGTCATATACTTTACATTTCAAATTCAAGATATTTTGTGTTTTAAAAAAACAGCATGTTCCTTTCTTCTTCTCCAATAGCAATCCCCCACCCATCTATTTACGGGGCAGCTAATGGTGAGTTTTAGAAAATTGGCGTGTTCCTTTCTTCTTCTCCAATACAAATTCGTCCTGCCCGGTCAACAGTTCCACCAATTACACCGACCCCCTCCTCCTTGGTCAACAGTGGACCCTAGGCAAGAACTTGCATAGGACCCCCGGAAGGCTAGAAACGGCCCTGGGCATAGGTGACATGTTTCAGACATGGACCTGCCCTATGGCCACTAGATTTTGGACACAAGTTTTCAGTTTATTGTATCCTGTCCTTAAAATTTTTATTCCCATTGATTATTTATTATAAAAAAATTATTACATGCTTAATGCAGCACTGTTTGCGTTTCTGTTCCCATATTCTCGTTGGTGCAGTTAGTTGTAAAGACATATGTTTAAATGTGAAAGCAGATATTAACACATTTTTTGGCACATTATACCTATTCTCGGTACAGTGCTTAAGTTGTAGCAGGCTAAACAGATTATTATTTAGCAAATTCTTCCAGTTTTGAATGACTTCCAAAACCCATTATGACAACAGAAGATTATTTTTATTAGCTAAAAAAACAAATTACATGTCCAGTTCTAGCAGTACAGAAAAACTATCAAGGAATCAGAAGTACACAATTTGGAGAATGAGAGTGATAAATCACTGTCTATGTGGTTTACAATAATGAAATGTGCATTTGGGATCAGCATTAATATATACACACAGAGTCTACTACAGTATGATGAAAACTCTGTGCTTATCTTTTGAAAGTCAGCCAATGTTTGGTGTTTGCCAACAATGCTTATAGATTTTATTCACTCAGGAGACTACAACTTATAGATATATATAAATCATTATAAAGAGAATGCCTGGAACAGTCAATAAAACAATTTTATTTACTGAGGCTGAAGTAGAAACACAACGCACAATGTCTTAAGGTTGTAACACATTCCTAACTTTCAGCTAACAAACAAGCTATTCTATGTGTCAGTGCACAAAAGAAAAGAAACCAGCTGACACAAGATATAAACAATTCTTTGCAGTTGTTGTGGGGTTTTTTTTTAACTGCAAGAGCGGGTATGTGTTTAAAGGTTCACATTCATCCAGGTCAAGGAATAGGCAGAAATCAGTCACATTCAACTGGACTTGTTTAGGCATTTTGAAGGTGCTTCTTTTTTTAACACATTACTGAATCAGGGTATGCGTGCCAATGTGTCTATGTGCGTGAAATGACAAGTCCTTTTGTGGAATGGAGGATTCGTAAGGTTTAATAGTGAACCCACTTACACTGTAAATCCAGACTTTGGGGTAGTTCTTTAAGACTCATGGATGACACCTCCCCTATACTCTCTAGCTCTCTCTTGCACTATAGATCCTTTTCCGCTGGTAGTGAAACATACTTAGAATTTTTTTACTGCTGTTGAGCCCAGTTAGCAGTGTGCCATCCTAGGGATATTTTACAGGTGGGGGAAACATCATTCAAGAATGAGGTGGTGCCGATGCCAAAGGCAAAATCCACATAGCTGACTAACAGGGGACTCCTTACACTCTACAACAAGCCTGGGTCGGGTAGTTCTTTAAGACTCACAAGGTGATGGCTGGTTTTTAAAGTTCCAAACAAACTAAAAGATTCTAAAAATTCAAGAAATTATTTTGGAGTGTTAACTTTTCTTATAATGTTATATTTCCAGAACAATTCGTAAAGAGGTCATTTAACAGATGTTACTTAGTTTCCAAAATAGGAACATGACAGAATGGTTTTCCCTTTGCGGTAGCCCATGAACCACTGAAAAAGTTTTAGATACATAAAAAGGTGTTCTCTAACAGGAAAGAGTCAATTACACTGGAATTTTACTTTCAGAGTCAGTTAACTTCACTTGACCAATCAGTAGCTGCCTATTTGATAATCCCCACCGACCATGAACTGTAACTGTGTCTTCAGGGCCCACATTCCGCAATGGAACCTCCTAAGTCAGGTGTTCTCAACCTGTGGGTTGGGACCCCCTTGGGTCAGGGGGTCACAGGGGTCGCCTAGTTCACTAAAAGCAACAGTGCTAATGCCCACAAGCTGGGTGGGTAGTTAGGAGAGAGAGTAAAAATATGGAGAGGACATTTCACTAACCTTATCATGGCGGATGTGACGTCGCAAGTGTTACTTACAGTACAGTGACACTCCACACCAACACTTGTGAGATTATTCTGCTCCAGACAACAACTTCATTAGAATATTTTTGCTAAAAGGACAAACATATAACACCAAAATATGTTGTTTCCTTATCTACCAACATTGAAGTAGTTCTGCATAATAGGCAAAAGTCAATGCAATGACGAAGTGATGTAAAACTGAAAATAAACAACTGATATGAACTGATAATAAAGATACATATATAGTTTTGGTTTTTAAGGTTTATCCAACTGTAATGACCCCCTACCAGCATCAATTAAACATTTCTAAACATGTCACAGGTTCCAAAATGGAAATGTATACAGTATATTAAAGTGAAAAGCACCTGACAGATGAAAGGTTAAGTCAAGTGCTGATCAGTTACAAACGTGAGCATGAATATTTAAATCATCTCACCTGGCCTTTCCGAAATTAATTTCCATGTTTTTGCTCTTTTCACCAACCCCCAGCCTTAACACATTTACATAGAAAAATATTTAATAGAAAATGACTTTTTTCTGCAAAAGGAACATGGAGCTTGTTTAAGATATTTAAGAAGTATGATTTTTGCTCATACAATATCACATCTTAAGACAAACCTAGAATAAAATGTTTGAATAAACAAAGATTGCACAATCTAACACTAGCTTCTGTCTGTCAATGTTTTTTTTTTAGGTTTCATATTTTTTTTTATCCTTTGGTGCATCTCAGGGCTGTTGATGCATGATATCCTATTATAAACCATTTCTGTCTACATAAATCCAATGTAGAAGTAGATGCATAAAATGTTTAAGAACATGGTGGATTCCATTGGCCTTCTGTCCTCTCCTTCCTGGCTACACAAGACCTACATTCCAACTATATTCATCCTGGAGAAGTGACTGGTCAGTCACAAAATGTTTTTTATGTTCTGTGTTGATGCCTTATTGTTAACCAACACAACATTCATTTAAATTCACTGAGCACCTCTACAAAGCCTTGGGTTTTTTTTTCTTGGACTACCATTGTACCTACTAAAAACACTTCTTTATCTCCTTATAATGAATGGTTAATAATGAACATGTTTTTGAGCAGCCAATTGTTGTTTCCATTGGAACACAGAGTGATACTTTGCTCAAGACTTATCATTAGAGATGGGCCGAACTGTTCGCCGGAGAACAGTTCGGCCGCGAACACGGCATGTTCGCCGTTCGCCTCGCCGGCGGACAGTACGGGTGTTCGACCCGTACTGTTCGCCGGCCAGAAGAAGGTCTAAATTCTTCCTCCGGCAGGATCACAACCTGTGTAATCCTGCCGGAGGAAGAATCTTTTCACTACAGAAGCCGGTCTTGTAGTGAGAAGACCGGCGGAAAAACCGGATGTGACGTCAGTGACGTCACATCCTGCGGCCGTAACCAGGAACTATGCGTTCCAGGTTGCGGTCCACGGACCGGATGTGACATCACTGACGTCACATCCGGTTTCTCCGTTTCAAATTCCCCGCCTAGAGGCGGGGAATTTGAATATGTCCGCGAACAGAGCGGACGGCGAACATCTTTGAAGTTCGACCCGCCCTGTTCGCGGACACCCCAGGGAGGGTTCGCGCCATCACTACTTATCATAGCAACTTATCTAAAAGTTTGCTGACTGTGCCTGCATGGTTCTTGAGTAGTCATGGGTAAACTATGGGCCATAAGCCATTTTTAGCTTTCTAATCTGGCTGTACTTACGTTACATGCCCATCTGCTCTGGGTCCAGCCCCACTGTTAAATTTAAAAGCCAATTGTGGCTCACAAGTCAAAACGTTTGCCCACCCGTGATCTAGGGCCACAATATTGTGACATCTTTGCTGTCTGCAACAATCTTTTTCTCTTGATGGTCAACATTGTAAGGAACCATTTTTCTTCCCACTTAGCTTCAACATGAGGGACATCCTTTCCCCATCTGTTTTCCAATACATTCCTTTTTAGTCTCCTATTTATCACTCACTTTAAGACAGATGTGTCACTGCTGGTCTACTGTGGTCTGTAGCATATGGGCTTGTTCTAGCATGTAAAAATGAAATGTAAGCATGTGAAAGGTAATTCTTAGCTGTACCTGATGGATGAATACAAAATGTTAATTATAATAAATCCAATATTTCATAATTACCTCAATAAATCATTATAAATGCTAATTTATAGTGCCAATTACATGAGTTAGACATATTATAATTAGGATTGATAGTAAATTATTTACTGACTACCTACCTTTTTACACATGTGTTTATCTATTGGTTAATCTGCCCTATACACTGAAGTATTTGAATACACTAGGTACAGATGATCCAAATAAAAAAAAAAGGTGACACGTTTTAAATATAGTAAGTAAACTGTGTGAAAAATATCTCATTATGATTTGGATAATGGCTACATTCAAGACATTCAACACCTTCTGTCATATACATATAATGTTATTTCAACATCTCTATCCCATTGGTTTGACAACAGTTCACACATACAGATATGTAAATTGAAGAATTAACATGTATAGTATGCAGTGTTCTTGACACCAATGACAAGATTGTGTAACTAGAACAAAGTGATGTCACTGTTTTCACACCTCTTGTCCTGTTCTAAAAATTGACATCTACTTTAACAGAATTAATGGTGGCTGCATTAAGGTGTATCTTTTTACCACTGTGGTATATGCATCATAGGATTCATTTAAACTTAAGTGGCTGTGGTGGCTTATATAGGCTTCAAATCTTTAACATAAACTAAATGATATCACTAAATGTGACAAGCTAGTACTAATGTGCTTTTTTTTTTTACACCCAAATTTTCTTATATATTTCCTATTTAATTGCACAGTTATATGTTACATGGGGGTGGGATGTTGAAATTATTTATTATTATCTAATTTTTGTACATCATATAATATAATATAATATCATACATATAAGTATGTTAACATAAGACGAAAGTACACCTGTTAAAATATACTCAACAAATGGAAATAATGGCTGGAACACCAATATAATGACATCCATCACACAAGAAAAATTTGTCTTCATTTACAATATGACCATCTCATACGAGATCCATAAAATGGCAAAAAGTGACACAGCACCTCACACTCAGTTTATAAAAACTAAACAGCATAAAAACCCACATATCCCCAAGATAGGATTTTGGCTGTAAACTGAAAGATTCCAAACCATGTAGTTTCCAAAGTGTTATTAAATTGTTCTTCTACAAAGGAAGTAAATATTCTACATGTCAAGAGAATGAAATTTTAGTCTGAAGCTGCCATGACACAAACATTCTGTGATCACAGTGAGAGACCAGTTGTTAATAAATTAATAAATAAGGCTTGTAATAGATTAAAACATAAAAACCCTCACATACAAATTTGTACAAAACTAAAAACAACTACTGAATTGGATTGAATTGGACAGAAAATAGCAGCTTTCTGAAAAAAAAAAGACATTTTCTATAAAGACATAAGTAATTCTTCGAGGCAGCATATAATCGTAAACAATTTCCTTCTGTTTTGTAGCATCCAACTAACATAAACTAAAAACAGAAATCTCACCCCACTTTATAACTTACCGTAATACAATAACTGACTCCTTGTTGCCTTTTTAGAAAAAACACAATGACCAAAGACAGTTCTGCTTCAGTTTTCTGCATGTCCTTTAGTTTTCTCATAGCACTCCCTGATGTTTCTCCTTTTGATGTTTGGCTATAATTATCTCCAGTTAATCTTAATTAATTAGTAGTGAAGGCCGAACATCAGCCACGTCTGTTCGTGAACAGGAGGATTGAACTTTTAGGAAAGTCCGACATCCACTGTCCACGGGGAAAAATTTCAAACGAAAAAAACTTTTCTCTATTTGGTCTCTAGTGAAAATATTGTTCCTCTGGCCAGATATTTTTGCTCCAAAGACCGGTGGAAGAATAATCTTCTTCTTGCCGGTGAACGTGGTGGGTCGAACTTGTTTGCGTCCGAACTGTCCGCCTTGCAGATAGTTCGGCCATCGCTATTCATCATTAAAACCAAAAACTACCTTCTGTTCCCTCATGGAACTTTAATTGGAGTAGTGGCCCAATTGTTAACTATGAGGTAAATTTCGAGCAGAGTGGGAAAAAGGTAAAATAGTAGCTTTATTGGTGACCACTGTCACAGTACATATTTAACATAATAAAATGACCGTATCACAGAGTATATACAACACACAGATAGCCCACTATACCGTAACAAACATAGGGTATAGTGGCTATAACTAACAGACACAAACTGTCAGAGTGTTGGAAGGTAAGGTGTATCGAAGGCTACATGTTTCGCCGAGTACAGCTTAAGGTGTATATGGCCTGAAGAAGCCGTACTCGGCGAAACATGTAGCCTTCGATGCACCTTACCTTCCAACACTCTCACAGTTTGTGTCTGTTAGTTATAGCCACTATACCCTATGTTTGTTACGGTATAGTGGGCTATCTGTGTGTTGTATATACTCTGTGATACGATCATTTTATTATGTTAAATGTGTACTGTGACAGTGGTCACCAATAAAGCTACTATTTTACCTTTTTCCCACTCTGCTCGAAATTTACCTCATAGTTGGGCCACTACTCCAATTAAAGTCCCATGAGGGAACAGAAGGTAGTTTTTGGAGTTAGTATTAAGGGATGGGAGTAGTGACCAAACATGTCCTCCAATCCCACATCCTGATTTGTGATTCATCATTAAAAGGTTACAAAAGTATCCTACGCACATGAGGGTCTCACCAGTCTCCCCTTATGCTGTAACAAAAAAATTGTAAATGTCCATAATTCAAGACAAACTTGAATGTTATTTGTCAAGACAGTAGGATTCTTACCATGATTAGCTGCATTTATCAAAATATAGCATTTTCCTCCTTTTGTCATATTATTTTAATATTATTGTTTGACTAAAATAATTGTTTTTAGCTTACTGAATATTATTATAAACAAATAAGCTTTCTCCTGTCCTGCATATGAAGGCCCTGTCAGACAGAAGTTAGCTTTGGCTAATAAAGACTCCCGTAAGGTGCAGACCAGGTAAAATGGAGAAAATAAAACATGTCTTGGCCCAATTTTTGTTTTAAGTATAAAATATTGCATATAACATATAAACAAAGAATGCAATATATGGAGAATACAACAAAGTACAAGATAAGTATATCGCATAAAAATACCCCCAAAGCGATCAATGAACTAAACTCATAAATTTTCAAACTGTAGTGAACTATGCATTGAACAATGTCATACAATCATGCATAAATGGCAAAAACAAGTGTCCGGGCAAGTTAGATAGGTCATCATGAGAACAAAAGAACAAGTTCAATAATTTCAATTAGATGGTAAAAATGTGTTAAATGGCAGAAACAGGGAAACCAGGGGTGCATGCATCCACGCAAAAGGTCCATCTGTCCCACATCTTAGCACATTTCTTGAATTTACCTCTATTCTCATAAATGCACTAGGAAGAAAGTAATAAATCGCTACTTTCCTTTGAGAGGAAGGTAGGAGGTGTGTTCCTAATCCAGTACAGTACAAAATTTTTACAGGCCATATACATCACGATTTGTAAAAAAAAAAAAGGTTTGGAATATGTATCCAGATTGAGATCTGAAAATATGCCCAACAAACACATCATGGGTATTATCTCCACTGGAATACCCATTGAACCATTTAAGAAGTGTAAAGCCTGTTCAGTTATCATACCTATTATTATAATTTTAAAATAAACAACTCTTTCACTGTGTACATAGACACTCTTGTTTAATTTAAAGTCCAATTTTGTAAAAAAAGCCTCCCAATATCTTTTTAGCATATAATACATGGTCATGTGACTTCATGGAGTGACTTCTTCTCCTTCTGATTTCTTAAAGTTAGCAGGTCCTTGATGCTTTGAAGAGCAGTTTCTACATCATGGGTTCCTGAACTAATCTAATCTAATGCACTATAAAAAAAAATAACCTAGAATAAATCTGACATAATAGGCCAACTTTTGGATCCTGACACACAGTTAGGAGATACTATCTTTCAGCATTCTTGTGAGTCCAGGGTGTCTTAATGATATATGCACAGTAGAAGGTTCCATGATGCTTAGGTTTCATAGGAAAAGGACAAATCATTTTGTCTACCCAGGTCCAGGTGAACTTCAGGAGGTTTGGAGGAACTGACTGCCTCCATGTACCACAAAGGGAAGCGTTTCCAAAAAACTTGGTCTTACTGGATGGATTGGACTTTCACTATAGACTTTTTAACAAAGGGATTACCACTAAACCCCAGTAGGTACATGGCAATCCCAAAAACAATAGCAAAAAAGGGGTTGATGAACGGAGAGACCAGAGGTCCCAGTCTCCCCAAACATCAGAATTTTTCCTTACCAGGGTAAGGACAGGGGGACTTTCTCGAGGCCATCCTACTTTGAGTATATTACCCCATGTGGGGATTTAAGATAAAATAATGAAAATTGGCCTAGTAGGTATCAATCGAAGCATGGTCGAAGTAGCAAAACAGTGTATCAAAAAGTAAATCAATGAGAGATTAATGAGATTAATGAGTTCAATTGAAGTCCCCCTTTTTTACTATAGACTATTTAAATGTAATATAGGTGTCAGTTGTTGAGTCCTGCCATCCTCTCCTCTCTGTACCTCATTTTTTATTCTTCAACTGCTGCTTTTCTTCATATATTCTTCTTATTTGAATGCTTATTGTTGCTCACGTTATTCATTTTAGTTTTTAATAGTACACCCTAAACTTGTATGGTAATTCTGGTATCATAATGCATGTGTGTGAGCTACGTTAGTTTTGTAGTTCTTGAAATTAATAATTCTACTTTGGCGTTCTGCTGATGCTCTCCTTTTCTAATAGCATTGTGTTATTTGGTTTGGTGTGTGTATATAAAACTTGTCTAAAAATTTTGGCTGCCATCCTAGAAAAAAACTGGCCTTAAATCAGAGAATGCTAAGGATTCAGCAGGCTTTGCCAGTGATAAAAGTAGTGTTGCAAATTAAGCTGTTTTTTATCTTTACATGTGCCTGACAATTGGTTCATTTTAAAATTTGTAATGTCTGATATTTTTTTTAAATGCAGTCATCTAGAGTTAGAGTAAAATAATATAACTGATAATTAACCAATATTACCTAATTAAATAGTAAACAACCTTTAATGGTCATTCTGTGAATCACAATCTTAAGTTGCCACAATTTATAACTGTGTTTTCAGCCTAAAGCTGGCCACACACAGCTCAGTGAAGTAACAGATTAGAGGAACATGGGACGCCGTGCGCGCTCATGGCTCCTGATGTTCCTCTAATTTGTTTCTTTATCTGAGCCATCCACGGTTCCATCGAGCAGGATCAATGGACCTTGCTCGAAGGAATTTGACCAAACAGGTGGAAATCCATTACACTGACTGAGAGTCACCATCCAATGTAATGGACGGGTTAACAGCTGAGCGGCACACACAGGCTGTGATCAGCTACGGCTGTGTCTGTGTGTGTGTCAAGGGCCAGCACAGGCCCAGCTCTGCAGAAGAGAGGGGGGCCTGCAGGCTTCTCCGGCTGGGGAAAAGAGAGACCCTGGGGACCGGGGAAACCAGGTCCCCATCGCACGGTAATTAATGTGCCCATGTGGTGCACATTGATTAACATACGATTGACCTGCGATCAATCACAGCATGGTGATGTCACCATGCTGTAATTGATCCCCGTCCATTGCACATGAATCTACCCGTGTGTGGCCACCTTTAAGGTCTTCCTAGTGTAAGCATTCAAATTTTGTGTATAATGATGTGATGATCATAAATCTTGTATTGTTATGCTTAAATATATCTGTGCAGCTGACTTATCCTCTTGAAGAAGCACAGTTGTGCAAAACACATTGATAATTTAGTGCTGTTTCCTCTTTTATGTGTCTATGACAAAGGGAACAGTAAACTGTTATAAGAGCTGTACACTAACTACTTTACATTGTATAAAAGTTTCATATCTTCAGGGTTCTCTCATTAAAATATATTATACACTATTAACATAGTGCAAGAGTAGTGATGAGCAGCATAGACAATATTCGTATTCAAAATTCGAGAAATATCTGATCAGATTTTTTGCCTAATATTCGCAGTAACTTGGTCAATTCTTGATCTCCAGACATCAATACATGTATTGTGGAAATCCGCACTTGTACACATGCATAGTGTGAATGCAATGTTTGTTGCTACAGTGACATCTAGTGGCAGAATGAGAAATAGAAGCTGCAGTGTAACCACGAGACAGTTTAATCATGAGACAACACTCATAGAAGTAATTCAGTGCGAAAATCGGCACTTGTACATGGGCATATTGCAGACACAATCCATGGTACTTTCCCCAGAACCTTGAATATTCGAGATTACGAAGATATAGAACTATATTTAAGATCTCCGCAAATTCTCGAAATGCTGATATTCGCAAAAAAAATCGTGTTTCGAAATGCGATCAACACTATGCAAGAGGTGTACTCACCTTTTTGAGATATTGTATATTTAAAAGACACAACTTCTTTTAATACCCTGGTAACCACTGCTTGGTAACTTTCCCTTGTTCTAAAATGTCAAACCATTTAACACTCATTATCATTAACAACAAATCATTATCACCTTTAGTAATAACAATACATTTGTATTTGATCTTTTCTATAGTTAAAAAAAAACTGTATGCAGCATATTTATAATTATTTCATACCATGTTAGTTGTATATTTAAAGGCTACGTAGTGAAATATTTATGCAGTATTGTAGAAAACATTTTGAATAATGGTCCCAAAAGCCGAGCGCTAGTCTCAAGAAACCTCTGCAGACATCATTAGCGTGGTTTTAAAATCCATTTGTGATCTCTTGTATACTTTGCTGTGTGTTTACAGGCATCACAAACAAGTAGACCTGCAAATACAAACTAGAGCATTAATAGTTAAGGGAGTTACCTTTTGACTTTAGCTCAAACCTAATTAAAGTTAATGTAATTAAACTTGAATGAAACATATAAAGCACACAATAGAGTTGATTCAGCGGTTTGTCTATTGTTTCTGATGAGAGTTTAGGCACTTCTTCTATGGTTGCTATTTTGTTAACTATCACAGCATTGCCCTTAACCCAGGGAAATGACGGTAGTTGTTTTAATGGTAATGAATTTCCATCAAATTTATTGCAGACATTCCATAAAACTTCTAATTATTATCTACTCACAGTCTATGGCTGCAATTTTTTAAAGCTAATTGCACCTAAATTGCTTGGGAAGGCAGGAGTGTTTAGAAACAGTTGAAGGGTAATTTCCCAAATTAAAAAAACTAGTCTACAAAGGCTTGTGGTGTCTTTATGCTGTCAAAATTCAAATGTCAGGGGTTACCTTATTACCATAATTTTTTTCATATTTTTTAATATTAAAGAATATCTCAAAGAATATTTTCATTCACTTTTTTTTCTGCGCATTGGGCATGAAATGAATTAGTTTTTTACTTAGCCAGCAGTCCCCTATTTACTGTATTTTTCAAACCATAATTGTATTTTTTTGGACGCACTCAAAGTTTTGGAGGGAAAATTAAGAAAAAAAACCAGAGACACCATTTGAGACCATTCAGATATCAAGTAAATATACTTGATCTTGTCTTGGCAGTGGCTTTTTGGTTTGGTTGGAGGGAATGGAACAACCTCCTGCCTCCTGGGATGCATAGGTATTGCTCCCAGGATGGTTGGGACAAAAAACAAAAATATGGTAAATAAAAAGAAAATATACATATCTGTTCTGCTTTATTTTCTTTACTTCTTGTTTGGTGTAAAGATTATGGCCGCTACAGTAGGTGGAATTCTTATTCCCTAGTGGTACCCCAAGTGTAGCACGGGGATACTCGCCAAGCCTGCAGTGATTAAAAATTTTGTTGTGATCTCTTCAGGAGGAGCCATGTCATTGACTTCCAAGTCAAAGGAGGCAGCGTTGGTTTCCTTCTCTACTTCCTAAGCAGCATCAATGATACCAGGGATGCGTAGAGGGGATGAGGGAGGGCAGTGAAACACAACAGAGTACTATGTTTTCTGCTTTGATTGCTTGTACCATGATTACAAAGTCAACAGAAGAAGAAAGAGACCTGCATTTAACCTCCCTGGCTTATGGTCGAAAGCAACTTGGTGCGGGCAATCAAATCACAACCCATGCCAGAGATGTAGGGCAGGAAACCAATATTGAAGGGCAATTGCGCCCCCTCTGCCATCATTGAGGACAGCAAATAGGAGGCACTAGAAGGGATCGTCAAGCCAATATTCAGAATCGCTGCAGGCTTGCCAGGGATAGGTAAGTACCCCCAAATGTAGCTCAGGGTGAGTTTGTTTTGTAAAACAAACTTAACCCAAGCTACACTCAGGGTACCTCCAAGGTACCTCCAACCTCCAAGGAGGTTAAAGCTGTCAATCTGTGCAGTGCTGCACAGAGAAGAGGAGAAGGGAGGAGTAGTGGGGGACTTGACACATGCAAATATAAAATTGCAGGTAAGAATTTTTTTCTTTTTTTTACAGACCATCCCAATTATAGAAAGTTTGCCAGCAAGATACACATAGTACATCAGGTGAGTTTAGAAAATGGCTTCAGTGACCCCAGAACTACATGAATTAACTCATTTGAATTAACTCATTTTAAAACAGTCTTGTTTACTTATGAGTGCCGTGCAACCCTGGATGGTCCAAATGGAGTGGTAGATGGTAGGTTGGTTGATGGCCACCATGTCCCAACAATGTTGTGACTTTAGCAAGGAGGTGGCGGCATCATGGTTTGACACAGAATAATGGGGAGAGAGCTAGTTGGCTCCTTTAGGGTCCATGAAGATATGAAAATGAAACGCTCCAAATATTTGGAAAATTGGTAGAATTATGAAGTTGCTATCAAATAAGGGGTCCTATATAAATAGCTTTGATTTCAGTAAATATGACCTCCCAATGCTCCAATTTCAACAAATGGCCATTTTAAGCTTTACCCACTAAATGTTTTAGAACTCTGTTCCGCATAATAATTTGGAACAATGCATTTTCACTTTTAGTTTTGAAAAAAAAAATACCACTCCTATTAGGAGGTTTGTTAAGTTACATTCCACTTGTACTCTAATGGTTAAAGACTCAAAAATTATACTGACTGCCCCTTGCATCAACTATGTAGGAAAATCATAGACCCATATCATTTTCATAATAATTTGGAATGGAATGTACAAGAAGTGTACTTACTCTAAATGGACACTTGGCTGTGTCTTAAGTATTAACCTTCTCCCCCCAATAAAAGTTATATTTTGACTATGGCACCATGTTTGAAGAGAATTATCTACTTTACATTTTAAGCTGACAAGTGGATATGTGTAATGTAGTAAAGTACCTGTACATAGAGTGTATTGAATCATGTTTGTATTATGCCCAGCAGATTTAATTACTTACACATAAAAGTAACATAGTTATCCCAATCCTATTGGGACCACCCATTGCTGTACTGACTACTGGAGACACACAATGTATATGTGTTAGAAGCAGATCACTACATATTTTTATTATCCCTTAGATGCGTTTACGGTCGCAATAATTCCTAGGCCAAAATACCAATCTATGAGCTCCTCATTAGGTGTATGATTTAGGCTTATGAATAAACTAGGGAGATGTTGAGGAAACACTAAACAAGTTACTAATAATTCAGCAGGAAATGTGAGGCAATCATTTTTTTCTAAGTTTAAAATCATTCATTAGCTCAAAACAAGGGGCTTTGTATATATTTTATGAAGTTACATTGATTAATATTTATATGCTAATATCCCAATACACTTCAGAATATGGACTTTCAATATTCTGATCGGGTCCAACACAACAAGGGAAAGTACTTTTTCCAAAGTAATCTAACATTAGGAAAACATTTCTCTTTAGAGATTCAGGTGTTATATGTCAGTGATCACAAAGCCTTTTCTTTGAACCCCTTGATCTCATAGATCATTATTAGTTCAGCACTAACATTTTCAGGGATGGTAATTGACCTCTAATTACATTCAGTTCAAATTTCCAACCCCCAGGCCTTTAGATTTATGGTAGGCATACACGGCTCAATACCCATATGATCAAGGGGCCGTTTGAGCGCAGTGCACTCAAGCTTCCTCGATATAGAGCCACAGCACTTATGCATCATCGATCCTGTCTGATACTTTGGATCGGGACCATTGGTCCACATCCAAAGTAATGGAGATCGAACAGGGTTTCCCTGTTTGACCAATCTTTCTGGAGGGCTGTAAAGCTCGATTGTGCACAGTGCTCAATTGTGCTCAAATCGATAAAAAAAATAGCCATGTATGCCGAGCTTAAGCGTTCAACTATGAGCTACCTCTTACCTCAGGTTTGCATAAACTGCATAAACTTTGTGGCTTTGTAAAATGTTTAAATGGCACTACACAACATAATTAACTTGAAGTGCTAAGTTTCAAAGAGAAGGCTTATTCCACGTAAATATTCCACATAGAGTAGTAAACCCCTAAACATAGAGCAGTGTGGACCTTACTTTATTTACTGAACTATGTGTGTGTCACCGGCTATGGCTTTATCCTGGCATTTATTGTCTAAAGAACCTGGTTGATACAGAGGGTACCCGGCATATTGTGTGAGTGAAAACCCACAGGCGTTTGATTTGAGACAGTACCTGCTCTCAGGCACTAGTGATGAGCAGCATAGACAATATTCGTATTTGATAAATATTATGAATTTTTACCTAATATTTGCACAAAATTAATAAATTCGAGAATTTGTGCTTTCCGTCATTATTAACTCCAGTGCCAAAAAAATTTGCAATAAAAATGCTGATGTTCGCATATTTTCACGAACAACTCTACTGATGTAAAAATCTTGAATATTTGCAATTACGAAGATATAGCACAAAAAAGAAATTTGTGATTTGAATATTTGCGATCAACACTGGTGACTCCAGGGTGACCCTGGTCAACGCTGAACATATTCTGCATGTTGTGGTAGTGAAGGGATGGAAAACAACACGACTTTTAAATGGAAAGCATGCGACCAAGCTTAAATATTGAATGCACAAGTATAAGCTTAAAGATCTATAATAATAATAAAAAACATAATGGACAAATAGGCAAGCCAAAAAAGGTGATACATGGTGTTCCAGGTTTCACTTTGTCTGCACTTAAACTACTTTATTGTACATTGGGCAGAATGCCATTATTCCAGTTGTTTAGGTCCCAGGTCAATTGCTATCCCCACCAAAATGTCCGCTAGGATCTGGATTTGGTTTTCCCTGACAATATTTAGGCTCTTTAGAGGTGTCCAACTCTTAGGGATTATTTGATAGATTTGTATAGTTAAAAGTAAGGGAGGATCAAAAGCCTTAAATAGCATGATTTTATATGGTGAATTGTGATTGGCATCATAGCTCAAAATTAATACTGTGATCAAATATAAACAGCATTGTGATAGAATTCATAAAAACTTATGCTCATCATATTTATTTATAATAAATAACAGATACATTTAAATTGCATAAAAACAGTGTATTCTATGTATAAAATTCTATGTATAAAAAGGAAATTGAGGGATTGCTGTTATAAATAAAAGAGAGGGGGTTCCTCAATGTTTATAGTGTTGTGACTGCCTCTAGAGACTGTCTACTATGCTGTGGTCTTCTTTAAGTGTTGGCGTGCGTTCCATGGAGAGGATTAGAGAGGGTCAGATTTGACTAGTTCGAATTTGTGAGTTGATTGCAATGCCCCTGAGCATGTTATCATCACCAAACTTGCAGGAAATGTAGAGAAGAATTTAAGGTATATATAAAAGAAGAACGTATTGTAGTTTTTGCAAAAATTTTGTTAAAATTCAAGTCAAAATATGTGAAGAACTTTATTTATGAAAAAACAATATATGTGTGAGCAATACTTTTTCAGATATTCCCACAACCCTTCACTACATCTTCAGCAATGTTGGTGATTATAGCCTATTCAAGGTCTTTACAATTAACTCACAAAGTCATCTAGTCGAAAAAATTCAAACCATCTCTAGAGGGGGTGATAATGAACGGGACTTTCCGCGACCCAACATTCAGGTTAGCTCTCTGGCTGGTAGTCAGAGTCAGTATGGGGGAGGTTTTGGCACTGGGGCAGCGTTTGTGTTCAATGTCATTTATTTCTTGTGTAATGGGTATTACTTCAAAATTAGGTTTGGGGGTTTTTAATGTTCTAGTGTGTGTCTTGTCACATGATGTTGGGAATTTACAAGGAATAAAGACTTTTCAGTGTATATATATGTATATAAAGATATACGTGGCAAAACAATCAAGGCTTAAGAGGATATTTGCATCTATACCTGTATCTGGAAATGTATCAATGTAGATGAAATACATATACAAAATATGAAAGAAATATATTAATTGTATCTGTAACAATAAATTTTGATGAAAATATATTAATGTGAATTCAATACATATTAAATATGTAATACAAATAAAATATTATATTAACCTCCCTAGCGCACTGCTGAGGTCTAGATTTCTGTACCAAAAGTGCACCATAGACTTCAATGGTAAATTTTTCTTTATGTTGTAGGCCTGAAACTTCCCAAAATATGTCCGTACAAGGGTCTAATAGACATCCTAATTATAATAATGTTTAAAACAAACAATTCATTTACATTATGTAAATTTACATTTACATTATGTAAAATAAAAAAAATTTAAATGTTTATAAAATTCATGAGAAAACACAAAAATTAGGACACAAAGCTATGCTGCTATGTACTAAACATTGCCAAAATAAATAGTCTCTGGTGCCCCAGATGTGCCCATTTGCAGTTAATCCTTTCTAACCTGGTGTGATGAAATGGGCACATCTGGGGCACAATTTGGGCGATGTTTAGTACATAGGTGCACATTGAAAGCAGTATTTTTCATAGAAAACTGCTTTCGTGCAATTTACTGTTCAAATTTCCCGCCGCCTCATAAATATAAGTAAGTAAGTATGCGCTCCCGGAGCCTCAATGTGTACTGGACGGTAGCATCTCGTCCAGTGCTATAGTAGCAGTAGCAGCGCTGGACGAGGTATCACATTTCAGAGAGCTCTGAACAACCAAATAGTAAAAGAAAATACTGCTCTACCATTGGCCACTCATAAATTCATAACAGCATCTTTTTTATCGGAAAGAATTAGCATTGCAGATTTTGAGTTGAATTGTTTCACAATTGATACTAATACAATTATTACTCAAATAATAAAAAAGTCATAAAGAGAATAAAGTTATTTGTTGGAATAACAAGTAATAGAATGTTTTTATAGTTGCTGAATGTATTAATTCACTGCAGGCACTATAATGCCGCTATTCAGACTACACACTTTCTTTCAAAGATTTGCCATTTTAATTTCTGTTATTTTGTTGATGAAAATAAAAAGCTACAAGGTGTTAAATAATACAGAAAACACATACCTTTTATGAAACTGGTCTTTCATCAAAGAAGACACAAATATCTGTATTGATTAGTTCCCATAACATGTAATTCCTTTTATATTCAACAAAGAATTGAGTGCAGCTTTTAAAACTTTGTTTAGAAAGCAGTGAATGAGCCATTTGCCCACTTTACCCTGCAAATTCAACCTTCTGAAGCATGTTTTAAAAAGCAAGAACCTATTAAACAGTGAATGATTGGTGAATGTTACATTTACAAGTTTGTGTGTTACAAAATTTATATCCATTTCAGTTAATAGTCAAATGATAAACCAAAACACAAAATGACATACATGATAGAAGGAATGGTTCCTGGGGTAGTTTCTCTCGATGACTTGATGTACAGCATGAGAGGCAACCTGAACTTAAACTGCAGCCCCCTTTTTCTGCAGTGCTCTGCATACTAACTGCTATCTCTCTGGCACGTAGTTGGTTAGGGGTTCATCATACAGCAACATAATTGCCCAAAACAAAAGTCCAAGCTATGCCATGACTACCTTATGAAAAAAGAACGAACTGGTCAGCTTGAAAAACATTGAGTGCTCAGCTTAGTCTTCAGATTTAGGGTACATTCACACAAGCCGCGCTGCAGTACTGCAACAGAGTGTGGCATAGTGCACAGATCTTAATTTTCACACTGACCCACATTTGCATTTATGGTAAAGTATTAAACAGCAGGTAACCATAAATGCCCTGTTGCACGCAGTTTTGTAGAAGCAGTGCAAGCCATATGGGTGACAAAGGGAATTTATTCCCAAAACACGTTGCTGCCTAGGCTGTACTTGACCAGAAGTGACATCACAGTATTACAGTATGACTCTGTGAGTACACTTCCAACTGCTTCATTTATGAATAACGTGGGTTGTGAGATTTTTCTCAGTGCCAGTTATGTTTTTTCAGAACTGTAAGATATGGTTTCTCCTTATCCTGGTGCAGCTCGACTGATATATTCCCTCAGAATATCCTGTTTTAGGATTTTAATGGGACTTTGACAACTTAAAGTACAAACTTTGTGCAACACAGCTTTGTTGTTTATTAACACATTGTTTCTTAAAGTTCAGCTTAATAACTTCGATGTTAGGTCATTTCTAGCATGAACATACACATCATGTTCTTAGAAAAATAAATAAATAATAATAAATACAGGATTATAAGAGCTTTATTCATTGTGAATGCATGCATGTAAGAATCAGCGACACCCAATGGTCTAATAAAGATTCACATCAGCATTCTGGTTTATAAATTTTGCTTGGATTTTGTCTTTTAGAGAATGACAGATATTCAATGGTAACGTATTCATTCCAATAGTACTTTAAACTCCAATGTACAGTGGGTTCAAAAAGTATTTTGAATAGCTGACGTTTTTCAATTGTTTTCTGCTGCAGATTGACTTTACCATCGATAAGGTTCTTTTTTTTCAGGGAGAGAATTCAAGAAAGAATCTAGGAACCTTATAACCCATGGACTTTAAATGGAGTCATACAGAAAGAGAACAAAGATATTCTTACTTCAAAATATACCTCAAAAATAATTTTGATCTACATAAACAAACTCAATATACACATACAGAATAACAAGAGGGAGAAATACCCCCTTCCATTTAAACTTCAATTACATATTACATCAGGTACACAGTGGATACCCAGGATTACAGGTCTCTAGAAGTCAGGTTTTAGCTGTCTATGCTTTTTGCCCATCTCTTATTTCAAGGTATATTTTGAAGTAAAAAACATCTTTGTTCTCTCCCTATGTGGCTTCATTTAAAGTTCATAGGTTAGAGTGTTTCTACATTTGTTCTTGAATGATTTCATTTCATAGGATGGGAGCCATACATTAAAGGGACATTTCATAGGGTTCATGATTGGCCACAATGCATTTTCTATTTTTTCAGGGAGAGATTATTAAAGGAGTAAAGTCAGAACTCCAGCTGGGCCAGAAATGCTTAGGAATACGTAAGGTTCAATTTAAGTATTACCAGAAGCAGTTTCTCCTTGGTCGCTACTGTTAAACAATAAAACAAGGCTCTTGTAGCCTCAATTGTCCAGACTCATTGTCCTCACCTAGGCTTCAGACTACTACCCTTAGCAATAATCAGAAATGGTTTCATGTTTTGCTTCAATTTCCAGTATAGTAATTTAAACTACATTGGAAATCTATAATGTGTGAGGAAGAAGGATATATTACTATATCTATTTATATGTCTATTTTGTCTTGTCTTGCTTATGTCATTCTATATTCTATCTGATAGACCTGAAAATCAGTTAAAAACAGCATTACCAATCTAATCAAATAGTAGAACTTATTTATACAAAGTGTTAAAAAAACAATGACAATTACATAAGTCAACAAAGACAAGAGTAAGATAATAATGAGGATGCGCTACGACCGTCTTCTAGGTCCTGTATTTTGGCTGGGCTCAAAGAGAGTGAGAGAGAGCATGGCCTATGCACAGCCATGTATATCCCCAAGTGTCCACTCATTGCTGCTCACACTTACAGTCACACTCCCTTACTCAAGTGCCCTCACATCCACTTTGGTGTTCTGGATCCAGTTCACATCTTCATATAACTACACTGCTCTTAAGGTCCCTGTACAATCAACTTTTGTTCTACCACAACCATGTAATATGAGTACCTTTCTAAACCTTCCAATCACTATGCATTCTATCAGGGAGGCCACTATACTACATAGTTGTTGGTAAATCTAAAGAAAATTATATGATGTGATTGAAAGAAGTATGGTTGGCTTTAGGCGCATCAAACAGAAGACAAGAATAGTCACATCCTGGGCAAGTCCTTTGTCCCAGAGCCCTGTAGAGCCCATCCCTCCAGCTGATGGTAGGTCCTCTATGACAGATAATAAGGATTCAAGCCCAAGAGAGGGTCTTAAGGCACCCATACACTTAGCGAGTTATGGACCATTTTTCGGCCGACCAATGTGCATGCACGCTTGCGCCCATCTGCAAAATCAGGAGTGTCTACTCCGTCGCTAGTCTATCGGTCCAAGCTCATCAGGTGTATGGGGGCCTTTAGATTCAGATGCCTTTAAAGAAGATACTTATCCAATCTTCATTGTCTTCACAACCCTGGCCATATCCCTCCAGCTTGTTCACAGGATTTTCAGCTGCTTTCATAGTCTACCTGGTCTTATATCCCAGGCCAGCCATTTATCAAGATATATACATATAAATATCTTTCTCCATGACTTGTTCATGTTGCAAATTCCAACAAAATGTAATTCAAATAAATTCATGGGAGTAATTATTTGATATGAATATATTTTTTCAACAAATAGTACAATACTCATAAAAAGGAAAATATTTTCCACCATTGTACAACCATGAAGTTTCTTCAAACCAACCTATCTTTCTATATCTTAAATTAACAATAAGACTATTAAAGAAAAAACAAAACAGTATGTAACAAATGCAAACAATCATGTACATGTGTGAGAGATGGCTGTTCTGTTGGAAAAAAATTTAACTATTACAGCTATGAGAAACAATGAAATCAAACAGTAAAAATGCAAAAAAAATTCATAGTGATCCTATTGATTGCAATTCCAAATGGCATATGATTTTTCTGTTCACATACCCTAATATATTACTTTCTTTCAACCCTACTCATTTTAGATCTTTACATACTGCCTGTTCAGTGCCTAACTAAGAAAAAACTAATGGCTCGATCTGTCTGTCTGTTAATCTGTCAATCTCATCACAAAATCAGAATATGCGAACAAATATTCTTTATTACATAATATATTCTAGGCATGGAACTGATTGGCAGGGTTATGTTAAGTCTTAGTCTAAAATTTATGAATAAAAAATTCATAGAAGGTATCTTAGGCATAAATTGTTGAGAAGGGCTGTTGATATTAAAATATTTACATAATGAGATCAGGATTAAAACCACATCTAAAAATCCAATTTTGTCTGTATTACATAAGTATATATAATCAACATTTATATTCTATATGTTTACATTTTTTCATGTAAAATACACTAATAATGCAAAACACTACACTAATATTGCAAAACAACCAGGTGAAGTGACTGGTTATCTTATTAGGGTGGCCTTTTCCAAGATCTGGAATACATATTTCGAATTATATCACTGTCAAGTCGAATAAGGTGATGTCTATGTTGGATGCAGATGGGCCATATGGTGGCTCAGGGGTTAGCACTCTGGCAGAGCTAGGGTCACAGGTTCAAATCTTGGTCTGGGTACTATCTGCAGGTAGTGTTGAGCTCGAATATTCAAATTACGAATATATTCCACAAATATTTTCTATTCGAGAATTTTGCGAATATGGCGTTTGATATTTTCAATTTCAGATTTTCGCAAAAAGTGACCATTTACTTTGAAGGCGATTATATTTTCGCACTGCATGGTAATACACTCGAATTGCGAATATCCAATCGAATATTAGTAGAATTATTATTATTTGAATATCGTCTATCACTATCTGCAAGGAGTTCTCCTTGTGTCTGTGTGGGTTTCCTCACGGTGCAAGCCCCCCCCCCCCAAGAATCCGCTATGTTAGTTACACATGATTGTATTAATTTGACATGACTATGGTAGGGACATTAAACTGTGAGCTCCACTCACAGGTAGTGATATGACTATGTCTACTCGATGACTGTATTGCGCTGCATAATATGTCAGTGCTATATAAATATGAGATAATAAGAATGCAGATAAAATGGTCAAGTATTGTAGTCACTGTGGCTTGATGGGACATGAGATGGCATGAAAAATTAACACTAACATCTGAAGTTGAGCTAATCAAGCACATCAGCAGCAGAGTTTATTGGCTTAACTTCTGTCTCCATGTGCATACTAATTTCAAATAGTCATCATGTCATTAGGCACCAGTAGTACATACCATACAAGGCGATTTTGTTATTTAATTATTTTTCATTTATGTTTTATGACAAACAAGAAGAAGAACAATTAATGTTATTCATATACCGTATTTTTGGGGCTATACAATCGGGAGGAAAAGTGCCTGCGTCTTATGGTCTGAATGTACGACCGCAACTTGGCTCCCCACCAGCTCTCCCGGCAGATAAGAGATCTCCCATCTGAATTTTTTTGGCTATATTTGCAGAGCTCTGCAGATGTAACCAATGCAGAGTGTGTGTGTGGGGGAAAATGCTGGTAGTTTCCTCACACACTCAGTGTACAGGGAGAGTGCAGATTCCTCCACCAGCCTTCCTCATTTAAGAGGAAGAGGAGATGCCATTAGGTGTGCTCTCTAGTGACATAATTTTTGTGGGTGAAATTGGGTACTGCATGGGATTTTTTTCCCTAATTCATTTAAACACATTCATTTTTTTTTTCATATTTCCTGCTCTAAAAACTGGGTGCGTCTTATTGGTCAGATGCGTGTTACAGTCCAAAAAATATGGAACTTATGCAACACGGAAATATGGTTGCATGGTTGCATTCAGTTAGGTCCATAAAATTATGACATAGACAACTTTTTTCTAGTTTTAGTTCTGTACATTACGTTTTAAATGAAACAACTCATATGCCATTGAACTGTAGACTTTCAGCTTTAATTTAGTGGGTTGAAAAAAAACATTGCATAAAACTGTAAGCTTTGAACTTGTTTTATACAATGACTTCATTTCAGGGCTCAAATATAAATGGGTAATTGAGTCAAAGTCTAGTTCATGGGCTGGTGCAGGCAATTCCTCTAGTATTTCAGCTTAGCAAATAGAAAGTATGAAGTTGATTTGGGGGGGGTGCTTCTATATGGAACAGTTTGCTGTGAACAGACAAGTGATGGAAGGAGCTCTCCATGCATTGTTAGGCTGCAAAAACAGAATAAAAGCCATGAAAGAAATTGATACAATATTGGAAATGGCAAAATCTACGTATTTGTACTTTCTGAGAATAAAAGTACTGGTGAACTTACAACATAAAAAGACTTGGATGCCCACAAAAGACTCATTTCCATGGTGAAGAGAAACCTATTCATATCATTCAATCAAGTGAACACTTGACTACCTCAAACACATTATGGGCACATTGATCAATCTCAGCGCTGTTACACAAGAATCACCAAACTATTGCACAAGGATCATTTGGGGAATCAATGAGTACCACCTGGGGGATCGATACCTGGCCTAAACTTTGGATGCATCCAGAGTAATAGCGAGTAAAAACATTTTTCTATTTTTTTCTTTTTGCCCAAATGGTTTTGAGCCCCTATATCAGAGAGACTGAAGTAAAAGAAAAAATTCTTTTTTTTAAACCTTTTTTTCGACCCACTAAATCAAAGCTGAAAGCCTGCAGTTCAACTGCATGCAAGTTATTTAATTTAACATTCATTGTGGTAATGTACAGAACCAAATCTTTTTTAAAGTTGTCTCTGTTCAAAAATGTATTGATATAACTGTAAGTATATAAATATTATGGAGAGTATGGTAGCATGGTGGCCACAGGCACAAACGTATTCTCTAAAAGTTGTTATGATATATTGATGATTCAATTTGTTATGCTCCAGCTACTAGTATTGATTTATTTCTATTTTAAATTACAAAACAAGTGTAACTGAGGTCTCCACATGGCTCATGTTGCTAAATCAATCTTTTTCTTCTTTTAAATACCATCTACAATATGATAAATTGACACATTTTATACTGATATACAGTAAAAGTTACTACCTCAGGTAGAAGAACAAGATGGTAAGCTTGAAAACATGGAGTGGACATCACAGTTTTTAGAGTTAAACTCCATCTGGTTTGGGGTGATCTGGGCAGAATGAGCGAAAGCAAAGCAATCTACAAGTGTGAAACATTTAGAGGACCATCCACGACATAACTAGAATGAACTTTCTGAATATTTGAATATGTCCTGTTAACCCCCCAGCTCGTCCAGTTCCTTATAGAACTGCAGTTCACAAGCTGGGTTAGTCGGGCAGGGATCGGAGCAACAGGAGCGCCCAGCTCACTATTCTGTGTGGCTCCGATCTAATGAAGAGGCAGCTGCAGAGAACGGACTCATGTGATGATTGCAGGAGTTTTAAAAAAAATCATATTGAATAGTGTTTCTGCATTGAAAACACTTTTCATTATGGTTCCCTATGTAAAATACTCACCTAAATAAATGATCCAGTGTCCCCATATCCTCCTACAGCTTCATTCAGCTTCTCTCCCAGTCTGATAGACGTTCTGTTCTGGGGGCGGGAACACCAAGTGTACAGAACTGAATGAAATACATTGGGTTCAATGGATCACATGCTGGCCCATGTATACTGGCACATCTGCACTGCCATCTTGAGGTTGCAGTGCTATTTTACCAGATGCAGTTTCTTTTGAAATATTAATTAACTGATTTTATGAGTTATTCACAAAGCATCTGTACCTCAGCAGTGCGCTAGGGAGGTTAATAAATACATTTAGTTATGCTTTAATTTTAGAGTACAGTTAACAACTGAACTGCCTAAATTCCAATAAAACCCTGAACAAAAATGAAAAAAATTATTTTACTGAATTAAAAAAATTATATTCAAAATAATGTTCAAAATGGAGTATAGTTTATTTTCAAAATGGATTTCCAACCTTCAAAATGCTAATATTATTAAAATAAAATTATCCAGACCCGACTTATATGTAAAAAGTAATTAAAGCCTAATGAATATTATGAATTATTTAAGCAAGCACAATGTTATGAGTGATTTCTGCATATATCACAGCCTTTTACCAATTTAATCTTCAGTGAATGAGGAGAATTTTAAATGGGGATAACCGTGCGCGACCTGTGACTTGAATCTAATAGAGCCTTACAGTTCACAGTTTTAAAGTACCTTTCAATAAACCATTGTCTCGTTTGTTTGAATGTGACATTTAGCATGACATTATTTCAGTAAGTTATTATGACTGATGAGATTTACTGGACAAGGTGATTTTTTTAACGTGCTGGTTTTAGTTTAGCTATGTTATGATAAAACTTGTTATTTTGAAAAAAAAATTTGCATATTTTAATGCTTATTTGGAGGTATGGTATAAACCACTATACAGTGTTATGGAAAAAAAGATTTTTTAATCTTAACACCTCATCAAGTGTAACTTCAGCTAATTTAGTTTTAAAATATTATGGGGCTATCACTGTCATGTCAGCTTTTCTTGGAGGAGGGGGCATATTGGGACATTGGGGCACATAATGTTTGCAGGAGAACCACATAAAGTAAATAATACTTTATTTATACTATTATTTTTACTACTACTATTATTACTACTAATAAATTCTGAAGGAAAATGTGTGTGTTTATCAGAGGAATATAAACCAAAGTTACCCTGAACTCCCCTGCACCAGTAGACTCCTGAAGAGGAAGGGAAGAAAATAATATTCCTCTGGTTGGGCCAACAGGCCAGCATCCCAGGTGGCTCTTTACATTTAAATTTCTCATTGCAGTAAAATATTATATGACACAGAATCATCTCTCCTCTAATGTAAAAAGCTGTGCATGGGTAAGTTTTGGATTGTAAACTTTCCATAGGTTGGTTATTGGGTTTTAAAGAATGGGCACTACTAGTGTAAGAACACATTGTTCATTGTTCCAATACTGCACACTGTGTTGAACCCAAGCCCTGCCTCCTTGTACTGGCCTTTGGTCTTGGCCGGAGAGAGTGAAAAAAAGCCCTGCCTCTTTGGATACAAGTCTTAGCTTGACCAGAGGAATATTGGGTGAATACTGCATGGTCCAGATCTGCACACTTTTCTGGATCATGCTGTATATTCACCTTGTATGTGAATGGCTTTGCCTGTAATTATTTTAACATAGTTAACTCTCTCTATGGATTTTATGGTCTGGTGCATCTTATGGATATAAAAATAAAAGGCTTGACAGGATAGGAAAGGGGAGGCAGCACAAAAGGGTGGCCCCCTCCTGTCAACAGCAGGCCCCCCATAGGCATGGAGGCTTGTTTGCTCCTTTCCAGACCAGGCCCCGTGGCAGACCTGGCTTTGCAGAGAAGGGGGTTGAACATGGGTGCATACTTAGCTCTGCTATTTCTCAAGTTGTTACTCCATCCTTTGCTTCAAGATGTAAGTGCAAAAGACAGTCTGGAAATACAACTCAGTTGTGTCATTAGTGTACAGACACCTCATTTACAAGCCCATGGAGCTACATTTCTCTACTGAACATATGCATTACTGCAGGTACCCCTTCAAGGCTGGCATCTACAGAGTATTAAATATGACCACTGCCACAGATGAGAGCAGAGCAGGTAAGTGTGTTTTGTTAGGATTTAGAAGTGCTTTTACACCATTGCTCAAGTACTGTATTTTTTGGACTATAAGATGCACCGGACCATAAGACACACACAGTTTTTAGGGCAGAAAAACCAGAAAAAAAGATTTAATAAGTTTTCACATCAATTGGGTTAATGCAATGAATTTAATGTATACAATATTCAATTCAGCCAGAAGGTGTCACAAGCAGCAGTACACTCTCAGCTGAACACGTCATACTTCACACTGATCTGCAGGAGGAAGGGGGGGCTCTGGGCTGTCTTCTGCTCTCCTCTGATGTTACTGTTTCTGTGTCCGTGGGGGCTGCAGATTGATTGCTGTTCCCACGGACAGGAGAGAGGTATAGATGCAAGTTCATCTATAACTCTTTCTTCATTGCCTATGCCAGTTCGGGGCTGGCATAGGCAATTACACAGTTCAGATGGTAGAGTCGGAAATCGGCCGGCATCTCACATCTGACAGCTCCTCCAGCTCCCCGGCTAATCTCAATGTTGGGAGAGCTGGTGGGAAGCCAAGGTGCGACCATCGGCGGCCGAGTGGCCACGGGGGTCATGCAATCGGACCATAAGACACTTTTTGACGCCAATTTTGGGGGTGAAAAAATGTGTCTTATGGTCAGAAAAATACGGTAAGTCAATTTTAATTGAATTTTTATTTAAAATTTTTAGCTTTAGGGGTACTTTAAGGCTATCCTCTGGTGCAATACAGTCTCCATTTTTTTATTGCCTATAAGTATGTATATTACAGTCAAGAGTTGAGCATAACAGATATGAGTCATGGTTAGAATGGGTCAAGCTGCACTCAGGTCAGTTATTCTTTATAATTCATATCATGGAAATTATGATGACAAATGTATTTCTCCTAGCCATGATTGCTATCAAGATATCTGACATTTAACACACAAGCACACGTTTGTTATTAGTACTATACAATTGTGTCACTGAAGATTTTAAAACAGGCCGTTTACCGCATTGTTGTCTTCCTTTTATCATAGAAACAAAAGAAGAATTGGCAGGACACTAATCAGATCAAGATAATGTCAGAGGCATATGAGTTGAAATATATTGTACTCTACTAGCTGCCTAATTGCCTCTTTAACTTGATAATGTTGGTGTTGGATCATTAAATGTCTATTCAAATGGTTTTACAACTGAGATTTGCCCCTTAAAGAGTAAGCATTACATTACATTACAACAGTTTATAAATAATAATTTACAGCAATGTATCTAAGCATTTGGCTGACTTATTTGGTAGTTTGCACCATTTTAAGTTCCCATGACATTCTGAGGTATTTTTTTTGGGGGAGGGGGCTTTTGGTTTTTTCATCCATTCCTGTCCTCCACTAGAGATGGTCGAATTTTTGCGACTTGCTTAATTTGTGAGCTGATTGCAAAGCCTCTCAAAATGGTATCATCTCCAAAACTGGTGTAGAGAAGGGTTGGGGGAACATTTGAAAAAAAAAGTTTTGCTCTAGAACATGCAGTTTTTGCAAAAATTAAGTTCAAAATAAATCAGATTTTCAAAATTTTGACTTGACTTTGACTAATTTGTGTTAGAGATATACTTTTTTTGTAATGTACCCCTAACCCTTCTGTACATCTCCAGCAAGTTTGGGGATTGTACCATGTTCAGGGGCTTTGCAATTAACTCGAAATCATCAAATTAAAAAAAAAATTCGACCATCTCTATCCTCCACCATACTGCAAATTTATAACGAACACAGTATAGAAGCTCCGATCACCATTTTATGAATGTATTGGAAATGAGCACATCTACCAATACAGCAGTCAAAGTGTTCAGGTGGGGCTGCTATTATCCTCCTGACAACGGTGATGGTGTAGCTGGCAGCCCACACTCCAAGACGTCCATGTTATCCTATTTTTCCTTAGTTCATATTACATTCATATTGACTTACACTGTATACTGCCTATGAATCATTCATGTTACATATTCATGAACTGCATAAAAAAAACTGTCCACTGATGTCCAACATCATGTCTAATCATGTGTAGATATATATAAGTGCCAGGAAAATGTAATGTACAGACAGAGGCGGTTATATGAAGTCTTTGATTTTGATAAGCAGTGACAAGTTATAATCACTATTCAACAGCTTATGTGTCTACTACCTCTTTTGAGTAAAATAGGCTGCCATTAAGACCTTGAACTACACATTTATATATATAATTATTTGTTAATTTTTTTCTGTTGAAATCAAGGTTAAAATTGGTTATATACTTGATGAAAATATAGAATAAAGAACATTGTAAATTCAACATAATGTTCTGCAACAAACAGCAGTTATTTTTGTTGAGCTTGATAATGTAACAGTAAATCACCTTGAAATCTGCAGTTACATTGTAGTATTACTTCTTTTAAACTGTTAATAAAATATTGTTATGCAGCTACACTCTTATTACTGACAAACGTATCTGGCATGAAATTTTAGTATATTTGTAGACAACATACAATGAATATCTTCAATGTAAAAAAGTATAAAATGTTTTCTAACACATGCAGAGAATCACAGTGGGGGATGGGTACCCTCTTCTCCCTTCTCAGACGAGGTCACTCTGGAATTACCTTTTTCTGGAACTTTCCTCCATAAATTCTGAAGATTCTTAGCATATGCTCCGCACCTCCTTAGCAGCGGCTTTCTTCAGAATGATCAGTAGCAATGAAACATCACATGCAGGGTCCAGAGGTGCACAGGTACCCAGGTACAAGTAATTCCAATGTCCACATGTTCTTGAATATGAACAATAACTGAGGCTTTATTTAGGGAAGATGGTATTTACAGACCTCTCACTATCTCTGGTCCCAGAGATAAGGTATAGACCTTAGAGAAGATGTTGCAAACAGGATAACAGTCTCTAAGTTAAGGTGGCACATCTATCTCCCGTAAAGGCCTCTCTAGTGGTACCAGGGCCTTAAAGCGCACCTTAACCCACCAGACAAACTTTTGTCCGCAACTAGCTAACCCCCCATTTTTGGAGCAATCTGTAAATAAAAGCTAAATATTCCTTACCTGCAAGGAGATATCTGTGCATTTCCCCTTTGTTCCTACTCTCTATGAAGCCCTTTTGACACTGCCAAGGAGATAACAATGTATCAGACGGAACATTCTTAAACCCAAGCTTCTGACATCTTTTTATCTTTCTACTGCTTTCCCTTTGTATCCATTGAAAGGCTATGTATCTGGTGGCCCCCAGTGGCCATTTGCATTACTGTAGCCGTAACCAATGGAAGACTTGAAGGTACACACAAATCAAAATGGCGACTTCCATAGACGACAGCAGGGTAGGTAAATATTTATTTTTATTTTTAGGTTTTTGAGCAATTTGGGACAGTTTAGAGGTAAGTTCAAATTAAATTGTGTTTTTTTTTAGTTTAGGTGCGCTTTAAGTTACCCTCCACCCTAGCTCTGGTGAAGGGGTTGTAGCACACTCACATACTGTTCAGAATGCTCCCGTCTGACAGGCCAGCTGGTCTAGCTTCCCATGGAACAAAGGATCATTCTCTCCCAGGTCACGCTGGAGGAATCTTCTGGAGACTCCCTCATTACTAATATTTATAACCTCTGGCAAGCACCACACATCCCCCTGGCTGGGACACAGCAGATGCAGTTACCTCTCATGAGACAAACAGACAGATCAGGTTAGAGTAACTGCAACACACAGTAACCAATGCCTCTACTTACATCTTTTTTTCTGACAGAACACACCGGAACGGCGTTTCGCCACCTATTTTTAGAATGGTAGTAATGGGTTGTTCGCGAACGAGCTGGCTCTAAGAGCCAATGCTTGGCCACGAACGACAGGAACCAATGCCTGTCCGGCAGAGACAATGCTTCAATGGCTCCTGCTTGTCAGGCACTTTGATGGGCTCTCATGGTTGCTGGGGAGGGCCTATGGATTCATAGATGGGTTGGACAGGGTGTGACTTCCTGGGAGGAGGGGGATTGAGAAGAACTCCATGCTGCATGGACCTGGGGGGCGTGTCAGCAGCAGTCAGCAGCAGCAAGAGACCTCCCATATTCTGAGCCATTAATTTATTTATTAGGCTAAAATATAAATATCTAAGTGATACTAAATAAAAGCCGTTTGGGAGCCAAAAGGGGGGGGGGTGAGTTCCACCACGTTTTCTCTGAGAAAAATAGCCCTACATCTATGACACTATTATAACAATCCTTAACTTTATCCTATTTGAGGTACATTTTTATCCTATATTTAAGGATGACCATGACCGCTACCAGAAATTTCATGGCCCCATACTAGGTCATTTTTCTCCCAAAAGACAGGTACTGGAAGTCACTGGAGTCATATGACCAAAATACAACATTCTTAAAAAAAAAGTTTTTATACTATTTAGAATATAGTGATTTATGGATAGATTATGTTCTACTAGACTTCTATGTTTGTATGGAAATAGGGAGAGAGATGGATTTATGGACACTACAAGGATGTGCTCCACTGTCATGCACTTCATCTAAGGTTTTACGTGGCTTTTATTAATATAGATTGTCAGGGTCTATCACATCAATTTTAAATCTTTAAAAATGTTCTAAAAAATGTGTCCAATATATTCAGAAAATATGTAGGTAGTTTGGCTAGAACATTGATTTAAAGGTTTGTAGTGATCCTTGTGATGTATTTGAGTATTGGAGGATGCTAAAGAACTTTAATACATACTATTTAAATATAAGAATGATCACAGATTTATTAGTACCTTCTCAGCACGTATAGAAACCTCTAGTAATTTAATCAAGTCATCGAGTAAGTGTTCTGTTTTCTTTTTAGCGTGTCTTCTGAACAAGCTGGCATAACAGTAATAAATGTCTATGTGGAAAAGAACATGTATTTATCTAAGCAGTTTCTTTTCTATACGTTGTTTTTATCTACTAATGTTTTTCTGGCTGAATCTCTGTATTGAAAATAATATGGACTACATGCTTTCCAGGGAACCCGGTTGCTGGCTCGGAATGCGGCCGCCGGGGCCACCGTGATAATGACAGCGGCCCTGGTACCTATCTAATACTCAATGGAGCATCACATGCTGGAAATTATTTTGTACAATATAATTTTGTCCAATCCGATTGTTTTGTATATATTTTTTTCATTCTTTCAGTTCTTTCAGGCACAACAAAAGAAATAAACATGACAACAGTTTTCTGGAAAACATGGTTGATTTTCTGACTTCTTGTTCCTGGTGCTGCCCTGCTGTTGGACTATTCAGACACTAAGATGGTTGTCACAGGCTCCTCTAGTGTCTACATGGAAGTCCCACAATGTCCCTTCAATGACACCGGTAGCCTGGCAGGCAAAAGGGGAGTCTCCTTGCTTCTGGGAACCTGCCGCGGTGAACCGTCATTTCCAAACTATACTCACCCCGAGTCTACGGCGTCTCTACATTTTTTTAATGAATGGAAGTATGCAGTTGCTGAAGACAGAAAGCTAACCAGAACGAGTAAGCAAATGATTGCAGGAGGTCAGTAGTACAGAAATTTAAGAAAGAAAGGCAAAAACTTAAAACAGCATTTGATCATCATAGCTTTAAATATGAAGAAAAAACTTTTTAATGAAGCCAAAAATTTTACGTTTTAAACTCTTAACAAGCTTGTACAGCAAGTTCATTATCTCCAAGTAATTTTTGCCAGGCATTTTGCCAGAACATTATCAAGGCATACCAAGTCTGTGAACTTATCATGAGAATAACGCCCCCACTTTCGGCATGTCTGTCAGATGCATAATTTCCTATAATATGTCAATGTTTAGCTGAAGGGGAAAACTAGGTAAAATATATCTGCTAAATTCTGTTTTATAAAAAATGTTCTTAAAGGGAAACCTCAGCTTAGTAATAACTGTTAAGGAATATGTAACATAAGGTTCCCTTTGCAAAATGTACCCAGTTAAGTGCAATGGGAAAAAGGAAACCAAATAAATAAATCTAGTTTTGGCTCCAATCCACCGCTTTCTGTCCTCCAACAGAAAAGAGCTGCCTACAGATACAGAAACATGAAAAGTGAAGAGTATTTCTTACACAAGGAGTAGAAATGCTATACTACTAATGGAAATTCTACATTGTCATGTGTTGGATTTTCAATCATTCTTAAAAATTGTTTTTCAAATGTTAAAAACTACATTCAACAAAGTCAACTCCTGTGTTAGCTGTGTTCATAAAAATGGGCAGTGTAATATGCTTGGGCACACAAGCACTACCAACACCAGATATTCATGTAGCAGGCTATACAAATGGATAAAGCAGGAGTAAGTAAGCAAACACAGTAGCACACTGCAATATAGAAGCTTTAACAAACAATCATGTGCAAGACATGATGCGCAAGAGTCTCATTAAGGCTAAGTTTACACTGCCAGTTTCTGAGCTGCTTTCAGTTTAGAAACCGACAGTGCGCTACCGCAGCCACGAGAGAAAAGACCCCCTGTGGTCGTCTGCAAAATAGTGCAGGTGCTCACAGGTCGCCTAATTAAGAGGTCCTATCAGACGGCACGTTAAAGGGTGAGAAAATGGACACAGTGCAGCCGCAGGACATGTAGCGTTAAAGGGCCCTTAATAAATACAACATGCTGACCTTTTCTATTTTTTTCTTTCTATGTTCACCACTCTTACCCCATTTCGCACCTTGGCTTTTATAGATTTAGTGAGTTAAGAAAAAATACATTTATACATTTAAATAAACAAAAACTGTATACTTTGTCTATAATCAATAGGATGTTGTCCTTCAGTTAGTTTTCTGAAATTTTGTATTGGATTAGATACAGTTTTTATCCAATCCAGTATCCAATCCAAATTATTTGTAGTCCATGCCAGCCAAACAGCGAATTGGCGGCAGTTAAGGCACATTACCACCTCATCATAAAGACGCAGTGCAGACAATGTTACGCTCAGGAGATTAATAGCACATTAATCAACATTTTTCTCTCTAACAATTTAATTGATAAATAAAAACTACCTTTCATAGGTTCATGTCAAGTGAACAACATACAAGAACAGTAATGTGAACAAATCAGTATTTCATTATTTGCTCAGGCCTCCTTCTTGGCAAAATGTTATGTTTTGTGGATAAAAGTAACTATATGTCACAGATCGCCGTGCCACCCAGCGATCCGTGACTGCAGTCGCGCCCTCTACCAGTGCTACGGGGTCTACTCCAAAACCTCAGAGAACCAGGACTTTCCATAGATCAGCTCCCTCTGCTGGTGATAAAGATCGTTTTACATGATTTGGCTCCTGCTCCCTCTGCTGGAGTAGCACACTGGTTACCACACCTGGAGCCCTGGGTATAACAGGAAGTCTGAGACAACAGGGCGTTGCCTGAACAAAGAGTGTTTTATGCCTTTGCCACACAGGTTCTGTTGCTATCTATTGCTTTACCGTTACCGACCCCTGGACCATCTTCGACCACCCTGTTTGCCGCCTGCCCCGACTACTGCCTGTCTGATTACGTCTCTGCCTGCCGTCTGGATACCGTGCCTTCGATACTCCGCTGTCAGCCACTACCAAGTAAGTGTGGCTTGGGACCGCAACCTGGGAGCTCACCGCAGCAAAGTTCCACCATTCCTTGCGGAATGCTTTGGTGAATACCGGGGGCTCCTTAGACTCTGCGCCCTGGTTTATGCTTGCTTGGTGGCACAGTGGGTCCACTACTCTCGTGGTTCACCCGTAACACTATATCTCTAGTCAATGGCCGATGGACACTGTACAAATGATTTAAGATTTTATTAATCTGCTCTGTATCATATTTCATTAATCTTAGTTTTGCCTACAATATTAAAGAATTGGATTAGCATAAAAGGTTTAATCTTTCTTGAATTATTTAATTTAGCATAACAAAGCAGAAAGCTTTAGATTTCTATAGTTGTGTAAATAATAGAATTCATTTCTGCACAAATGATTATATAATAATTGAAATTTGATTCTCCAGATGTTTGTTCCACACATTATCTATATTTATCTCTGTACGTTGTTATTTAAAATTTATGCTTATTGTCAGATTGGAGAACATTTGGTAAGGACCCAGGAGACTCTGTGAGAAGATGATCATTAAAAAACATTTCAGAATAAATTCACAGGAAGTTGTTATGAGAGCAGATATGTTTGTATATTCTATTACAGGCGGATGCTTTTTTTAATATGCAAGTAGAGAATTTGTTTTCTTGAGGTTAATTTAATCTACAAAAATACAGAGCTCCGAGCACAACACTTTTTTCCCCATAATAAGTGTAATAAACACAATTTTGAAGATTTACCCACTTGCTGACTATGTATGAGAGTTACAAAAGTCTGAATAATCTGTTGAAAAAGTTAAACATTATAGACAATATCAAGTGCTATTAGTGTTGCTTATAATGTGAATATTGAAAGGGAGTGGATAGTAAATCAGTGATCTGAGACATTCAATTATATTGGAAATTGTTGTGTCATAAAGAAATGAAATAAAAATATTAAGTTGTACTATTAATGATATCTTAATTATAAACATGTTCTTCCTCTCTCATGCCAAGGCTACATTGAAGTGCAATACCATTAAAGTATGGAAGAAAAAGTCTTAAATAGTAATTTATTCAGATTATTTGTAGTCACAGGATTAGTACAGATTCTGCTGGCCCTGTTGCCATTTTCAATCTAATTGTCTATTTCAAGAACAAACATTGAATAAAGTTTAGTTTACCAATCCAAAGTTGTTGGCATTTGTTTGATTCTTTTCTTTTTTAAGATATTCTAAAATTATTTTACTGGCCCAGCCAAAAACATACAACTTGGGGGGGCTACACTCACACCTGAAAGAACAATATTCGTCATCAGACAGCAGAATATCATTAGTAGAGAGGCTGATATTAATGGCAAATTTTAACAGATTTAGAATAACAGATCATTTTACACAATTGACTTAAAAAGCCTCCCAGGATTGTTTAAAACTTTGTTTGCTTCAGACAAAGCAACTACCTTTCCAGAAAGGTTGGCAACTCTAGCCATGTCACATTAGTATGACATGGCCATTTGGCATTACTTTCTCATAGACTAAACCAGCAAGAGGTCTTAGTTAAACCCCTAGTGATAATCCTGAGTGTAGCTCAGGGTCGTTGTTACCAATATTGGTAAACCCGAGCCAAACTCTGGATTTTTTACCTGCTCCAGCCCAGCCTGTGCTATCCTCTAGTAAAGGCATCCTTAACTCTTCTTCCTGAATCCACCCTACTGACATCAGTGATGATGCAGTGGTGGTTAAGGTGTGCCCTTGCCTGTTGTTTAATACAGTTATAAGAATCCCAGGTCCTTACATTCCAATGTACAGGGGGAGGGGCATGATCATGCAGCAAATATAACCACATTTTATTTCCCATAACCACCAGGAAAGCTAAAGTTAAAGCGGATGTAAGCTCTGGAATAAAAACATAAAAAATATGCATTTATAAATAACTCACCTATATGCAGTATTCATCTAGGGACAGGGACCCCTAAAGAGAAAAAAATTATTACTCACCTTTCCTGCCGGCTTGCTCCCATGCTGACATGCCTGGACTGTCCGGCCCACCAGGATGCAAGATGGAGGAGCGAGACTGCCAATCCAGATCTCCAGCTTTACCGGATGCAGATGCGGCAGGCTGACGGACACAAGGGGACTTGGAAAGGTAGACATCTGCACTGTCATCTACCCTTCCAAGTCCCTTTGTGCCCGGACAATATGGGGACAAAAATACAGTATTACATAGCAGATAAGCTTATCAAGAAGTCACAACAGTACAATGTAATTGCAGCCTGTGGGGACAAAACATTCCTTCATTGGTTAACCACAAACCCCTAAGGGATTGTGATACTTTTACAAGGTAAGTGTTTTTTTTTATTTTTGACCTCTGATCTTCCCTAATATCAGCACATTTGGTGCCAAAAATAGAAGGTAGATGCTGAAGTGGTAGGTCCACTTTAAGTCATATTTCTAAAGTCTGCCGTGACAATTTTTTTTCTACTGATACATTATTGATGACAGAAGTGATTTATGACAATGGAGAGTCAAATATCATTTTATTATTTTCATTTTATTGATATTGATATTTACCTGCTTTATCAGCCCTGCAAAGAGAAGGATATTTAACAGATGTTCATTATGAATCGTATCCTTTGGATGGTTATTCTCAGAAAGTTTTTTTGGCTTTTTTTTGCAAATGGCAAAAAAATTAGATAGTAGTTCTTGAAAGTTTGTAAATCCTTTTAAAATGTTATACTACTATATGAAATGGAATTTAACCCCCCAAAACCTAACTCCCCAACCCCTAAGGCTCATCCCTACAGTCAAGCACCAGTTCCCATAACCCTAATCTTAATCCCATCCCACCCAAAACAGGGTTAATCTTACAGTTTTTGGGTGTTTAAACACCCAGAAACTGTAAGATTAACCCTGTAAGTCCTGAAAACTAGGGCTATCTGAGCATGTGCAGTTGTAATGGTAGGAAAAAAAATGAGGTAGGAAAATATTTAAGAACACCAGCAGCCTTAGTAAATGGTCCGATGTGTATTGGGTATTCTTTCTACGGCTTTTCCAAGCTTGGCTGGTGAAATGTAAACAAACTTGGACTGCAGCACCATCTTGTGGACATATTGTTAATTTTTACTGGAGATGGTGGTGGAATTTCATTAGAAAACTCCACTATCTGCATTTCCTATTCTTGGCTTATACTCGTGTCAATAAGCTTTCACAGTTTATAAAATGTATAAAATGTAGATAAAATTAGGTACCTTGGTTTATATTCGGGTTTGCTTATACTCAAGCATGTACGGTATATGAGAATTGCCTACTTTTGCCACATGCGCTTATGGGTTACCTCAAGTGACACCAGGCATGTGCAATGAGTGTGGGAGCCGGCTCTTGTTATATTCACTTCACAGCGCAGAGCCACTCATTAGTGGTACAGAGAAACACCCATGGGCAGCAGGGGGGCAGCATTTAATGTGGCGTCTTTACCACCCATGTGAGCTTAGCCTAAGGGATTTTCTAAAAACATATACACACAAATGTGTTATGATACTGAAATTATTTTAAAATATGCTATTAAATATTTCTAAAGCACGTACCAGAAGCCAAAAGCAGTTTTTGCATATGTGTTTGTTTAATATCATATATTTTAATATATATACTGTATATACTGTACATATATTTTTATGGAGTCTTACCTCAATGAATGTGTACTAAAAAGACTGCTCTTCATAACAGGCCCAACCAATTAAACAGTGAGGCACAAAAGAATGAATTCTTTCAACTTATGAAATATCCATAGAATTCATGCAGCCTACAGAGTCGCATTTCTGATTAAGTAAATTGCTGACACATCAGATACTTCATTATCTCCAGGTATCCTGCATTAAACTCTGCGAGGTTAGCATTTTCTTGTTTTTATTGAATTAAAGATGTCAGTTTTTATTATCCACTTCATATTTTCCAAAACACTCTAATGCGGCTTACAAAATATTTCTTTATGCTCGTTTATATAGTTTGCTTCATAAACTAGCTAAGGCACTTTGTGTCAGCATCCGAGGGAAGAAATACACTGCCTCATAGTCACCAAAAGTAATGTGCATTTTGGCTTGAAAGTTATGCAACAAAGCTTCATTTTTTATTAGACATTTTTGTCATGGTGGTAATTTTTATGACTATTTAATTGTCAAATAATACTCCAAAATAATGCTGCAAGCATCTGGCTAAACATTGGTCCATATGCTTGTGCTTGATGGTTTCCCGAAATAGCATGATTTTTTCACTCATAGAATGACAGGTCCAAACAACAGTTTAGGGCGTGAATCATCATTAAATGAAAATGGTGAAGAGACAAGTGAGCAGAGATGACATGTGACATACATAAATAAATGAGGAATGAGCTGTATGGGTTGACGAGTGATAATGTCCAGTCTATTGACTCAAATGATAACATCCTAGAATTCTCTTATGTATAGTTTATTCCCTTTAATGATTAGAGCAATAAAAGCTTTACTTAATTTTTTTATAAGATGTTGATGTTTGTTATTTGCTATAAATAAAAAAACTGTCAGTAACTAACAAAAATCAGGAAAAAGAACATTTAACACTTTACCTGTATGCATGTATGTGCTACATATAAAGGATCCATATTAACTTCAATATGCATTTTATGTCATATGTAATTTTCCAATACCTTTCAATTGAACCTAGATTCCATTATTACATCAAATATTTAATTAATTAATCATTAAAGAAGATTAGAAAATGGCCCTGTGTTCCCCTATAGTAAGATTGCAAGTCATCAGTATAATAAATAATTTCACAGACTTGATCAAGAGAACAGCAAGATCATAATTTAATGCCCAGTGCAGAATATTACTTTTCTTTTTGTTCATGGACAGGAATTGAAACTTTATTTTTAAGCTTTTCCTTACATCTATGTATAGAGAAGTTGATTCCTTGCTCTTAGCCACCGGCAGTCTAGGCTGGCGAAAGAGAGCAAAGGACCAATTGGGTACCCTCAACCCAAAGGGTGTTTTGGATCTCTAGAAAGTATATATTTTTGCATTAATGCCCTATCAGTCAATACATATAACAGATTTAAAATACCATAATTTTATTAGATATAATTTAGAGACACATAATTGGCAACATCAATATTAAAAACATGTGCATTTGATGGACATACAAATATACAACAAGGGAATTTGTTGAGAAAAACATGAAACAATGATGATAGTGGTTTTGATGTACAACGTGTTTCGCCCTTAGAACATCACAGGCTTCATCAGGTAAGTGTAGTCACAATAGGTAACTGATGATAAGATCTGATAAGATCTGGAATAGACAATAACAGAATTTTGTGTGATAACACACATACCAGGACACTAATAAAGGGACAGGGATATTTAGCCCAAAGGCACCAGTCAATAGAGAGGGTATAAGGATGCATGTCCCGGTATTAGTGTCCTGGTATGTGTGTTATCACACAAAATTCTGTTATTGTCTATTCCCCTTAGGAGTGCTTTGCCTCCAGGACTGCATTATTGGACAGTGTCTTTATGTCAAGACTGACCCTCCTCCATTGTAGGAGGCTCGGTTAAGCCGTTTGCTGATCACCAAACAGTATCTGAGAATGATAAAGGTAACAATTATGGTTATTAAATAGATATATAAATAATAATAATATAAAAAAACTTTTGGAGATTTACAAACCTACCTATAATCATGGCTAGAAGCAATCTGGATATGTGACATGTTATATTTATATTATTCAGGATTTTTTACTTCGTATGATGTATTACACCCTTCCCATCTGACCACCAAAACTACTCTCTCTGTCAGATCTTATCATCAGTTACCTATCGTGACTACACTTACCTGATGAAGCCCGTGATGTTCTAAGGGCGAAACGCGTTGTACATCAAAACCACTATCATCATTGTTTACATGTTTTTCCCAACAAATTCCCTTGTTGTATATTTGTATGTCCATCAAATGCACATGTTTTTAATATTGATGTTGCCAATTATGTGTCTCTAAATTATATCTAATAAAATTATGGTATTTTAAATCTGTTATATGTATTGACTGATAGGGCATTAATGCAAAAAGATATACTTTCTAGAGATCCAAAACACCCTTTGGGTTGAGGGTACCCAATTGATCCTTTGCTCTCTTTCGCCAGCCTAGACTGCCGGTGGCTAAGAGCAAGGAATCAACTTCTCTATACATTTTACGTAATAGGGTGTGGTTTCTCTATAGTGATAAAGATTGTAAATATGGCCATGTAAACATATTACCCTGCAGGTATTATAACCCTAGAATATCTCTTTTCCTTACATATAATTTGGTCTTGCTATATAAATTAAGTCAGCAAAAAAATTCATTTTCATGTTTCGAATACAAACCCCCAAAATACCCTACTTTATCTGCCCACACCCCAATACCCACCCTTCCCTCTTTTTTTGTGGATTCTATAATTGATGTTAATGTTTTCCATCATTTTTAGAACATATCTTTTTTAGTTTTTAGTCTTTAGTTTATAGACTTTTTAGTCTTCGTACAGCAGTCCTTGTAACAGAGATTTTCTCCTTGTTATATTCTGTACACATATATGGAATGTTTCATATCATTATTATAGCCAAAAAAGAGCATTTTTCATGGAGCATATCAAAGTGTTCTGTGCTTTGATAGGTAAAGTTTGTTTCTATTTGGATTCATAGCCTTGTAGCCTTTTATTGGATTGTGTGATGTAGACATGAATTTATTTCTCTTTTTTTTAGTATTGCCTTTAGTTACTGCCAGCTTAGTTTAGGATCCTTACTTTCCTCAAAGCTTTTTATTTTGTATATCTATCTGTCCTTATCTCCATTCCGGACTGACCAGGACCAGGAGGCCAGCATGGATGGCAATGATAAAGACATGTCTTAGAGGCAGCTCCTGCAGGGCTGTGTTTTCTGATGGCATTGCCTGATGCAGATAAAAAAGTTTGCACTGTTTATGCTTTAGTGATAAAAGGCACGCAGCTTAGAATTAATCAGTAGGATTGCTGTGGCTGGAGTACACGCAATGCCAAATCATTTAGTAACACCAATGTATCAAATGAAAAGAGTTCATGAAATGTATCTGAAAAGTTGAGTCCACAGATATCCAAACTTTAAAAGAATATCTTATTTCATTGCAATGTTCAAACTTCTTCATATTTTATCTCACCTTCAGATTTACACCAGCACAATGGACATTTTCTGTGATATATTTGCTATAATTACTGAATTTACTTCAGTCAACAGATTTTTGTACTTGTCTTGCATAATTATGTCAATGGCCCTACCATGGACCTTCCTGCTCTTTACCAACTACAGTTAACAACGCTATCAATCACTTTTAGGAAAAAGCCAAGATCCCTAATAAAATTATAAGCAATTTTTAAACATGTAACCAAAGTTCAAAAGTGTCAGAATCTGGTCTTTGATCAATGGCTTCCTTTGATTTTTTTTCACTCTTTTTTGTACCTGTCATCAGTTAATTCTTCTTTGCATATTTGGTTATGCATGTGTTGTAAAACTACTCTGTACTTTCCAGTTGCTAGGCAACAATGACATATCGTACATTTATCCTTCTCCCTTATACAGAAAAAAAACAAATCAATGCATCGCCCGTAAAGATGACAGACAAATGATCATTTAACCAAAGCCTCCTTTCAGGGATTAAGGCAGTTCTATAATTAATTTTAATTGGTGAAGCCAAAATAAGATTACATTTAGGGTATGAGATTAAAATGTAAAAATATATTCTGTTTAATGTGAAACATCAATTTCAAATGGAAAGACATATTTATGGCTGTAGCAGCATTATATAAAAATTAAAATAAAGATTTCATGAAAACTATACAGCTAGTATAAACAAATACATCTGTAGAAGATTTTTATAGAATTGTAGAATGACATTGAGGAGGAGTTTCTGGAATTCAAATTGTATTACGTTATAATTTGGATAATTGTTATAATTATTAATAATTGTTAATAATTATTAATAATTGTCATCATTGATCAATAGAGTGTTGTTATATTCCATGTTGAGAGTAGCAAAATCAGTAGATTTGACTCTTCAGGAAAACTAGACTGATATCGAGCTTCAGCTAGATAAGAAACCATGTAAAAAAAGTTATGTATTCATTTAAAAGCCAAACTCAGAGGAAAACCAAAGCCCCTTACTTGATTTCTTGCTTCCCCAACACATTTCTGTGCTTTCCCACAATCCTGGCCAGGATAAACCTCATTAATAATACGGGTATATTGGCTTGACAAATTATGGGCAAAATTTAGACTGATGGCCATATCCGGCCTGTTTTTTTTTTTGTATTCTGCTCATGCAGTCCCCTCCACTTGTTCACTTCGAAAACATCAAATACATCAAAACAACTCTATTTGTTAGTGCTTTTTCAAACACTTCCATAGGAAACCTGTTTTACTATTTCCACATGTGTTTCCTTATGCCTTGCTACGTAATGCAGTGCACTAACTCATAATGCACTGCTACATGGATTTGTAAAGAAAGTACTTGAACAACTAGTCCATTTAAGGATGAGGTGTGTTCCATGCAACACGCTGATACAAGTGTAGTGGCTATAAATGTCTATAAATTTTAAAAATTGTGTACAGCAGTTATGCATCGATGCACTGTGTTGTACATTATTTGGTGCACGCAGCTGTGAACGATAGAACTGGCTTTCTATGGAGACCTGTCTACCACATGGTAATGTATAGTGCCTTGTGCTAATAACAACACCGTGCACAAAGTGTGAACAAGCCCTAAGGCTAAGTCTGCACACACTTTACATGTTGTTCATTTTCAACATGGGATGCTGTTTTGTCCAGAATTAGCATAGGATGTGTTTTTGACTTTTTTGATTTCTACAGTTGAGGCCAAATTTAGCGCTCATGTTGAAGAATATGCAGAAATCTGCTTGTAGTCCAGGCCTAGGCCATCACTAGGTCTTCCAACAAGACATTTTCGAAAGCATACATGGAAATTGGTCCAACAGTTCCTCAAGGATACAAACAACAAGATCCTGGAGTGGCCCGCAAAGAACCCAGACCTCAATCCTATAGAAAATCTGTAGCAGTCGCTCAGTGAAGTGAATGTCCATGCTGGAAAATCATGCAAATTGGACCAGCTAGAAAAAGTTGCAATGGAAGAAAAAAAGTTGTAAAAAAGTTTTATGAACCTAGCAAAGAACTGCTCTAGAGATTGCTGTCAGTTGTGGCTCGGAAAGGGTACACTATTGACTATAAATGGCCAGGGAGAATGGAAATGTGCTAATTTTTGTCCTGTTATGTTTTAACTCCTGATTAAATGTAGTGGACATTGTTTTATATAGTGTATTTGTTTCTAAAAATAACGAACACTTGTTATAAATGGTAAATTTCATGGGGAGTGTTGTCTAATTTCATAAGGGGGCTAATAATTTTGGCCTGAACTGTAATTGTCCTCTCTTCTTGCTGTATTCGCAATTTTATGTGTTTACTTAATGCGGACCTACCACGTTGTAGGTCACTTTACACTATCGGCATCAGGCTGCCAATAGATAGGGCAATCACTGTCCAAAAATAAAATAAAATAAATCTTTAAGCAGGAAAGACGAGTTTTTCCGAGGTAGCACCTCCCATGCTGTGACGTTGCGCCGCAGCGACGACGAGGTCGCTTGTCAAAGCTGAAAGGGCTGCCGGGAAAACATCAGCTGTGTGGGTCCCCATAATGCACTGCTCTGCCTCTTCTCTGTGACGTCACTATCACAGCGATTCACTGTGCAGCCCTGTGTCCTGTGTGCTCTCTGCTCTGTCTGTCAGCAGAAAATACCCCCTCCCCTTCTCTGTCTCAGAGTTCATGATCTGGATGAATGAGAACTGTCCCTGTGTCCTGTGTGCTCTCTGCTCTGTCTGTCAGCAGAAAATACCCCCTCCCTCCCCCTCCCCTTCTCTGTCTCGGAGACATGAAAGTGTCATCTGTAAGGTGATTGTGGAGGAAGTGTAGAGGAGACATTGCTGGGACTGGCAGCAGAGGAGGTAATAAGATATTTTATATTACACCCAGTAACCCAGTCATGTCTGTCCTCATCCTCAATATACCATGATCTGGATGAATGAGAACCTTCCCAGAAATGGAAGTGTCATCTGTAAGATGGTTGTGGAGGAAGTGTAGAGGAGACATTGCTGGGACTGGCACCAGGGATAGGTATAAGATATTTATATAACACCCAGTAACCCAGTGCGATGTTCTGTCTCATCCTCCATATACCATGATCTGGAGATATAACCCTCCAGAATGGAAGTGTCATTGTGAGGTGATGTGGGGGGGAAGGTGAGGAGACATTGCGGGACTGGCAGCAGAGGATGAATAAGATTTTATACTCAACCTAAACTCATCTGAGCCAACTGTGGCCCCCAAATCATGTCACCCCAATCACTGCAACTAACCCTTCACACCACTTCAGTCTCAATTCTCCTGCTCCTACAGTGTTCCTCAGCTTCCTCCTGTTCCATGCAACATGCGCACATAGTATCTGAACACCAGAAATTCCTCCCATACCAACCCTTGGGAGCGGTACTCTGCAGGGGAGGGGCACCTTAGTAATGTTCAACAGAATGGGCGGAAGTGGTTTCAGGTGTCAGTACTTAAGATGGTGCCTTTTTTTCTCTGCGTAGCAGTTTTCACAGATGTATACTGCTGACAGGTGTGTAATATGTCCATGTAATGTGTGTGGGGGATTTATTTTTTGAGTTTACAACCGATTTAATAGTCTCTTTACCGCTCAATTGCAGTCCTTTTTTCCATAAGTACATTATACTTACCCATACCAATGTGTTACTATTCATCATATGGTAAAATCTGATTTATTTATTTATTTTCTGGCAAATTTGTATTATCTTTAGTTTTTATATGCAACAACTATTAAATTCCAGTTTTTCATTGTATATGTCTCTGCAAGCAGGAGGCAACATATACAAAACAACACAAGTCATTTACAAAAAAAAAGCAAATATACTAATTATTTTCCCCCCGGTTATGTATGTCCTACCTCCACTTTTTAATTAAATAGCTGTAAGTGAACTCCAGTAAAGGAAATGAAGTAGTCACATTCTTAAACAAATTATAAACAACATAAGTGCATGGGATGATAAAAGTGCTTGTTGCAGGGAATCTTTGTGTTGATATGTGAATTATATATTTGTCTTTGGTTATAGACGGCTTAGCTAAAGTACTTCACCAATAAAGTTTATTTATTTTAGTAAGCTCTCATAATATATGTTAATCCAGAATGCACACAGGTTATTACTTACCCTTGTCAAAATTCAAAATAGAGCGTCTGCATTCTGTAGCAATAGCAAACAGCATCCAAATGAGTTGGTGCATCTATTTACAGAGTGTTGGCAGGTACTGTACCGGTGCCAAGACACAAGTCTTTAAATTGCTAATTAGCTTTCCAGCTGCAGCAGGTTTTAGATCGGACTAATATGGGAGCTCGTTGATAAAATTCTCCAATATTCACAGTATAAGTTTTATACCTTAATTTATTGAGGCCGATGATTATGGGTTTACCCTCCTGTGAATCGGTAGACAAGAACTCTTTCAAATGGAATCACATCAGACCTGTAGTTACTATTTCTGTAAAAGGCATTATTACAGATAGATTTTCCTTGCACTGGATAGCTTGACAAACATCAGATAATAAAATTGGGTTCAGTGTTTTTGTAAATACCTAAAGCCCCCCCCCCCCCCCATATGCCTTACAATCTTTCCATACAATTTTTGTACAATCAACTTTTCTTTTACCAAAAACATGTAATATGAAGACGTTTCTAAAGCTTCCAATCACCATGTGTTCTATTAGGGAGCACCCAGCACTACATAGTTGTTGGTAGATCTAAGGGAAATTGTATGGAGTGATCTATAGGTGTATGGGGGGCTTAAGATAGATTCTGGTGACAACTTAGTATTCTGGACTGATAGGTTCGTCAATTTTGTCCCTCTGGTACCAGATGCCCATAAAACACACAGACTGCACAACTTTGATTTCAAATGGCCACAGCAGCCCATTTATTCATATAAACATTTGTAAACATATAAAACTATTAACTTTTATTTAGTACAACTACCAGGGAAAAGGGGTCTCTTGTGTCCATAAGTCACAAGGCTTCAATAAACATAACCATTATATCTGACCTTCCTTCTGTATAATATTACAGAAAAGCAGATCCAGACGCAACTTTTATGCAAAGCCAATAAACCTGGCCTGATGTTGGCCAGAGCTCTCAAACCTTATCCACACATAATTCCTGCTATTAGGCTGCGACTGTCCCAGACAATGATATCCTTTAACCCATTCTCCATATTACAGTATTTTGCCTAAGTTCTAACCGATCTGTACAAATTCCCGCCCCCCCCCCTTTCCCACCCTCTTGCAGACTCTCTCCTCAGCGATCTCGCCCTTCCCGTACTGTCCCAATCGATGGTGGACAAAATGGACGCTGAAATTACAGTCACTGAGATTTAGGCGTTCATTAAATCCCTAAAGTCAAATAAAACCCCTGGCCCTGATGGCTTTTCCATCTGTTACTACAAGAAATTCTAGCTCTCTACCTTGCCTTCTTTTTAAATTACTTACGATCCCACCACTCTGTAGACCCGACCACCCTGGCAGCTCACATTGCCATGATCCCCAAACCCGGCAGCGATGGCCTTGACCCACACAACTATAGACCCATTTCCATCCTCAACATTGATGTTAAGCTCCTCACCAACATCTTAGCCACCGGTCTCAATTCGTTTCTAGACCAGCTTCTCCACAAGGACCAGGTAGGTCTCATCCTCTTCCGCCGAGTCCCAGACAACACCATAAAAGTCCTTCATTTCCAACACATCGTGCACCAGTGTACGATGTCACTAGACATACACAAAGCCAACGACTCCCTCTCTATAGTCTCTATGACTATCTCTACTATTCTCTACTCATGTTAAATACCTCTCCGAGGAATACCAGCCAGGGCTGCCCTCTGCCCCCCCCCCTCCTATTTGTTCTGGCTCTGGAACCCCTAGCCCACCTACCCTTTTCTGACCCAAACATTCATGGCATCAGGGTAGCGGACTCTGAATACAAACTCCACCTATCTGCGGATGATATCTTGCTGTCCCTATCCCAACCCACTGTTAACCTGCCTAATCTCTTCTCCCAATTCAATTTTCCGCCACTTGAACCACAATGTACTTTCATAAAAAGGAGGGAGCTCTGGGAGTCCCGAACTTTTTAAAGTATTATTATGCTGCTCAAATAGTCCCCCTGATAGATAAATACCAGGCAATCTCCTACAACTGAAGCATTGGCTCTTTACATTACCCCCTAAATCGGACACTGACCCAACTTTTGAACATATTTGTTACCTTACTCTCCTCACATGTGGTCTCTGTTTTCATGGTTGTAATGCCCCTGGTGATGTCCTCCATACTTGGTGATTGTGTCCCCTGCACTCAGGGTTTTGGTCTCAGGTGTACCGGCTCTACGAATCCATGTTCTCAGTCCGCATAAGCAAAGGACACATGGTCCGCTTTATTACACCTGGACATACCCTCCCTTTCTAAACATCAACATAAATTAGCAGTCTTTGTCTTTTCAGCAGCGAAGCAAAATAGAGCTAAAGCTTGGAAGCAACAAATGGTTACCTTTTCCCAGGTCAAAAGACATTTAGACAATTTCCTCGTCAATGAAAAAGCTTCCTATCGTACCGACACAAAAATTCCAAAAATGTGGTCCCCGTGGATGCGTAAATTCAACAGGACGCTCCTCACCTCTCCCTCGGTCTCACAGTTATAGAATGCTATCTGGCCTGAAGGTCACTTTATCGCGGTCACCAACTATGAGTCAATAGCTTCTAACCACTACTCGGACTTAATTGACATAGGTCTAGTAGAGGCCCCTGATTAATATAGGCCTGTGCTGTCGGTTATTCCCTTCTCTCCCCCCCCCCCCCCCCCCCGGGTTGTATGGCTCCCTTTTCAGTCAGTCTTCATTTTCCCCTTTTATTCAGGTCATGTTCCAGGCAACTTTCCCCCTCCCCCATGTCCGCCTACCTTTATCCCCATGGTGACTTTCGTTCTTTTTTTTCAATAAAAATGTATTGAAAAAAAAATTAACCATTGTATAGGCACTCTTATTCCATGCCTCACCCCAACTGGCAGCACCAGAATTAAACATTGCGGTACCCAGCAGTACAAATATCATGTTTGAACACTGGGGGAGCACCATACCACAAGAAGGGCTCCTCACCTTGTAACCATAATTGGGCTTTGAACAGACCTCCAAAGACCCTCTTTACCACCACTTCAGCATAAGTGACACCTTTCTTACAACCTTCCTCTTCCCCAACCTTCCAAAAAGTACTCCAGACCTTGACCTCCAATACTGTAAGCTCTTATTTTTCCCTCACCTCCCTGCAATATTTAACCTCTCCAATCATTGGAAGACTATATCTACCATATTCATGTAGACCATATGTCCTGCAAGTCTGTCTGTATCTCCTAAAATAATTCTTGTACAAAACTATACATTGAGAAAGTATGGGATCTGGATATGACATCTGGGTTTTTAAATAAAAATGCTTATTCATCTTAAGAGTGCTTTTAGCCTTTATATTTTAGAGCACAAGAATACAAGGGGGCACACAAAGAGGTATCAAACATGTCAGGCTTGACCAAAGAATACATAGAGCAAAAAATAATTAAAACTTGTTCCACCATACTGTAAACCATACATTTTTCTATCAAGTCTGTCAATATTAAGGACAGTTCATTACCTTGTTAGATTAAGACACCAAGCTAGTAAAAGAATATATGGATCTGTGTAAATTAGGTTATAGAAATGCACATGGAATAGACAAACACATAGCAAGTGTTTCAACTTGACCCATTACATTAAATACCGCTTACAGTAGTTCTTTGCCCTTTTGATTACAAAGACTGGAAATTAAAGCAAGCTCATTACAACAATAAATTGTCTAAGCTTAGGTAGAATCAATAGCAATTTGTTCCTCCTGAACGCATGTTGGATGGTCAGAAAAAAGGTTGGTCATGTTGAATGGTCAGAATTCAGGTTCTTTTAAAGTAATCCGGTGGGAAGATTCTCTTAACAATCATAAGTAAGGGCAGCTACCTTGCTTCCTTCGTCTAGCCACTGCATAGTAGATGATTTCCACAACCGAACCTAAATAGGATCAGGCAGGTGGTATGGGTCCAATGTCAAAATCTCAGCAAAGCCTCAAGAAATCAATAATACTTTTTGTAAATGTGGATTTCAAGTTAAATTTCTTTTTAAAGTGTGCCTAATTGAACACATACATTTCCCACACAACTTCAGACCTTCTTAAGCTTATGACGCACCCGTATTTACTTTAGTGAAGTAAATATTCATTAGCTACAGTACAGCCAGTGTTTTTTATCAGCTTAATGTACTTTCTCAGTACTGTTAATAATAAATGGTTCTAAGAAAACAAGCTACTGTTGTCTAAAGTAACTTGTAAACAATTCCTAAAAAAGGGTTTGGGGACGCCATCTCACCAGAAAAGCTGACTTCACTACTCATCTTATTAAATGACTAAGAATCTATGGCGTTGTAAGTATGGTTGCATTCTAAAACTAACAATGCGTGAAGTTTTGCATGAATTGGTCATAAAATGTGCTGTGATCCTTATCTAAGTCACACCAATAGAAACACAAAAGTACTAGTCTGCTTAAAATAGTACTTTATCAACATTATATGTTTTCATGTTTTTATTGAACATAACATGTAAACATTCACAGTGCAGGGTGGAAAAGTATGTGAACCCCTAGCCTAATGACTTCTCCAATAGCTACTTGGAACCAGGAGGGGGCCAACATTGAGTCCAGTCAGTGTGATTATATAGGATTTGTTGCTGAAAGCTGTCCTGCCCTTTAAAAAACACACACACCAGTTTTAGGTTTACTGGTTTTAAGAAGCACTGTCTGATGTGAACCATGCCTCACAGAACAGTTAGTATAAATAGTGACTGTAGCACAAGCATGCACCCAATGTTTATATTGCAACATATTTTTTGTTATTGTCTTATAATCTCAAATAAGGGCAAAATGCTCCAATGTGAAAAACGGTAGAAGAAAAAAACTCCCTGTTTTTCATTATTGTTTGGTGTATTTTACAGTTCTGTGTTTACATTTTATATCAGTAAAATATACCACAAAAGCAGTCTTTTATGTTTTTCCAGGTGATTCCCATCTCATGATTAGGGTAAAAAATGCGCTTGTCTAGCAGCTCTTGAAAAGGAACAATAATAATTGTCTCCCATCAACACCAATGCATTGTTTTTAATTAACAGAATCTTTGTCATCACTAGTTCAAGAGGGCTGCTAGGCTTCCCGATCTCCTCTTTTATCTCTGCAGCTAATGGTATGTGAGATGTATTCTGCATTGCTAGAACAACTCTATAGATGAATGCTGTGACTACTACATACCTAACAGCAACAGAAAAATATTAAACTATGAAGAAGGCATGGCAAATAATAAAGCTACGTGGCACTTGAAGGGGTAGGGGGTATATACAGGGTATTTATCTCAGAAATCAGTTGTAGTAAAAGAAAACTAAGTAGATATAAATGTTTTACCATACTGTTTTTCTTTTCAGGGCCATTTCACACTAGCTGAGCTGTGGCTGTGTTGCGTTTTTTTTTATACCGGTAATGGATGCACATCCCTTACCTTTAAAGATATCCTGTGTCTACACACTATGGTGCTGGGGCTATGGCTCCAAAATGCATGCTACAGGGTGTTAGGAGTACTGCAATGCAAAACCCCCTGTTACTGATTCTTCTTCCCATGGATTTCTTAAAAGCCTTAACTCCCAAATGTCTCAGTTTTGTATGGACAGACTATAAACCCTGAATACATTACTTAAGATATTTAGGATATAACATCCATGTATATAGAATACTCGCCACATCCCAATTCATATATATGAAACTAAAGTTTGTAATTGAATACCATTGGCAAACCTTACCAACGTAAAATGAGGTGGCTAGCCTCAGGGATTTCAAAGGCAAGAAGTAGAGGTTTGAATCTATGTATTAAATAAAGTAAAACATTTTATTCCATCCACATAAAAGTATATATCACACATGTCAAACAAAAAACATTATGGTAAATAAATTAAAATAAAAACCAATGTTCATCACATGCCAAACAATTTCCGCCAGTAGCAAAGTCAAATGTCCATGATTTTTCTCTCAACGCGTTTCACCCCAGACCTGGGCTTCCTCAGGAGAGTGCTGGTCCATGTTAGGTGGTCATTGAAAGCAGAAAGAAAAAAATCTTTTTTTGCGCATGTGGCTGTTCCTACACATGTGGAGGAAAACATAAACATGTGTATCAAGTCATTCAAATAAATTGGTCAAATTGGTAACTAGTATCATGATCTAAAGGTAGGATATTACATATCGATTACATATCTTAAACGTCAAAAACACAGTTAGTACCAGGATTCATTTACCCCAGCGTCCAGATGACCATACAGAGATGGCATGCAGAGAAGCAGAAATGTATGGGGGCCGATGGCTCATTTCCATGTGTTCTCATGGATAACGAGATTCCAGTGGTTAGTTGAGCAGTGTGGGAAGACCAGGCTGGGGAAAAATACAATACACTGTTCCAATTAACCACGGTCATCTGAAATGGTAGAGGAGCATCATACTCCACCATTAGGGGGTAAGTGAGTGGGATACACATCTTAAAACTATCCAAAGTACTATCAAAAAAAAAATCGTAAAATGTAAACATAAAGCTCTGTATGGTTATAAGAACCAGTGAGCTAGATCTCGCTTCATCTTAGGTATAGCATATGCCCTTACTTGTCCGGTCTGGTCTCCCCTCACGATCTGCGCCATGGCTAGTGTGGATATGTGCATTGTCTGTCTGGTTATATGTCTTAAACCAGGCAGAAACACATGTATTATTTTCTCTAGCCTCAGCCAATTAGGGAGCCGATAGATGTCACATGGACATCACGGCTACCCTTTGCTGCAAGGGATGGTCCCAGCTGAGCGGAACTGGTGGGTCGATGTTTTTAGAAATTCCAGAGACCTTGGTTTTTGGGGGGCAGATATTGTGGTGGATCGATGGGCGGGCGCCTACCCATCTAATATCATGGGGGTCTACCCTCGATATCCAGGGTTTCCATCTAGTGCTTTATGGTACCTGGGCCTTGTGGCATTCTAGGCCTCCAACATTGAGTGTGTATTCTGTACCCACATTTCAACTTCTTTTCTGTGCACCTTTCTTGCTTGAGCCTTACTCTGGAGCCAGAGTTCTTGATTGCATGTTCTATTTCTATTTTTCTCTCTTACTACCTTTTCCTTTATCCTTTATTCGTAGCTGTGTTAGGCCTTTTTTTCTTTTCATTCACAACACAATATTAGATCACTTATATCACACACACACATATATCACTCACTTTACATACATATATTTTCATATCATTCCTCACTCCAAGCATTACAACACCCATTTTTTTTCACAGATTCCCTCTTTCCATTGTTTTCACACCATTCACTCTCCCTTTGATAATTTTGGCTATCACTGTCTGTATATTTTTTTTCACTTCAGTTTTTCATATGCCTCACTTTAGTTGATTAACTCTTCTAGAGTTTGACTTTTATCCTGACTTTTAGCCCTTGTGCACACACATTTTCTTTTCTCCTGTACACAGGTTTTTTAAGATCTAGGGATCATGAGGGAGGTGGCGTGGGATGCTGCTGGGCTGAGCTGTCAGAGTGTTTGGCTGGTTGCCTTGCAACACGGCCATACCCTGTGGGACTTCCCATGCTGTGTTTCAATTGAAGACCCAGGTGGGGCACATGCCGCTTCCGGGTTGACGTGAGGTCACCGGAGGCAACACGTGTGAGGGCGGATTCCTAATTGGCTGCAAAACGTGTCAAGAGAATAATCATGGACATTTTACTTTGCTACTGGCAGGAATTGTTGGGCATGTGATGAACATTGGTTTTTATTTTAATTTATTTACCATAATTTTTTGGCTTCGACATGTGTGATATTTTTATGTGGATGGAATAAAATTTTTACTTTATTTATTACATAGATGCAAACCTCTACTTCTTGACTTTAAAATCCCTGAGGCTAGCCACCTCATTTTACGTTGTGCCAACGGTATTTAATTAAAAACCCTGAATACAGTTGACTATTCTGGTACAACCCAAGCAGAGCGGTGGATTTAGGACCTGTGTTAATATTATGATGCCTCCATACTAAAAAAAACATTTGACTGGATATTGTGCAAGCCCAAAAACATAGGGTTCTGAGTGAAGAGTCATTAGCATGCCAAGTCATACTGGGAATAGTTCAAACACCTACCACATTTTAGTTGTTTTTTTGGGGGTGGTATTGTCCTAAGCACCTTGGCCCACTAATTTGTGGGAAATAAAGTACTGTATCTTTATCTGTATAAGACACACCCAGTTTTTAGAGCAGGAAAACCAGAAAAAAACAATTGGATCAATGCAATGGATCAAATCAATCCAATACCTAATTTCAGCCACTAGATGCCACTAGAAGCAATTCAAGGCTCATCACCTCATTTTCCTCACACATCGGGAAGAAGAGGGCTGAGGGGGAACCGCTGCAAATGTCTGCCCATCTCCCTCCTGTGTCTATGTGTGGGGAAGCTGGGAGAGATCGCATGCTATTTCATTGATCTCTTTGCTCTTTATTGCTTATATCAGCAGGGCTCTGTTGATATAAACTATACAGTATAGATGGTAGATCCGGCCATGGGCAGACCTACACTCTGACAGCTCCTCCACCTCCACAGCTTACCTTCTTGCCGGGAGAGCTGGCTGTGAACCAAGGCACAACCCACCCTGTAGCCGAGTAGCTAGGGGTGGCCATGTAATCGGACCATAAGACGCAGGCACTTACCCCCCTAAATTTCTGGGGGCAAAAAGTGTGTCTTATAACTTTAATACTTTTATCATAAAAGGTGAGGATACCTTTTGCAATACCTGTTCTTTAAACAACTATCTAAAAGGAGTTTTCCTGTAATTTGTATAGATTTCCTTACTTGCTGGGACAGAAAGAATCCCCTATATTCTATATGCCATTGGTTCCCATCCTGGGGTCCTCTCACAATGAGAGGCTGCAAGTTAAGCTCCATGTTCCCCCTGCTTTCTGGTCTAACCCTCTTGACAAAGCCATTTTGCGAAAGGTATTAAAGAGAGCATATCTTTCAAAAAGGAGTTCCATGATATTTTCTTGTTTTTTGATTGAATTATTTTTGATAGGCTTACTTTGGTACAGTAATGTTTGTATTAGTGTGAATTGTGTTTTTTGATTAATTGATTGTGAGATTTTTTGCACCTGTTTTACTTTTTTTTTGCCTCTCAATTCGACTTAATGCAAGTCATGATTTTTGCTGTAAAAAAAAGTCTAAAACTAAATAAAGAAAATATATATATAAAAAATAAAAACTTAAATCTGCTAAGCTTAACTTGAACAATTTTGACCACAAACCTGGAAGTTGTATAAATCATGTATTTTTCTGGCTGTTACTAACATAGTTAGCCCCCTAGCGTTTCTGATGGCA
>CM070032.1:49688776-49709990 GCA_036250615.1 Ptychadena robeensis | reverse complement strand
TAATAATAATAATAATAACATTGTCATTCCATGACCGTTTGTGTTACACATTTTTGCCACATGTCGCCTATTTATAGTGAATTACATTTCACAATGGATAAGCAACATTTCCCATATTAGATAACCCTTATTTGGTTTTAATGTGTGAATAGTTATATTGCGCTTAATTCTGATGTTAACTATTATATTACATAAGTCACTTTATGGTTAATTGGTAAATTAATTGGTAATTGTTCTAAGGAGAGGCTATACAAGTCCTTTGAATGTAAAACAACATGAATGCATGGCAATATGTCATCAGTATCTATAGCACTGCAATCTGCCAATTCTACAGTACATGTACAATTGAATGACATCATTCAAGTCAATCATTGATTCACATTAAAGGTAGAGATGGTCGAATTTGTTTTAAAAAATTCGACCATTTCGACGGTTTCGACTTAATTGCAAAGCCCCTGAGCATGGTATCATCACCAAACTTACTGGAGATGTAGAGGAGGGTTTGGGGTATACTACAAAAAAGAAAGTATGTGTATAACACAAATAGTTTTTTCACAAATTAAGTTCAAAATCAAGTCAAAATTTCGAAAATTGGAATTTCGACTTTAATTTTAAACTTAATTTATGCAAAAAAAATTTGGTGATGATACCATTTTCAGGGGCTTTGCAATAAGCTCACAAAGTAAGGAAGTCGAAAAATTCGACCATCTCTAATTAAAGGAGGTGCACTTTTTTTTGCATATATTGCTACTGGACCTATTTATAATTTACATGAAATCTATATGTCTCCTGGATGCCATTGGGCTGTAGTTCCTGAATACTGATTTATTTTCTTTGAATCCAGAGGAATTATGGCTACATGTGATTCAGCTTCAATAATCCTTGACAAGGATCTGAGAATTTCTTCCATGTGTGGATTTATTTAGATGAAAACAATTCAACATACAGCTTTCGCTCTGACCCACAAATTTCCTCATCTATTTTTCTTTGCCTGGATTCTGTCATATGATAGGATCTTTAATAATGTCTGAATAAACTGCATATGAGATTGTAAGAGACTAAAGGGAGTCACATGTAAATATTCTGAATAACTGCACCTAGCAGTTGGTGTTTTCTGTTAATGGGGATTACCTATACATTGTATACTGTGTACCGCATTAGTCTTCTGCTGTTTCTAAGCGCCCTCTTTCTCTTGGTTTTTTTTGGCCATTGTAGAGCTTGGACCATATAAAATTTAAACTCATCTTATGATCTTAAGTTTTGTTGAATTCTCTTCCATGTCACTTCCCCATAGCATATGTTTTCTACAGATATGCAATGAAATGCAGAAATCTCAAAATTAACATGCTAATGCATGCAAATTGTATGCAGACTGAAAATAAGCAGCTGCTGTACTTGATTGGCTTAGTTTCTGTCTGCTGCATTTTGAAATTGCACATCTTGTTGTACATGCCTAATTTTGTAACTGGTCTCTTACATCTTACTTATAAAAATTTCCTCAAGCTTTATTTGAAGATTCTTCATTAGTGTTGAGCTCAAATATTCGAATTGCGAATATATTCGGCAATTTCAAATATTCACGATTTTCTGCATTGGGATGCGTATGGACATGGATTGCGAATATATATTCACAATGCGAAAATAAATAGCACATGTGACCATTAATTTTGAAGGAAATTGCAAGGTAATTACAATTGTGTATATATATTCGCAATGCGTTTGCAATTGCGAATATTCGTGAATATCAAATCGAAAATGAGTAGAATTACTCACAAAATTTGCGATTTCTAATATTGACTATGCCGCTCATCACTTTTCTTCATCCCCATAACGTGTTCAAGTCATGTAAAATGATATCTTTTTTCTCTCTACTAATACTTGTTCACAGCTGATGTGCAATGGTTTGTCCTTATTTATGTATCTTTTTATAGATTTCATTATTATTTTTATATAATGTTTTAATCCTGTTTAGCCTGAAACTCTTTTCTTAGTGGCCAGGTTTCGATAAAGAATATAACATTCATGTGACAAAATCCTTGATCTGATAACTTTCTCTAGTGAATAATGCATATCTCTCCAGCAGCTCCTTTTGCCTTTATTTCCTTAAGAAGATTGTCATCTCTATTTATTGTACTAGAACAATTGTTCTTTTTCATCTATTCTTCCCACAGTATATTATCTTCTTGTTTATAGCTGCACAGATCATATGGAGGTCCACACTGTTTTTGAAGAATTTTTCTAACATTCAGTGTACAGTAAATATGAAGTTGACTGTCCAGCTGCTCTCCCTGATTCCACACTGAAAATAGTGATGGACAAACATCAGCTGTGGCTGTTCGCGAAGAGGCGAATCGAACTTGTGCAAAAACCCGCCATTCTCATGTTTGCAGCAAACCTTGGGGTGAACTTCTCAAACCTTCAGGTAATATTTGTAGCCAAAATACCAATAAAAAAGTCAAAAGGGTGCGACCACCTGGACCACCTGGATCATGCCAGATGGGGATCAATGGCTAAACTTCTTGTAAATACGGATTTGTAAAAATGCTGGGTTTTTTCATGTCTAATGGCCAGAAATCACAACAGATTTTGCCAAAAGTTAGCTGGAATTGGCTGCCAGCCTGACAGAACCTTCTGCAGCACATCAGATTTAAGGCCCCCATACACGTTTCAATTTCCCTACAATCGATGTCAGATTCAATCGTAATTTATGATCGATATTGGTTTGATTGGTCGAAGTATGATCGAACTACCTCCGACATGGAGAAACTGATATTTGATGCTGGTTCGATCGATCAAAAGCATAATTGAAGGAAGTCGATAGTAAACACATGAAAATGTCTACCCACGGATGTAAAGGTATGCTTATTATTTAAATCAAACCAAAATCGGTCGGGCACAACAAAATAACATTCAATGTATACTCGATCGATTAAAATTTTCCGACATGTCCGATCACTTTTTGATCAAACGTTTGGTCAATTTCGATCGATGTAGGTCCATCAACCCATGTGGACAGGCTTCGATTTTTGGTCAATCGACTTCAATTGGTTAAGGTTGATCGAATGGAAAAATCAAAATGTGTATGGGGGCCTTTAGTCAGAGCTCTCTGCAATGCATAATGGAGTATAATAGTTATAATGTGTTATTGGCTGTACTGTCCCACCTGACACTGCTTATAAGTAGTATTTGGTAATCTTTTTCAATGATCCATCGAAAGCATAAAAAAAAGTGAAATGTACCTGCATAAGTTACTTCCAAAACTCTTAAAGAAGGGACAAGAGTGTAATAGGTAGCCACACTGGAGTAAGACCCAACAGGTAGTGCAAAGGATCTAGGGGTACAGCTATGCCCCTACCCTGTGAAATAGAGATTGCACCCCTTTAATTCCATTCCATCATTGACCATTGACCCAAAATGAGGGCAGGTATTCAGCTTGTCCTACAAATAACTTTATGTGTATTCCAGGTGAGCAAATAAAACAAATAAATCCAAAAGTCTAGCTTAACTTGCAGAGCTTGAAAATCAATAAAGTAGATATCTGATTATTTAGCCTTAAAGTCTAAAATGTATCAGTGTATTGTATATACAGATAAATATAGGTATTTTCAGATTTTATGTCACGACGGGTGACGCCAGAGCAAGAGTGGAAATGGTGATTCACAGGTGTGGACCCACTGAACTAAGGTACTTCCTGGTGTTCACCAGGACCCTGCAAGGTGTGATGGACTCAACAGGTTGTGATTCCCGGAAAGCACCCGTTCCAGTTGGTGGCTGCTGGGAAACCAAGACATAGTGCCAAGAGTAATTAGTAAGGAGAATCTGAAGAGCCGAGAGTCTGGAGTCGTAAAGTCAGGAGAGATACCGGGATGAAGTACCAAGGATCAAGAGGTAGGGAGAATCCGTTGAACAAGCAAAGCATATGAAACCGGAAAGTCAAGACAAAGGATGTAGGCAAACACATGAAAGACCTAAAGTTGGGTGACTTCCTGTTGCCTGACACTTCCTTATATAGGGCAGGAGGAGCAGCCGATAGGTTAGTATAGGTTAGGTTTAATATTTGGCCCCTGCAATGTTATTAAAAAACATAGTTATGTGTGTCTTTCATTTGGCTGTCAGTCCTGAGAGATTTTGAAACTTTATCTTACCATTAGTTCCACAAGGACATTGTGTTAAAGTGAATGAGAGGTAGTGATTTATCCTGGTCTCCTGAGTATGGAGTGACTGTCTGAGCCCAGGAAGAAGGGAGGCAAGCAGCTGCAGGGGGAGATTAAGCAGTGAAGCCAGAGAGGAGGGCTATCCCCCTACTTGATCTGACCTGACTAGTGGAAGGACTTTACCCTGTCTGCCTTGGTATAATTTGCCTTTAGGATTTCCTGTAAGCAGCTTCATCATGTCCAGTGACTGTGACGGAATCCAGCCTCGTAAACTGCCTGATCCTGAAAAAGACTGCACCCAGTGACATCTGAGACATCATAGTGATGAGCTGTATATTGACCATCTTTCCTTTCTATTTGCTATTGCTGCATTTTGGTAAAAAAAAAGCCTCCCCCTACCCTATTATCTAGTTACTCTCTGTCAACAAATCCCAATACTTCTACTATGTCATAAGAAATCTCTACGTGAGCTCCTTTATAAAACTAGAAGAGGTTCCCCATCTGCTAAATTTCAGTAGTAGGACCAAAGTGGACAAAAAAGAGATGGCTCCTTTTCACTTTATGAATTACACAATATACCATTCTATAATAGTATAATGGCTACAGCTGGGCATAGAAGGTCTGATTCCTGCATGACCCGACCGCCGATCCAATGCCGTGCGAGCTCCCGCATCTCTTAGGGTTTGAGTCGTGCAGGAATCGGGTGTAGCAACAAGCAGGGTTGGGCTAAAATTAGCCGTCCTGTCGGATCGCACATTGATCCGACAGGATGGTAAATTTTAACCCAATCCCATTAGTTCGGCTGGGGACGGCTGCTCCCAGCCGAAGTAATGAGCGGCACACAAAGAGTGCCGTCCAATCCGTGATGATGTCATCATGCCATCTATTCCCAGCTTTAGACAATGGACATTATGTTTTAAAGTTCTATAAAAGCAATCCATTGGCTGTTTACATGTGCACACAACACTACTCAATGGAAAATATCAAAAACAAACTCTTTGTAGCCAATTCTGCAGTTTTGCAAAAGCAGACTTTTATTGTTAGTAGACGCCTATGATCAACTTGGCTAGCTGATCAGTTTGATCTTTCCCGAATTTCTCTTTAGCTTGTTTTAATTATGTATCTGTTATAATTCCTGTGTGGACTAAAGGTACCCATACACGGGCCAATTTGTCACCGATCAATTCCGATCTGATCATTCCAGGCAATCAAGAATCACAATCGGCAATTTATCGGATCGGGAATCAATGCAACATCACCTTGGGTATGCGATTTGGACATTAGCCGATCTCCAAAATGTCCAATTCCAAAAAATCCATCGATCAGAAAGGCTGCTGCATAGGGCTATGGGTCCACCAACGTACTCCAAATGCCAAACGATCTACCAAAAAAGCCCAACATGTTGGTTTAATGTCCGATCCGATTTTTAATCGATTCCAGTTTTGTTTGGTCGATCGTTCAGGGTGGGCAGACCCACGATTGATCGCCGATCGATTGCCGATCGATCTTGTGAACGCACTCAGTGATCGATCGGTAAAAAAAAACGTGAAAAAAAAAAGTGAAAAATTGACCCGTGTATGGCTACCTTTTAACAGGATCAGCCAATCGGTGAAATACTAACTATGCAGCCAATCAAATTGATCATATGCCTCTCCTTGAATTCTCAATTGCCATTACTGTAGAATCTTTCTTAGGAGAACTTGCCATCCCTAGTGCTAAGCGAAAAAGTGTAAACGATTCCTATACCGAGAGGATCAGAATAGTCTGGCTTACATCTAACTAGTTATAAATCAAAAACCTTATTTAGTAAATATTTGGCTAGGTATATTTCATTTAGATTGGAATGGCAGACTTATATCAGTGAACTACCAGAGAATTGACTGTCCAATCTATCATATATAACTTGTATTGAGGGCCCTATGACCTAATATTTCTATTATGTTACATAATGAGACATAAACTTGTAAAGTTACCATGAACAAGGAGGAAATGCTATTGACTTTAAAATACTTAGATGCCCATTACTTAGGTGACATTCCTCATTTATCGGTGTCATATAATTTTCAGGTTCTGGACATAGTTTTGACATCCTTAATTAAATCCATTTAGAATTGCTGCATACTTAAAAAAAAGTTACACGCTTAGGCCACCAGGGGCAGTATACTCATGTTTTTGTAACAGCAGCAAGAGAATAAACGTTGGTATTCCCTGCCTCACTACAGACTATTAAGGTCCCCACACGCGTAACGAGCGGAGACCGACAGATGAGCTGTGGAGAGCAACGTGATGATGTCATCCCGCTGCTCTCCATCGCTCGCAGTATCGGTGGGCATCCTTTGTGTGCCGGTCCCCATTCAAACTAATGGAATCGGCCAGAGATTTATGGACATGTCCGCTCTCTGGCCAACCAAGCTTTGGAGTGACAGGGATCTGTTACCCCATGTGGGCACCCAAGATCCGCACATCGGTCGGCAACACCAATGTGCGGATCGTTACGTGTCTGGGGACCCTTAGACCCCCACTCAGACTTGCCGTAAAACTTCACCACACAGACTCCCTTTCAAGACGAGCTCCAAATCCACTGTGATCACCGAGTGCTGGAAATGCTCACTTCCTTCTTCCAGGCTCAGCACATATCCAATCCAAAAAACGAGTGTCCGCACATTGGAAATAAAATCACAGTCCTTCATTGAGAATTGTAATTCATACAGCCAACATGACACCAGCACCCTTTTGGGGGTCCTCCTCTCTAGAGGGAAGGGTGATGGTGTCGTGTTGCTTGCATGGATTACAATTTCAACAACGAACTGTGATTTTATTTCCAATGTGCGGACACACCGCCTGCAGAAATAAGGCATATATATAAAATATACGATCTTTGTTTACTCTTATTATGCCTTTCGTTAGAAATACAAACACAGTTTTGGGTAGAATTATGCCAAGATTCCGTCACTACATAAATCATAATAACGACATGGCATGATGAGTTACAAACTGCCTTCCCTAACGCGCATTCGGAAAATATTTTCTTTTTGAAAATGCCACGGTAATATAAACAGTATTTCTCAAGAATCCTCAAGGGGAAAACATTAGTATTTGGGAAGCAGAAATATTTGTATTTGTTACACACAGCAAATGAACCCTTTTCTATCTAAACAAAAATATAGGATCACGAGTGCTGAGTCATCTGAATTACTTATTTGCTTAATACACAAGTGTACAGATGGAGACAGAATCTAAAATAAATGAAATCCCTAATAATAAAAATATATTCAAAAAGGTGACTGTGAATAATGGTCTGTAACCCTTATTTTAGGTGAACAAGAACAGCTTTAAAGGGTTTTCTAAATTTACTGTATATAAAAACTTAGCTCTAAGTAAGGCCAACCTTAAGGTGTACCTGAACTCAGGATACATAGAAGCAAAGATAAGTGACAGCAGAAAAAAGACCAAGGGGTCTATCAAATCTACCCAGTACTGTAAAAACACATGCGTTTATAAAAACGCAACGCATATCGTGTGAAAGGGCCCTCTATGTTTGTCCCAAACATGTTGAAATTCACTCTGTGGTTCACCATGTCTGTTGCGAGTCTGTTCCAGGAATCGACCACTCATTCAGTAAAAAAAATTATCTCTAAGGTTGGTTTGAAACTTTCTTCCTGATGGTTTTAGTCAATGTCCCTGTGTTCTTGAGCTAAGCTTTTTATTGCAGTTACTGCCCCCAGCAATAATATTCATATTCTTCATGTACTTAATTCAATTGTGCCCCACGTCCCCCAAGTCTCTGGACTCTTTCTATTTTATCAATAACTTTTTGTAAAAGAGGCCTCCGGAACTGAGCTTCTTCCTCATTCTAAATGAGATCTGACTAAAGATCAACTATTTTTCTGTGTCAATAGCATTTTCTAGGGTGAGCTGCCAGTGTAAAGTAGGTCTCTGGATTCTGAGTCTCTGGGTTCTGAGTAGCGGCTCTACAATACATAGTGTGTTCTAGCCCTGCTAGCACATGCTTCATCCCTTCTCCTGTCAGGAGACTACCATCTTGGGGAGTTCAGAGTAGATGTTTGTCCTCTTTGCAGACAGGACATATAGCAAATGCTGCAATTTCCTGCATAATCTAGCCCTGCACTTTTTGCTGGAACATGCTGTATATTCACTCTGAATGAGTCTTCCTGTGAGTTTTCCATTTGTGACTTTTCTTCTTGTGCACAAAATACACTACAGGAATAAAGGCCTTTTGTTGATGATCGCCCTAGTAATACACCCCAAAACACAGATGGTCAAATGTTTTTTTCGACGATTTCAAGTTAATTGCAAAGCCCCTGAACATGATATCAACACCCCACTTGCTGGAGATGTAGAGAAGGGTTGGGGGTATACTCCAGAAAAGAAAGTATGTCTCTAACACAAAATTAAGTTCAAAGTCAAGTCAAAATTTCATCAATCGGAATTTCGACTTCGTTTTTTAATTTAATTTATACAAAAACTTTTTTTTCCAAATGTTTCCACACCCCTTTTCTACATCTCCAGCAATTTTGGTGAAGATACAATGTTTAGGGGCTTTGCAATCAGCTTCCAAAGTTAGCAAGTCAAAAAATTTGACCATCTCTACCACAGAATTCTGCCAGGCCACAAAAGTATAATAAGCATCGCAAATCTTTATCCGCTGTAGCAGCAAAGTACCCCTCACAAACATAATGTCTTATTCCAAGCTGTTGTTTGCTGATTATATTTCAATTGTATAGAATGGTAAAGCAAAACTTTGTAATTATCTCAGAAGGAACAAAAAAGCAAAAAGTAAACCTCTACCATAGACTAAAGGCCCCCATACACGGGTCCGTTTCCCATCGGATTCCGGGACGATCGATTCCAGGCGCGTGCACGCGAAACGATCGTCCCGAATCACGTGAAGCCCACCTTGTCCGTCCGATCACGTCCGATCGTTCAGTGGCCCAGAATCGGATCGGACAGAGAACCAACATGTTAGTCTTTCTGATCCGATTCTGCACACATCAGGAGTTGCCATTTGGGAAGTAAGTGATCGGACACGGAATCGTCCAGGAATCCGTGGGACAAGGTGGTATGCAGCGATCGAATACTCTTAATTGGCTGATTGATCGGACCTCCGATTCCCGCTGAGATCGCCGGAATCGATCGGGTGAGTGATCAATTGGCCATGGAATCCGACACGTGTATGGCTAGCTTAAAAAAGGTCAACTATATGAGATACAGGAAAGTCTTTTTGGAAGCCCACATGAAATAGTCAACACATTCTAATCCTCTGTCTATTAAAGTGAAATGGTACTGTAGACTTCTAAAGCACTGTTAGACTAAAGCAGCCCATACACGTGTCAGATTTTCAATCAATCGACTTAAAACTGTCAATATAATTGTATAATTGTATAAAATTGTATGTCGATTGTATCATGGGCCATTTCAATCAGAAGTGAGGTAGAATAGGTAGAAAAAAAAAAATCGATCAAAAATTGGTTGACCACACTTGGTTCTCAAAATACTGAACCAATTTTCAATCAACCGATCAAAATTTACCATCCAGTCCGATCAAAAAACGACTGAATTTTCACTCAATTTTAATCGGATTAAGTCGATTTAACCAGGTGGGCAAAACTAAATTTTCAATCAATCGACTAAAAAATTGATCGTGTTAAGACGATTGTTTGAAAATCTGACCCGTGTATGGGCTGCTTTAGGCTCCACTGCGTCTTTGACAAAATGAATATTGTGCTTTACCCGCAGCTCACCCACATTTTTTGTTTTGTGGTCCATTGATGCCAATGGAATAAAAAAAACACGGCATTACCACGTCCGATCCCAGTGCGGACGTGCGTTTGGGACTTGGATTACGTCGTGGCTCAGAAATAGAGGTGAAGTTTTTTTTCACACCTGCACTGTACCGACCCATTGACAATGGGAGCAGTTCAGGCAGGTTTAAAAGATGAACCTGAGCCGATCCCAAACCGCCCCATCCAAAAGTAGAGGCCAATATAGATGACGAAGCAGTGCTGCGCCCCGATATGGATGAAGCTTGAGCACAGCGCAATGACGTCATCACGTTGCGCTTGGCTGGGCATCGGTCACATGGGGATCTACCTGTGTATGCCCAGCATGATACTCAGTATAGATACAGTGTTATCAGAAGTGAAAGCCTTCCTTTTGGATTAAAATGGATGATTACATGTGCCACTCACCAGCATGAATTTGCCATTTAGTGATTTATAAGTATCATTCCCATAGGTGCATAGGAGCTTGTCACTTTAGTCTGTGATTTTGTATGAAAAAAACAGAAATAGAATGACATCAATAGTCCCCCGCAGTTAGAATAAAGCATTTAAACCATTTCATAATCTCCTTATTAAATTATCATTTGGTTAATAATTATTCCCTGTAGTCACAGTATTAGAAAAGGTACGTTTGAGCACATATAACTAGAATTAATTATGTCTGCTTAAGGCTGCCAGAATCCAACATTTGAACATTGTGCATACTACTGCTATAAGAATACTCTGCTATATGATAAATAAAAATATATGTATCTACAAATAATCAGAGCTGGGAACTAAAGTAGAAGTACTGTCACTACAAAGCTTTGTGCTGTTCAAAGTTAAAAAAGAACCTGATTGGACATGTGCAGCAAAAGTATTCAAACAAGGTTTGATATTATCGTTCAAATTACTTAAAACTATCTATTTTTATAAATTTTCCCCACACCTGGTACAAACTGTACCAAAAATGATGAAAATTTTACATGAAATCAATTGAAAAGTAATCATACGTGTTGGTAAATTTTCATTGAACGTACTAGTATCTGACGGATTTCGATTAACCTCCCTAGCGTTATGGGCTTTTCGCGTGGAAAGCAGTTTCCCGGGCAATCGAGGTGGAGTACACTGAGTGCCGGCTCTCCCCCCAGCCCTCTACATACCACCGGTGTCAATTAGATGCCGGTTGTGTGTGGGGAGAAAAGCGACGTCCCCTCCATTATCATGGAGGTCTATGGCACCACCACCCACCCTTTTCGGCATCACCAATGGGGCCGGAAAGGCTCTGTGTGCCTGCAGCTCTTTAGAAATGCTGCAGGCACACGGAGAGCTGGCGGTTGCACTCGATCCTGGCACGGTACTGGCTTTGGGATGGAACATCCAGGAGGCTAATTTGCATTCAATCGTCTTATGAAGCATGCACACCTATCTAAGTAAATGAATCAAGCGTTTTTTACATAGATCATACTTTTTTTTCTTCTAATGTTCATACAACCATGTTCATGGGCTTTGCAATTAACTCACAACTAAACCAGTCAACAATCTCACAATCATCTCTACATGTTAACACTTCTGGGCCAGTGTCTGAAGTTTTTTCCTGTGACTGCATCTGAAGATTTGTGGTTAAATTTAACAGAACTTCCGGGTGAAAGGTGCAGCGGATGCTCAAATGGTCACTCATACTGAAGCAGCTCTATGCCCTCTTTTGCATTTTATTTCAGTGTTCTACTATGTTGAAAGGGAACTCTGCATATAAGGAGAAAACCATGCAGTTAAAAGTTTGCCGTTCTCTAAACTTCTGTTCTCGAGTTCAAGGTAATCAGAGGTGCCTGAGATGTTATTATTTTACAGTGTTGGATAGGTTTTTCTGATTTCAGCTGCATTGTATGCACAATATGATCAGCATGACTCAGGTTTAAGTTATACCTCAGACACCAATGCCTATTCAAGCTCTATTCAAGTGACTCACTGACTAACACCCATACAATGAGCTACACTGGCTTTAGATTTTTTTTTTTTAACCTTGACTAAATATTTGATGTATTTTCCAAATCATTGGGGTCAAACTGGAGGAACATGTTGTTATAGAGGATTTTTTTGGGGTAGGGTAGTTTTCTACATTGTATTTAAATAACGGAGAGAGAAACCCACTACTTGTCACTGTGATGATTTGGCTCATAATAGTTGTTCAGGCATTGAAAGGGTCCTTGAAGTATCAGAATCGGCATCCCAAAGAATGATGCTGAATGGAGATAGGTGGGTGTTGTCAGTTAGTGTTCAGATTGATGATCTCCGGTTGACATGCCAGTCACATAATCCCAAAGGGGAAATAATGCGTAATTTCTATTCCACCTGAGATATAGTACTTAGGATAGACTTTGGCTCTTATACAGCTATATAATAACAAAATAAATGTGCTATGCCCACCCCAATGCAAATGTACAGATTTATTAAACTAAAAATAGTTAGCCTGCTTGAAAGTCCTAGACCAGTGGTGGTGAACTTATGGCTTAGAGCCCTCACTGTAGGCATGCTATCCTTTGCTCCAACACAGGAACTAAGGTAATGGGAAGAAGAAAGAACTACAGAACTGTGCTGTCTCTTTCCCTCTCTGCTAAGTACACCCAGTGCCTCCACTCGTGTGTGAGAGTGTGCAACATGTGTGTGAGAGTATGTAACGTATGTGTTTGCATGATATGTGTGTGTATGTGCATGTATGATTCATGGGTAGAGATGGTAAAATTCTTTGACTTGCTAAATTTGTGAGCTGATTGCAAAGCCTCTGAAAATAGTATCATCACCAAAATTGCTGGAGATATAGAGAAGGGTTGTGGGAACATTTGAAAAAAAAAATGTTTAGCTCTAGCACATGTAGTTTTTGCATAAATTAAGTTCATTAAGTCGAAATTCCAATTTTCAAAATATTGACTTGAATTTGAACTTAATTTGTCCAAAAACTATTTGGGTAAGAGACATACTTTTTTTGTAGTATACCCCCAACCCTTCTCTACTGTAGCAAGTTTGGTGATGATACTATGTTCAGGGGCTTTGCAATTAACTCGAAATCGTCGAAATGGTTGAATTTTTTTTTTTCCAAAATCGACCATCTCTATTCATGGGTGTCAAGAATATTTCTGATGTGTGTTTCATATATGTAAGTTTGTATGCTTCATGTGTGTGATTCATGTGTATGTGTCTATCATTTGAGTATGTGATTTTTGTTAAATATTCATGTTGGCACTTTGCAATGAATACGTGTGCATTGGGTTTAAGCTTGGGAGCTTAGTCTGGAAAAGGCTCCCCATCATTGAGATGGTTGAATTTTTTGACTATCTGACTTTGTGAGCTGATTGCAAAGCCTCTAAAAATGGTATCATCACCAAAATTGCTGGAGATATAGAGAAGGGTTGTGGAAACATTTGGAAAAAAAGTTTTGCTCTAGTTTTTGCATAAATTAAGTTCAAAATCAAATACGAAATTTAGATTTTCGAATTTTTTACTTGACTTTGAACTTCATTTGTGCAAAAACTGTTTGTGTTAGAGCAATACTTTTTTATGTAGAATACCCCCAACCCTTCTATACATCTCCAGCAAGTTTGGTGATGATGCCATGCTCAGGGGAAATTAAACCATTGCAGTGTAACTCTGTAACTCTAAATTCATTTCTGATGCAGACAAATATTTTTTTCAGCAAGCATGGCCCCCCTTTGCCACTATCTTTTAGAAGGATAGGAAATAAATACAAGGTATTCACAGAAAACACACACATATATACATATATGCACACACAGACTATGTATGTAGCCACACATGTGTAATAGTCTGTACCTTCATTTACATTTTGGATGAAAGACACTCATGCAAAAGAACAAAAAAGAAAGACACTTTTTTAGTCTACAGAGAGTAAGCTAAACAATGGTTGGCATCTGTGATTTCAATGAGGCTCCATTTTCAGAGAGCTGCTTGCTGAACCTTACATTTGCTCCTTCGGCTGTCAATCCTATTGTTAAGGATGTTCTAAGCGCTTGATACAATTGTCTTTTTCTGAGAAATCACTGTATTCTGCTTTTCATCCAGTGCATTTCATCAAGAGGTTCTATTTAATAGCCAAGTGTCATTTCAAAATAAAATAGATGGTATTATACTCTAAATGTAGCAATATTTTCAAAAACAAGCTCATTTAAAAGGGCAGTTGGCCACTGATAAAAGCCATCAGCGCAGTGTTAGAAGCAGAGGTGGCACTTTACAAACTGAAGAGTTCTATCAACCTCATCTACGATGGGCTACCTAAAGAGAAATCAACAGGGTTTCCAAACTAGAATTATGGCAATCAAAGGTAATATAGGAAAGCTGAAACCAAGTTGGTGACAGCGATAATGCATACACCATTATCTAGTAATTCCAGCACTCTCGTTAAGCCCTTCATGCATATACTCATACACTTCTTCTGGTTTTTCACATCTCCCACCCTGACACATTCTATTGGTATCGACAGGTATTTTGAGGATATAAATACTGGGGCTCATTACTAGTATTCATTTCAGCTGAAGTGGTTTGAACTGGCCACTAAACATCTTCAGCCCTACTCATCAAGTCCAGTTGAATCTGATGAACTACTTCTACTACTAGCTAGACCTGATGGCCTGGATAAATGAGAACATGCACGACCAAATGTACACAAAGTTGTCTGGAGTCATTCTACTAATGTAACAAAGTGGTTAAGGGATGATCTTAGTGGAACCTGTCAGGGGTGGACCCTGGAGAAATATGTGACTCAGGAAACCATATGTAGAGAGAACTCTACCTACTTTGTGCTTTCCTTCCTCTCAATACCCTGCCAGCAGCCATCTTTGGGCAATGTGCAGGAGGAAGGCACTGGAGTGGGGATGATGGCACCTTTACCTGACAGGCAATCAGCAGTTCCCCGGGTTAACACAGATCCTTAGTGATCAATATGATCATGACACAAGTCTCTTTGAGGAAATAAAGCAATGTCCACACACTGGTTGCTGGTAAACTGGGGTCTTACTTTAATTAGGAAGGGCTTTGTACACAAACAGCACACCATCTGGTCCCAGAGGCAGGGTAAAAGCTTGGGGTATCCAATAGTTGCAAACAGAACATTTTCAGTCCAATCCTAGGAGGTGTCCTCCAAGGTTAAGTTGGTTTCCCAGGGCAGAAAAATTAGAAAGGGTGTTTGTCCAGTAACTACCCTAGCTCTTTAGTCAAACAGATTACTCACATCGTCAGATGGAAGGTGCTGACACCCCCAGGCTTTGGGCCTGTCCCATGGAGGATCCTGGAGGAAGATCCTTTGGCAGGTTGCATCACTTCCAAGGGCAAGACTGCTTAGCCCCTCCTATGTTCTTGATTATATTCCCCTTTGGTAAGGACACCTCCCCTGGGATGGGCTGACACAAAGAAATACGCAAAAATAGATAACCATTGTATGGCCAATTCCACTATACTATACTAACATTGTCTCCAACATGTTATACTTCTAATAATAATATGTATACATTTAACATTATTGTACACCTCTTTGACAAGATGCCCAAATGTGTAATAACCTGATGCCCCAGCATCAAGTGGGAATGGTTAAAAACATTATCAATATGTTTAAGAAATAGAACAAAAGATTGTAAGCTATGTGTAGCAGTGATCCTTAATCTATAGGTCATGACTGAATTTAGAATGTAGTATGTACTTATGTAAAGGGTTGCCACATGACAGTTTTGTTTTTGGGTTCCAGGATAGTAACTAACAACTATGCGTGGACTGTGCTTTACATTACCACATAACACTGGTTAACCCATAACGCATTTTTTACATGCCACACCACCACCTGATAAGGACTGCGTGTGTATTGTGCAATATGTGTGTTTGTGCTATACTAAAAAAGCAGGATATAAAGATGGCCGTGTGGCCTTCCTCTCCAATTTCTTTAGCTTTCTGATACACCTAGAGTAATCTTGGGATTGTCTAGTGGCTGAGTTCTGGTCTCTGTGCTCTTCCTCTCTCCTGGCTGCTCCTCTTCCACCAGCATCTGTGTCCTGAGGTGAAGGTAGGAGCAGGTTTCACCCCTGTGGTGGTCTCTGTTCACTCCAGCATCAGGCTGAGAGAAAAAGAAGTCACAGTTGCTTCTGCAACCAGCCATCTTGGCTACAAGCAATCTCTCTCTCTTCTTCACATTTACTTTCTTTCTTGCAATGTATAAGTACTGCTGGGGGGGGGGGGGGGGGGGGGGGGGGTGATGGGGGTTGTTGACAGGTGGCTGCCAACAAGGAGGCTAAAGATGCATGTGGCTCCAGGAAACAAATTCTTTCACTTTATCCAGGTTTCTCATTTGCTTTAGATTGTTAAATCTACTCAACTTTCTGTTGTAAAATGACTTTTTTCAAAGTTTCCATTCCTGGGATATTGGTAAACTTTATCCAATGCAACAAATGTAATATAAATAGAATCAGAGTCATGACATTAACCAACATGACAGCTCTCCAGAGAAAGTATTCTCCAATTTTTAATATAACAGGTAATGTCTTGAAAAAGTTTCCTAAACAATGCTTGGGTTTCCCAAACATAGAACCCCCACATTTGCATAGTATTACTAGAACGGCGGGTGCCGTATGCTGCTGCCTCTTACTAACCGTTGCAGGTCTGGGCGTCCTGTTCAGCCCTGCTCTGCCAGCATTGCCTCAGTATTAAGGTCTTTGTATTGTGCTAAGCATTGACTTGCATTGGCATTCCTGTGCTATAGATTCCTGCACGTATTCTGAGACTCTGCTACCTGTTAACCCTTAACTGACTGCTGGACTCTCCTGCTACCTGCCCTGTTACACTGTCTGGCTGACACCTAGGTCTCTGGTGCCTTCCTTGCTGTCCCCTGGACCAGTTGTCTTTGCCTATCTTCCCTCAAAAGGTAGCGACCAGGTGTTCCCCTCAGGAAAGTCTTCAGGGGTATTGTGAAGAATGAGTGGGTTCACTTAGACAACGCTCTTACAGGAGGTAGGACTCGTGGCATAGTGGGTCCATACCTGCTGGTCTGTCTGACAACTAGGTATATATGCCCTATTGTTTTACAGTCTACAGTGTCAGTACTTTTGACATTTTTCCCACTATCATTCTGCAGGTAGGTTGTGACATGACTGTATTGGGTCCTTTACTCTCTTTTTGAACTCACCACTTGGCGGCTTGTCCTTTGTGGTGGAATGCTGATCTATGATTGATAAAGGTATTGATAGTTTGCTTTTTTTCTCACTATTCCAATTTCAATCACATTATGACCATATGGTTATTTTTTTTCCAATTGCCTGGTTTAGGAATGCTTCCTTTGATGAAGCATGGATTTAACATACTTTGGAAACTGATCAGTACTTTGATCTCCTAGGGGATGATACTTTGACCTAAATAGTAGTCAAGACAAAGGCCATACGGTATACATACTATTTTGTATCTACTTTTTGGATATCTACTTAAATCATGTCATTTGAATTTCTTTTCAGACTTTGCTAATATAATATGACTTTTATTTACAACATTGAATTTGTGCAGATACAGTCCCTTGTTCCCACTGCCTGTATTGAAACTGGAAGCTAGATATATCCTATAATTGTTTTAATATAAATATCATGTTGGGATTATGGCACTTGAATCTGTTTGAAGGGTATGACCTAATCTGGCCTAATTTGTGATGTAAACATATAATTTCATAGGTAATGGCATTCAGGAGCTACTAATTACTTATACATAAGTATTCTATATCATTTACTTGGGAAGTTATTGATTAATCAATACAGTGTTAACCAGTTAAAGACTCCCTAATGTATTCAGATGAAAGGTCATTACTGTGTCTAGCAGAACCAAGAAACTGACCCTACTTTGAATGGTGTCATTCAGAGCCAGGTATATATATTTACTTTTAATAAATGGATGTTCCCATTACAATGCAATCTTACAATAAAGGAACTATATTCGTTTCAATTATGAAGAACTGACATATCGATGCAAACACAAGAAGAAAAAGCTATCCCATGTGGTGTGGTCCAAATCTACAGAACTACTGTAGTATGTTGAAAACTGTAAGCTGGCCACGAGAGGTGTCCTATTAGACTTATTACTAGCAAGCCAACCAGAGTGTCCATGCTGACCAGTCTACTTGAACATGGAGTAATGGAAAAGTGGGGACACATTCATGTAAGTTATTTTGTTAACATTATGGATTAGATGAAAAAGGGATGCCCTAGAGGAAAGTAGCAGGCTAGTGGAAGCAGTGTGAGGCTTCAGGCTAAATTGTTTTGGGAATTCAGTGAATCTGGATGTACTTTTTCATGTACCAAATACCTAAAGATTGTTGCAGAGCTCACTTATTTAGAAGACTCAGCTAGACGATCAAGATAATACACGCTGCCAAAAACATTGTGCAGAAATTGTTTAATTAGCATTAATCAACTCTGCATTTAAATAAAAAAAATTCAAATTTCCCAGATCCAAGTCCAAGCCTGAACCATGAACGCTCCATCTTGAAACTTGGTCCTAGGTACCACATGAAACCTTCAGACGTTTTGTGGAGTTCACCTCTTATTTAAAAGCCTCCATTACATGTAGAACGCTCTTTAAAAAATATTTAGAAAATTATGATGAGTATCACCAATTCAGATGAATTTGCAGTAGCTCCAGCACACACAACAGCCAGAGAAAAGGTTATGTAGAGACCTGAAGTATAAATGCCTTGGAGATCAGGATGAATAGTAATTATTAGACTTTCACAGAAGGGGGGACAGCTATCATGTGCAATGGGGGAGAGAAATGTATATATTCTGAAGATGTCATATTTGCAAGCAAGTTCAAGTGAATGTAATCTTGTTCAAAAGTTTAGGAATGTGCTCTTGCCTGCAAATACGCTTTGTACAAGTCACAGATTCATAGAACATACTTTGAAAAGTGTTATAAACAACTCTTTGCCAAAGAAGGCAATCTTTGTAACAAGGAGTAAATATTTTTCACGGCTTATCTGCATTGTATGCAGAGTTCAGAGATTTTATGGTGGTTTCATAAAGTATGCATGAATAAGAAACAGGACCACAGGTGCAGATGTAACCACATTGTAAATGCAAAAGAAGACAAGGAGCCCGAGAAGAAGGAAATGGAAAACACTTGTCATGCGTTGCTCAAAATCTGACCAGAAAGTTAATCAATTCAGGAGCAAAAAGCCACATGAGAAGTAAACAAAAGTACAAGACTCAACAGTGATATGCATAACATTTTTGATGCCCACATAAGTTGGCAGTTGGCTTAGGTTGAGTCCAAAATGTTACTTCTTTGGGGACATTAAAATAAACTTTGCTGAGATAAATGTGAAAGCTATTCACAGTTGTGACAATAATATTATCTGAGACTGACTTACAAAAAGTTAAGAGGTATCTAAATACTTGATCTGGATATATTTTCTGGTTCAAAGCCAATAAGCCATCAATGCATTCTTTTATGTCTACCATTTTTGGCAGATATTTTGACTCATTATTTTATTTGTTCTCCTTCATTCTAGATCTTTTTTTGTTTTTCAAGTTATTCCCTGTGTCTTAACTATGTATGATTTTCTTGCTGAAAATGATAACCTTATTTATTGAAAGTTTGGAGTTCAAGTGACTCTGTTAATTGGCTTTGAAAAAGTAATTAAAAAGCAAGCTTTCAGGATGTGTCAGATCCCTTCTTTAGGCCTAATACAATTTTGGTTTTTGAGACTGACATTTATACAAGTGATCGGAGACATCCCAAAAGCTTCCATTTTATAACGACTTCAGTAAGCCATTAAACGGTATCACTTGGACTCCAAACTTTCTGTATTCATTGATGGCTAACATGGAACATCAATCTACTATTACTCCATATTTATCCCTATCAATCGCAGACAAGGGTGCGTTAGTGAGCTGACTCCCCTGTTCCCTTTACATCTCATAGCTTTATTGTCTCATCTACCCATAACCCTCTCCCTCTCCTCTGGTATCTTCCCAATTCCTGGCCCTGCTATGAGGCCATGTCTCCTCGGAGCTACTTTCCACCTACATCTCACCTCATCCTTTGGTCTGCAATACCACTACTGCCTGAGGACACCCAAATCTATCTGTCTAAACCAACCCGGGCCTTCACGCTCCCTCTGCTGTCCTTACAACATCGCTCACTGCCAGATCGGCTTATCTCTTCATCAGGGATGGCGGACAGATCCTTAAACTCTCAATCTAGCAAAACGGAACGCAGTCATCTTTCCCCCATCACCTTCCAAGCCTCCCCCCAACATCCTCAGCTCACATTATAACACGTCGCTCCCCTATTCCACAGCCGCTGCCTTGGGTGTCAAACCTTTGCCTCTGTCTCACTCGCTTTCGACTCCCCCACAGACGAACCTTGAGAGATCGTCCCCTACTCCCTCTCCCCCTCTCCCGCAACATCTCCAAGAATCTCCCAATCCTCCCCGTCTCTCCCTAGAGACCACCAAAGTCTCTGTTACAACTTCTCTCATCACCACTCCCTTCGTCTTACTGAACTGTAACACCAATCCTCATCTGTATACTCCCTCTCCCAATCCTATCTTCGCGACCTTTCGTTCTCATGCCGTTGCATGGCTGCTGCTCAGACTCATACTACTCCTCTAAAAAAACCAACTAAACCCCGCTCCTCATCTTCTGCTCCTCTCGCAAATCTTACCCCACAACTGGCTTCCAATTGCCAGAGAACAAATTTAAGTCTGTGCCCTGCTTTTAAATCACTCCACACCTCCTGTCCTTCTTTACATCTCCAACCTGTACACAAATACAAACCCCTAACCGCCCCCCCTCCGCTCTCCATTGACCTACTCTGACAGGTCCCCCACCATACCTCATCACAACATGCAGTGGTGCTCCAAGACTTCTCTAAGGCCGCTCCTACTCTCTGGACCTCTCTGTACCCTCCCATCCCTCAGCCCCATCCAAGCCTTTCTCCTACCATCTAACCTTTGCCACCCGCTTCACACCAAGCTCTCACACACAACTAAATACTACAACCAACCCCACCCTCTTCAGCCTCTCCTACCCCTCTGCTTCCTAACATCACCACCATGCCAGTCCCATCTCCCCCCCCCCCCCCCTCCCCCCCCCCCCCCCCCCCCCCACCTATGTATATACCTTGTTCCCCAACCTATTATATTTTAAGCCCCGTCCGGGCAGTGTCCTCGTATTCCTTCCTTGTCATTACCTGTACCTGTGTGTTATCTGTGTTGTTCTCCACTCTAATGTATTGTACATC
>CM070032.1:49675063-49688751 GCA_036250615.1 Ptychadena robeensis | reverse complement strand
TACAGCGCTGCGTAATATGCTGGCGCTATATAAATAAATGTTAATAATAATAATAACCCCTTACTGATGTGCCCCTTCTTCAAGTAGTCCTGGTGGCTGGAGGTCAGATTTCATATTTATTTTGATGAACACTAAATTTCTTTGATGAAATGTGTGTTACTACTATTTATTTAATGCAACGGTATAATATAAGCTCCTAAAAATGCAGAATTGCATTTTTTTATTTATGAATTTGAATTCAATGCAAAGAAAGCCTTTGATCTAGTAAATTCTATATTATCAGGCAGTAGTATTATTGCGGTATAACTGTATTTAATAGGATGAGGGTGTAACATTTGTGGCAGGATTTGTGGATATACATCTTTTGTTAGTCAAGTTTTAAATACATTTCACAAATGTACTTAAAAAAATTCTTATGCAATATAAATTTTTTTTATATTGAATGAATCAATGTTAATTTGAAATAGGACAGAGACCTTCAATACCTCATTATATTTTTGCGTTTCCAAAAAGCAGAATTTCATAGCAAAGGCCAGCAATGGCGAACTTAATATTTCTGCCATAACACTTTTCTCTGTACAAAGAACCTAAATATAACTAGTGGCTGATTGGATACAGTAGAACAATGTCTGCAAAATCTAAACATGCCTTTTGTTTGGGCTCCAGAAGTCTTGATTGTTAACGACGAGGAAAGAAGATGGTGTTTGCAGATGTAAATAATCTGCGGCCCTTCAAATCTTAAGAGTGGATTAGGTTAAGACAGGAAAATGCAGGAAGAGCAAGATAATTTTTGCCAGCCTCTACGCCTAGTGGAACGGGGGTGCTATGACTGGTGGAGAGGCACGCTGATTAGTTGGCTCTTTTTACCAGGCACTATACAAAAAAGGGAGTCTGGTTGTGAAATAGATGGAAACCCCTACATCATCATTAGAAAAAATACAGTGAGAATATATATATTTTCCTTCGCATGCATGTGCAGAGGGGGTTTAAAAAAAAAAAAAAAAAACAACAAAAACCCTGCCAGGCATCTGAAGAGCATTGCCACAAAATCAATGGAGGTTTATGTTTACTTTTGTTGGCAAAGGTAGATATTGAAAAAAAAAAAGGATTGCACCCCAGTAGCGTCAGGAGACCTCCTGGGCTACCTTAGAGAGAGAGAATAATGTAGATCTATGTCCAACTCATAAAAAAGAACACAGTGCAACGCGTTTCGCAATATAGATTTGCTTCCTCAGGAGGCCCCCAATACCTGCCTAGGGGTTTGCCCGAAGCGGTGTCCGCCCTCAGGGGAACAGGGAGCGCGTTCAGGGAGCCACTCACTCTGGGTTTGGCTAGGAGATGTACTTATAAAGAATAGAAGTGGTACAGTGTACCACATAATACATGAAGGGTGGTGTATGGTCAGGGAGACCATACACCACCCCTTCTTCTCATTGAGGGCTTACATCTCTGGGATTTCTAAAGGGATACACACAGATGGGTATAGTTGTTTTCACCTTTCTGGGCATTCTCTGTTTTTCTTTGCTTAACTTCTGCATATATTTCTTCTCTACTGAAATCACAGTCCTTTCCTGTCTTTAACTATTTTTATTTGTTCAATTTTATATATAAAAGATGTTTGCAAGGTAGAGCGTAAGTGGAGAAAGTCTGGTCAAAGCACTGACTTTCTCCTGAAGCAATGGGACTTTCTCCTCACAAGACACAAACTCCGCACCCATCATTGCGGAGGCTGATGCTGCCAACACAAAGACACCATACTCTCCGCCCTCATATCCTCACAAGGTGAATCCACCACCGTCACTGCCTCGGTATCACATTAACTCCTCTTGTCAATCATACAGGCCTCCTCTCCCCAGCTGCCACCTTCTCTGTCCATGGCCAAATACTTCACAAGACAAATATGAAAAAGCATCCGAATCAATATTTCTGACACCGGCAATACCCATCCCCCTACCTTCAATCCATCTCCGTGTAACGATGCTTCCCTAACCTGCCAATCCTCCAATCCGCGATCTATCATGTATACTCTTCGTCACACGACACCCCCATTACTCCAATTGCCAATTTGCCCTCCTGTTGTGGGTAGCTCTTCCCTCACCTGCATACTTTCCCGGTCAGTTCTGGAGGGAATGTCACCTCTATGCTTACTCGTTCTGTCTACCACCACCCCGGTGCCATCTTGACCCTATTACCGCTGATGTCCGTTCTTAGACGCCATTCGTACCACACTCGCCACCAAGCAACTGACTCTGAACTTATTCAAACATCTCCTGTCTTCTGGTATCTTCCACAGAATCCTTCAAAACATGCATAGTACTCCACAACATACTGAGAAACCATCGCGTGATCCCTCTCTTTCCCTCTAGCTATCAGACCTATCTCTTTTTTTTCCTTTGCTTCTCGAACTACTCGAGCGCCTTGTTTACGACTGACTGTGAATTCCCTCTAGGACCACTCCAATCCGGGGCTTCCGACCTTCTCGATTCCATGGAGACAACCCCAGTCACTTAAGTTGCCAAAGACTTGCGACGACTGCCAAGGCCCAGATTTTGGCAACTTTTCACTCCTTCTTCTGTTGGATCTCTCCTCGTCTGCCTTTGACACTGTTTGACGCGACCCTCTTCTTCTAGACCTTGAGGCTCTCTATCGATTATGCGTGGACTCTGCCACTCTCGTGGTTCTGCTCTACAGACTGAGTGCTCTTTCCAAACTCCTTCAATGGGCGCCTCTTCTTGCGCTACACCCGACCCTCCCTCCGGTGGAGGTCCAACAAGGTCTCTAGTCGGTTGGCGACGGTTCTTTTCTCCCTCTATACGCTCGCCTCCCTGGCAAACTCATCTCTCCTTTGGGTCTGACTAAAAAATACCGTTTTAGATTGCTGACAAGACCCCAAATCTACTGTATCCACCCCGGCCTTTACTCCCTCTGTCCTGGACAGATAATCTCTCAAGGCCTATCGGCCAGTCTCTTCATGGGATGGCTGACAGATTCCTTAAGACCTGAGCAAAACAGAACTCATGTCTTTCCCGCAATATTATAGGTTACAGTAAATAACACCAGGATTATATGTCCCACATTCTTCACAAGCTGGCTGCGCGTGAGTGTGCACTCTTCGGAAACGGCGCTCTCCTCCTTTACTTCACCCACATAAGAAGCATGCTAGATACTCCGCACTCCTCTTCGCTAAACATCTCCAAGAGCAGCGCCTTCCTCTCCCCATGATTGATTCCCCAACTGTTGTCCTTGGTCCTACGTTACATTTCAGTCTCTCGTTGGACGATGTAAACATCATCCTCTCGTGGTCTCCCTCTAAGAAACTGTCACCTCTTCAGTCCATCTTGACCAGTGCGGCTATGACTTCATCTAGGCTCCTATGACCGGCCTAATCTTGCTTTGCTCCTATATGCAAATCTCTCTACACTGGCTTCCACAAATTGTCCAGAGAATCAAATTCGCAAAGGTTCGTGTGGCCTTGCTGTAAATCAGCTCCAGCCACCGTCCTGTCCTCCTACATCTCCAAACCTGGTACACAAAATACACCCCCTAACCTTACCCCTCTCCGCTCATCCAGGGACCTACTTATGACATCTGCATAATAACTCATCACACGCATAGGCTCAGGGACTTCTTTGTAGGGAGCGCTTCCTACTCTTGTGAACTCTCTCCCTCGTCCCATTTAGGACTTGCTCCTTCTTTTGTGGCACTTTTTAAAAAGCCTCTAATAAACTCCACCTCTTCGAGTCTGGCACTTGCGCATCCTCTCAGTTCCGTAATCAGTCACAACATGCTAGTCCCATCTCCCCCCCCCCCCACAGCCTACCTCTTGTATACTCTTGGTTCCCCAACCTATTAGATGTAGAGACGCAATCGGACTAAGGGTCCTCTATTCCCCTGTGTTCAGTACATGACCTGTTGGTTATTGTGTGTTGTATTTCCACTCTAATGTATTTGTACAGCCGCTGGCCCCCCCCCCCCCCCGAATATGTTGTAATAATAATATATTAACCACTGGCACATTAACTCATATGTGGGGGCACGGATCTTCACATCCATGAAAAAAATTTTTTCCTCCATCACACTTTCACATACATTGCTACACATTTTGGTACACTTTCACCTCCATTCTAGGGTTCACTACACACTTACCTCAAGGGGCAACACATTGGGGAGAGACCCTATCTTTACTCCATTCAGTAGATTCCTTCTTTTTCTTCCTTTTCATTCCATACTTGGGGGACTGCACTTTCACATCAAATAGAGATATGGCACATATACACAGACACATTTCATCCATATTCACTTAACTTAAGTTTTTCTCTTTTCCCTGGGAAAAGGTGGGGGGGGGGGGGGGGGGGGGGGGGGGGGGGGGGGGTTGCAGTGATCACTTGGCTCAACAACACACACCTGATGAACTTCTCTTTTTTCCTCTCCTTTTTTCTTTTTTTTATTTACTTACTTTTTTTCTCTCTCCCTGACTATACACCACCCTCATGTATTATGTGGTACACTGTACCACTTTTAATCTTTAAAGGTACATCTCCTAGCCAAACCCACAGTGAGTGGCCCCCTGGAAGCACTCCCTGTTCCCGAGGGCGCTTCAGGCAAACCCCTCCTAGGCCTTCCACAGAGATCAGCAGGTATTGGCTCGGTCCAATGAGCTTTAAATAATTTGTGTGTAATTCTTATTACTTTTTGAAAGCCAAACTCTTCTATATCCCCAGCAGTGTGTTTGGTCATTCTTTTAATGCCTAAAATCTCCAGAGGAAGCAAATCTATATCGCAAAAAGCATCACACTTATGAGTTAGACATAGATTAACATTATGCCACAAAAATCCCCCTTGATTGGGATGCAATCCTTTCTTTTCCTATTATAACTGTGGGATGCTGGCAACCTATTTTTGTCTTTTTTCCTACCTACTCTAAACTACGGGGTTTACCTGGAACCGTTACTTTCAAAGGTAAAGACATTAATGGTTGTGTGTTAAATAATTTTGAGGGGACAGAAAATGTACACTGTTATACAAGCTGTACACAGACTACTTTACATTGTGTCAATGTGTGGTATCATCAGTGTTGTCCCATGAAAAGGTATAAAACTATTAACCTCAATGTCAGGGGTGTACTCACTTTTGTGACATACTGTATGCTGTGTAGGTCTTGGTGAAACACGCAACTTCTTCCAGCCTACATATGACATTTTGTGTTTGCACTTAATTTAATTACAGAATGTCTAAACTAAACTTAACATTTTCCAGAGATGATAACATGTATCAAGCCTGAAACTGCAAGAGTGAAACCAAATAGGGTATTGGTATTTGTAAAAAGTAAAATGATTAGCGATCAGATGTGACATGTTTTTTATGTACTTCATTAAAAAATGATTAATTTGCCTTAATGTTTAATTCCACTTTGCATTTCAGTATGCTTCAAATGCAATTCTTTTCCACTGAAGTGAAACCAGGTTTTAATTAATACACAGTACTTTGCATTCCGGTTAGATTGTCCCTCTGGAAAAGCTTTTAAAAACATGCATATAGGTCATACACATATGTAACTTAAATTCCTACATGGATGTAATATGCCATTAAAGTATAACTATAAAGATGTACTTGGAAGAAAGGGAGGAAAAACCAAGCATAAGATAATTGGTTACGCAAGGAAAATGGTATGACAATATTAAGAATATTCAAAAAGGAAACTGGTACATATTTAAACTATACATTTGCAATTAACTAGAAGAAGCAGCTTAAAGCATAGAGATGTCCAAAAAACTCTCACTAACTGGTACTTAGCTGTGAACATTTACTGACATCCCCTGTTTGTGACAAATGTAACTGATAAAGATATCTGTCACGGATGAACCGTGAGGTCATCCAGCCTCCATGTGTTAATACCTCATATTTGTATTGAACCTGTAGGAATATGATATATTTCCCTGTATTGACACTGAAGCCTCTTATATGTAAATAGAGTGGGGTCTTTCATCCATGAGGGTCGTAAGCTTCAAAGGGATGACTGCAATTAGGTTTCGTAAAGGTGTCATTCCATAACGGTTATCTCCCTGATGACCAGTGGAGCTTCAAAGACCCAAAATTTTAACAGCCCCCTGCTGCACTGTGGCCGGATTGTCTATCAGATAGGGTATTAAGAGTTTCCCTACATTTGATCTTACAAAGAAAGGTAGAATCACCCTCATATGTCAGCCGGCTCAGACCAGACTATTAATGTCTGTTATAATTTTGGCCCGTCCAGTGGACATCATACCTGATAGTTATGAAACCTATACCAGCGTATTCGTCTGACCCAGCCGGATACCCTGATATGGAATATGTACTTCTGGCATGGACTGGCTCCAAGTTATAACGTTTCTTCTTGACTGTATATGCCATTTCATTAATATTTGGTATTAATGTGACCGATAATTTCTGGGGAGTTTGGATAAGCCATTGTCATCTGTGTACCAGGGCCATGGGCCGAAATATGGATCATGTCATATTTCGGGACGTCGTTTCCCTCAAGAAATATAATAACGCCCATGGGGGGCCGGATCTCAAAACCCGCCCAGGATTGGCATGCTTAAAACCCAAAGAGAGCATGCTATAGAAAGTTCTCCATTTATCATCATCTGAAGAGCACCAGCAGAGAACCACAGTGCTGGCGGACATTTTGGACTTATTCATCTTGGATTTTTCCCTACAAACGGACATCCTTCCTCAGCAACCTTAAGAATCATTTCTTGTGTTTTACCCTTTTAATTTTACACTGGACGACCCTCTCTTTAATTGTTGATTTTAATAATTATTGTATATATTAATCATTTGTATTGCATAAAATAAATGACTCCCAAGCCTCATACCTGTTTTGAATACCGCAGAACGCTTCCCTAGCTTTCTGAGGAGTCGCTACTTAGACGTATATAGTGCTTATCAGAACGGGTTTCCCTTTTTCCGAATTAAATGGGATGGTGGCAGTGATACAAAAATATGGTGTAATTTCTGGTCCTGTATTTTGCACGCTCCCCTTTATGGTCCGACTGCGGCCCAATTCCGGTGCACTGATTGTACCAACCAAGTTGGACTCTCTGTGTGTTGAAATCGTATGGGAGGCCTCTGAGCGGTCTGGCCACGAGGGGGTCCGTGACAATATCTACCACTAAAGATTGCAGCAGGCCATATACACCCTCAAGGGCATCATGTCTAAACTGGCCCGCACTGTCCTCCCCTTATTCACCTCAAAGGCCACCACAATGGCCTATACTTAGCTCATGGCTGGTGTGGCCTATTTCAGAAGCATAATGGTCTTTGTCAAACTACAAAATTATTTGAATAGGCAAAATAACTTTAAAGTGTTGATTTGGCCACCAAATTCTAGGATTTCAAAGATCTGCTGCGAACATCCTGCCAAATAGCACAGTACAGCTTTTGACATCTGGTAGGCTCCATGGGTCGGATATGTTTTGGCAACACAATAAACCAGCCAGAATGCTTACATGTTTTGGTTAAACTGTTAATGTATGAATGTGTATGTTATATACATAGACACACAAAGATAGCAACCCCCCCCCCACTACTATAGTGCTGTCAACATATCTGCGTAAAACCCAATAAATTAACCTACAGTATATCAGTATATACAAATAATCCATATTTTTTCCTATTTCCCTATCTAAATATATATATATATATATATATTCTGCTTAGAATGCTTTACAGAGATGCAGAGAACATCAATACCCACTTTGTGATCTCCAGAATTACAAGGGATAACTAGAATTATAATAACCTACACAGACTGGATTTTAACATCTGCACCTGTGATTTTATCCTCACTTTCCAAGTCTTGTGCATTGAAGAGGATTTAATATATCTCTGTAACCTTGGATGACATGACAAATCTCAATACATTACTCCAAATCCATATTAAATACAGCAGGCAAATGATTTAAGGACTATTAAATATCTGTTTTTGGCTTTACGTGAGGCACAATAGCAGAGCAATAAATGAAACATTACGACAATCCTCAGAGCAAACAGCTTGCAGGCCACAGTGGAACATATTTGTGATGTGGCTTGCATGGCAAAAGACAAATAAAAAACAAAACAATGACATTATCTAATAAACCGATTCACTGGAGCGTGAACATAGACGTCTTTCCCTAGTGTAGACTGTTTGACCATTAAATACACATTTATTGCACAGATTTAAATCAATCAGTTTTTATTAAATTGCATATTTACATACAAGTAAGGTTTTGTATTGTTAGGGTTTAAGGGATACCAATCAGAGTGATCATTAGGACAATCAGACATTCTATTTAATGAGACATTGATGAAGGCTTTATTTTCTTTACTCAACTAGAAAATGTGAGGTCCCCTGCGTCTATTGTTGTTGGCAATCTAACTACAAATTTTCAACTGGCAATGCCGTTAGTAGAAGTTCAAACTAAATTGCTTCTTGATTTGGATGCAAATTGGGCTCTACTAGCAGTGTGTAGTAAAAGGCACATCTTGGAAGATATTTGCATGTGTTTACAGAAACACTCAAAATCAGGTTATTTATGTTGTGTCATATTGAATGGCCATGGACTAGGTACACTGTTTCTTAGGTGCATTTGGCATACTTGTCTAAATATGCAGCACTACCTACAAGCATCATGGAGGATATATTTCTCTGAAGTCTGGCCATTAGAATTTCAAAGGACTCCCCTAACACCATTAAGCATTTTCTCTGCACATGAACTGGAGACTATAGCTCCAGGCCATCCAAAGGAAGAGAAGACACCTTCACTCTTTCACATTTAAGGGTTGATGTTTAGTAGCATTGTAACTGATAAACTTCAGTAGCTGCTATACTGGAGATCACTTTTTTTTATCAAACATTTCATTCAAAACTTGTATTCATTCGAATAATAATGGGCGTGGACTAAAAATGCATGTTGTGCTAATGTTGCCAACTCCCATCCTTTAAACAGAAATGTACCATGAAAGATATGAAATAATATAACCTTTTAAACAAAATGGCAATACTATACACCCTAGCTTTTGTTTACTTTTGTAGACTGACTTAGCTTCTTTTTAGGATCCCAAATCTCACAGGAAGATGTTTAGTGTGCTATGCAGAAGTACATGATCATAGGATTGAATGTTTCTGGGATCCCATTAAAAGGCCCAGTGATGTCACACTTGGCAAGGCAGCTGCACTGGAAGTTTTACTTCAAGGTAACTGTCAATGTGCATTTTTATGCGTGGGGGTCCATTATAAGTGGAACTTTTAGGCTCCATTTACACTGTTGTTAAATGAACAAGTCGTTAACAACCAATTTACACAACTGCCTGGCAGACACAACATTAGGCATCCGCCGGCCGGTTTTCGGGCTTTTGTCCGCTATACCTGTAATGGGGTCGTTTTTCCCCCTAAGGCCAGTACAAGTTTGCAGGTGCTTGTGACAGGTCGTTTCCGCATGTCTGCACGAGCACTCGGTCGTTTCCCGAGCTGCTTTGGACTCAAAGCAGCTTGGAAAACAACAGTGTAAATTAAGCCTTAGTTTTAGGAATGGTTCACTTAAAAAGAGATAACAACATCTGTGGCCACAAGGCAAGCATGCCTGTACATTTCTTCATAAGGCGATACCAATGCAATCAATGAACCCTCGAGCTTCCGTGTTTGAACAGAGAACCGAGGCACAACACTCCTTTGCAATCGATCCCATTCGTTACTTTGGAAGTAATGAAAATCTAACTGGATTTCCCAACATGTTGGTTTCCTGTTCGATCGAGGTTTCTTTGAGCGTGATCAATTGATCCCATTTGAAGAAATGGTGGCCGCAATTGATTTGCGCACAATCAATCACCAGGAACGTGCACAGGGTTGGATTAACAGCCCCCTGATGCTATGTAAGTAACAACCTGTGGAGGGTGAGAATCGAATGTGGATGGGGAAGGAAAGTAGTACGCCAATATTACTGAAAGGGACCCACATCTTTAAATTGTAGGATCTACATTTCCACTACTCTAACTTAGAATGTTATCACAGCCTTTACATCATGAATTATTATGACAGTATTAAATTGTTATCAAGCTGTTTGATTAGCATTAATTCAATAAAGTGTACCTGTCTACCATACAAATGTGAGGCAGTAAACTTGTGTGTTGTACTTCTATTTCTATTTCAGAGAAGACTGTCTTTATCCCTATGACTAAAGCAAATGTACCTAGTAACATGTCAATAGTATTAGTTTTGAAGAAGTCTCCCCCATCTAAACTCTGGCATGGTGGAAGGGCAGAAAGGCAAGTAAGTCCTCTGTTTATTTAGTCAAATAATTGTCTATCCTCACTGTATATAGGTGACAGGTACACTTATGAGGACGGTACTACTTGACCCCGTAGTCACATTCTCACAGCTTAGCGTAGTCTTTCAATATCAGCTCCAGTTTTTGACTCAGCATGATGTTGCCTTTCACTTTGAGTTTACCAGCGAAAAATGCCTATGAATAAAATGAAAAAGAGAAACATCAAACACAAAGATATTGTTTAGTTATCTCTATCCCCCTGCATTCTCTCCTTCTGTAGGAAAAGCACAGCCTGTCCCAAAAGAGTTGGAATGAGTAATTCGAAAGACACGGCGCATAGCATCAAAAATGAACAGGCTTCAATGTAATATAATCAGCAATACATTGAAATCACCATCGTTTCTTCCCACAAGACATAAACGCACACTTAATTTTGCAGTCAGATTCTGGCACGAAGCAAAGAAAGAAAGCGCTAAATTAAATGCCTTGCAAGAAAATAAAGTGCTTCAGCTGATGGCACACATTGCAAGCGCGCATTTGGCGTTTACGCTGAAAGGGGAACAGTCTTTCGTGCGGTAAATATATTGCTCTATGAATTTATTCTTGTGATGCTTTAGAGAATGCTGAGTGCTGCAATCTCCAATGATACTTATGCCTTAAAGGCAACGTTTAGTCTCTCTGCTGACTCAGTGGTATGGAGATAATGCCTTTGCATTTTATATCTTTATGCCCTCATCCTCTTGTATTTTACTTTTATGTCTTGTACATTTAATTGGTATAGATCTGAGAACAGATTGCAAAGCCACACAATGGCGACTTCTCCTACATGGTCGAAATTATAAGCATCTTACATCAGTAGCATGTAATGTTTAGGTTCTGAGAACATCTAAAAACAGAACATCTATTTAATGACCAAGGTAATCCATGTTGATGCAAGCTGTGGATACGGAATTAGGTGCATCCCTGACCAAAGATTTCTGTTATGGATGGAATGTGGAAATATTAGAACCCTGTCACAATTGTATTTGCTAAACCAATGTTAAAGTCCATTAACCTCCTTAGCCTTCCTGCAAGGTACAGATTTCTGTACCAAAAGCGCACCATAGACTCTATTTTTTAATGTTGTAGGCCTGTAACTTCCTAAAATATGTCCGTACAAGGGTCTAGTCGACATCCTTAATATAATAATGTTTTAAACACACAATAATGTCAAAAAAAATATTATATAAAAAAAATTAATAAAAGGCATCATTTGAATGATAAAATCTCTTATTTGGTATGAATGATTTCAAAACAGTATGTATTCATATTTATGTTTAGTTTATAATACCATATTAATTACAATTGAAAGTGTGTTTTGTTTTTGCACTTTACTTTGAATTGAATTGGATACAGTTATCACTATATCCAATACAATGCCCTTTGGCACCCTCTGAAAGGGTTAACTTCAAAGAGCACATCTGGAAATCACACTGGGGGTGGTTTTTCAGATGTTCTCTTTGAAGTTAACCCAATTTACATTTGAATGTCTGGGGGGGGGGGGGGGGGGGGGGGGGTGACATCGGCTTGCTTCAGTGAAGAAGCCAGCTAAGAGAATCAGATCCACCGGTGGGACAGCACAGAACAGTGAGTATGTACTCCCGGGCATCTGATCTTCGCTGGACGGCTCCATCTCGTCCACTGCAATACTGACAGTAAAAGCGCTGGACGAGATGGAGCTGTCAGAAGCCCTAGGGAGGTTAAAGGACACAAAGGCTTCTCATACCAATGGGATAGGTACTGGCAAAAACATCCACCATGAAGCAATAAAATCATGAATGATTTTCATGTTAAATTGAGACAAACACAATATCTAAAAGTAGAGAGGGGGAAAAAACAAAACTAAAAATCCAAGAAGCCTAGCTGATTAGGCCCACCATAGAGACAATATGACTTAGGCTATGTCTCCATGGCGCTATTGGGTCCGTCGGCACCCCCAGAACTAATCGCATTCCTTGGTGGGGATGCCAACGGACCAGATCTACATTACCTGCCTACACCACCGGCTGTGGTGCAGTACGCCTGCCTCAGGCATTGTCATTAGAAAAGACCTACGCACACACAGGAAAACATGCAAACTCCTTGCAGATAGTGCCCAGGCTGGGACTCAAACCTAGGACACTAGCACTGCATAGCCAGAATGCTAACCCCCTGAGCCACCGTGCTGCTAAAATAGAAAAAAATATACCATGCATAAATTTTTTTTACATCGGATATAATTAAATTCTGTCACAATCATCAAATCAAATAAATTCACAGTCACATAACAAAACCAGGGAATGTACTATTAGTTAGAAAAAACAAAACCAAAGCTGTTATGAGTTTTGTGTTCTGTGTTAAATGTAATTGCTTAATTGTATCTAGCTAGCTGCAAAGTGCCAAAGTTCCATAAGATTCATGCCCTGAACATGGACAAGTTTCAAGGTCAGAACTCTCTTATTAATGTATTATTCAATTCATTACCTTTTGGGGATTAAGCTTTCCCAAAACAACATCCATAAAGTCGTGATCCGCTAGGGTAAACGTGGTATCCACACGACCACGGGCTTTGCCTCGATAGACTTCTCCGGGCCCATTCTTCAGGTCAATTGCTAAAGAGGGAGGAATAAAGGATTATAACTATTATAAGAGAAAGAACAGCATGGGAATTTGCCTCTACATATTATGTGAACGAGTTCCATTACAAGTGCCCTTTAATCCTACCCTAGGTCCCAAATCTTATAATTGCGATGGCATGGATTTGGATTACTGCAAGACACTGTACATCAGTTCTTCTAGTCAGACCACAGTAAGCCAAGCTTAGGAAAACAGCATGATTTTAATAGACACATAGAGCGTGCTGAGATTAGATCATCCAGGGAGGAATTACAGGAAAAGTCTTAAAGGGTTATTAAACACAAAAAACTAAAAAATCTTACCAGTTAGATATGGTGTTTGCATTAGGTATTTTATTTAATCTATTTCTACCTGCGGATTCAGTCCGTGATAGAGTCACAACAGAAGCTATGGATTATGGATGTAACCACCACATACAGTATCATTGCCAGTCTTTGTAGTTGGTAGTTTTATATGGTTGGTAGTGGTTTTTAAATGAGCTTTTATGAAAAAAAAACCTCAAAATATATGAATGATGATCATGAAAAAAACTCAGTAATACTCAGCAATAATGGTCTTGTCCAAAAAATGTAAAAATCATTCTAATTAATCCAAACTCCCAAAATAGCAGGGTTCCCAGCAGACCACCTTGACCCAACTTCCCAACGGTTGGCAACAGAAAATTATAAGACAATTGTAAAACCTGAACATATTAACCTCCCTGGCGGTTCACTGAGGTGCAGATTTCTGTACCAAAAGTGATAC
>CM070032.1:49651429-49671160 GCA_036250615.1 Ptychadena robeensis | reverse complement strand
GATAGACGATGTAATGTAACAATATAAAAAAAACTATTGGATTTGATGAATTTGAGTACATTTGGCTTGATAAGGGATAAAAGACTAACTCAACCTATGTATGCCCTAAAAGTCACACTTATTTAATATTCTCAAGTAAGGACCAAAACTGGATATTAAGATTGATTTTGGGATATCGGCATAACAAAACTCTTTGCATTTAGAGGCAACTTGGAGTTTATAATATCTTCTCATGGGACAACTCTGAAGAAATGATACTGTTGATTTTCTGTCCCCCAAAAATAACTCAACACACAGCCATCAATATGTTTGAACCTCTGGCAACAAAAAAATTGTACACCCCTTAGTGATCATTGCACACTGTGGAAGACTATCATTAACCCCCTGGTGGTCCAAGTAACTCTAAAAAGTCTGTCTTAAAGGGGTACAGAAAATACAAACTAATTACTATGAGGTTAAACCACATTATTAACTAAAAGATATCCTGAAATATATACCTCCTTTTATCAAAGCTTTAATAAGCTGACTTTCAGGTATATATATATATATATATATATATATATATATATACTGTATATATAAAATGATTGAAGTCCATAACCAGATACTTCCCAAAATGTTCACATTCCAAGGGACAAGCTAACAATCTTTAAGTGGCAGGTGTTCCATTTGTAGTAAAGGCTTAAATGAACTAGCAAGCTTTGATTTGCACAAATTCAAGGGAATAGATAAACATATGTTAGATGGCAAGACAGGAATTTAAACATATTCAAAATAGATAAAACTACAAATGAAATCAAAAGTATTTAAACAAAAACTCCAGCTAAAATGATCAAAGATGCATCTGTGGTTGGAAGTTGCAGTTACAGGGCGAGTGGAAGCCTGCTAACCACAGGAATGTATCTTATGTCTTTGGGTATCCTCAATTTCTTTTGAATTTTTTTTATCTTATCAATTAAAAAGCTATTCAGTATTTTATAAATCTGAAAGCTGAACTGTAGGCTTCAACATATAAAATACCAGCATGCCAATCAGTACCTGGACAACCTCTTGCAATCCCTGTACAGTGGAATTGACATAGAAAAGAAAGATAGATAAGCGAATAGGATGCTTGGGTCGGTCTAGGGCAGCCTGGGATAAAATGTATGTTGAATGATGATGTCTATTTGGCTAAGGACATTTAGCAGCAGAAAAGAAGTGCTGTGGGACAAATTTCTGGACCGACGGTGAATGGGAAAAGCTCTTCTCCAAAAGTACTCATGGAGACTAAATGATTGTATTGAATTCCCTTTATTCCATGGTCCAGTTCATTTGATCATTACTGCTTCATGTGTGGGCAAATACAAGATACAAATTATAGATTAAATTGATGTTTCTCCATGGGTTTTCTTTTTCGAATGCGGATAAAGTCACGTTTCTGATGTCATAAGACACCTTCTCTGGGATCCCAGTAAAGTTCAGGTTTACTCATATATAACCCCACAGAATGTGTCATAAGTACATTAATAAAAAAGTTCCAAAACGCTCTCCTACGTGTACATCGTGTACTTTACATGACATTTCAATATGGTGGATTGCCAGGTTATGAGTTAAATGAAAGAGAAGGTTACAGACTCTGATCATTCAAAACATTATTCATAGAGGACAGAAAAATCAACATCTGACTCATAACTTGCTGTTCGCTAATCATGTTGCCTTGACTCTGCAGGAATGTCGTAGTGGGGAATGAATGTTTGTGTCATGTTGCTCGGTAACTATATATGATGAATTCTGTGTGCTGGTCACGGCTCCCACACAAAATAACATATTATGGGAAACAAAACCAAGTTAAAGTAAGGAAAACGCATTTATGTAGCTCCAAGTAACACAATGTTCCAAAGATTTCCAGAACATACACTAACATAGACGATGGGGCTAAAGTATGCTTAACAGTTCATTTTTTTTCCAGCATGTCAAGTAACCATAATAAATACAGCTTGATGATGGATTTGTGATAAAAGTATTCCTAGTTCAAGTCTAAATGTAAAGACATAGTAATAACAAAGCTGCATTGTCACTGTGGACAAAAGAAAGAAAAATATTCTTGTTGAATTGTTGTTAATTACTAGCATGGTTTGACCTTCAGTGTGTTTAACCTCCCTTGCACTCTTTCAAGGTCCAGATTTCCATACCAAAAGCGCACCATAGACTTCATTGGAACATTTGTTATGTTGTAGGCCTGTAACTTCCCAAAATATGTCTGTACATGGGTCTAGTAGACCTCCTGACTATAATAATGTTTGAAACATACAATTATGTAAAACCAAATTATGTTTAAAAAAATAAAAGGTATAATTTGAATGAAAAATCTCTAAAATACTTATTTTGTATGAAAGATTTCAAAACAGTATGTATTCATATTTGTTTTTGTTTATAATAAAACATTTTTATTCAATTGGAATGTGTTTTGTGGGGGGGGGGGGGGGGGGGGTTATCACTGTTTTATCCAGTACAATTTCCTTTGGCACCCTCTCTCTCCTGGTGTGACCTGGTGACATCACACCAGGAGAGAGAGGTTTATCTTCAAAGGGGCACATCTGGGGAATCACACTGAAAACTGTTTCTCCAAAGAAAACTGTTTTCATGCAATTTACCTTTAAATCTCCAGCTACCGCCCCAATGTGACATCATCATGTCGATCCATGGGGGGATCCTTGCCATGGCAGATATTGTTTACAAAGGATAAAAAAGTGGAATCTGTAAAATCAATTCAACTACTTCATAATGACAAAACATTTCCTTTCATATTTTAATCATTATGTATAAAGTAAACCCAGGAAATGATTTCCTTCGCTGAAATCCAGGATTATTTCATTGTTCATCTGTCTAATGTATAAGAATCAAGAAACATATTTAGGAAGAATGACACATCTAATAAAAATGAGCAGCTAACACGTAGCATTCTATTGGAGAATTTGGTAGAATAGTTAAGCAGGGAACACATGGCTCGATATTGGAGCCGTTCGAGGTTCCCTGCAGCATTTGCCCTGCCTGATATCGGAGGAGGAGGAGCAGTGCTGTGTCTCTAGCTCAGCCGATGCTTTGCATGGAGACCCCGCGGTTCCCATGCAAAGCAAAGGACATCGACAGTGGTTTACGGTCATGTCCGATATCCCTGTTTTTAAGCGGGATTGATTGATGGCCACATATGATATGGCCCAGAGTGCATGGCGCTCAAATCGGCCATCCATCTGCCCCATATCTACACGTGTGTTCCCTGCTTTATAGCAAACAAAATTAAATGTAAATCTGAACCTGTCCTGAAAGAAAGTAAAGGGTTCTTTAAAACATTTTTGATACAAAGGCACATGGAGTAAAAAGGCGAGTTTAGGTGTGTTTTTAAGGATAGAATGCTCATGCCTCTGCTTTAGTACTTGTTTTTCCAAACTTTTTTTATCTACACCTCTTTAGCACTTTGGAATGGTGTATAATAATGAATCATATGAATCATTATGCATTACTGAACTCTGTAGTTTAATTCACCTTCAGATTCTATTAAAATGTTACGGATTTCACTTATATTTGTTGGTGTCACTTATTCCTACGCTAAACTGTCCTGTATTGATTAATAATATATTAATCAATCATTTACAAAAGTAAGAATAATCATTATGCAAAGAACAAAGACATTGGGCTTTCCAGGAAAATCCAGAGGTGAGCAAAGCTGGTTGAGCCGTACCTAAAAGTCTTTGGTTTTAAAAAAATTCCCACAGTCTAAATTTCTGTAACATCTCAAGATAGCTATTTGCTCCTCATCCAATCTCTACTGCATGACTTGTCATGAAAGTGAACGATTATCTCAATGACTAAAGGAAGCATTTGAAGGGTATCACTTGAACTCCAAACTCTTTGTATTCATCATTGTCTAAAGCCCCCCCACCACCATACACGGGTCGATACCAATACTATTGAGGAGCCCTCGAACGCAGCCCGATGACTTCATCGCACTGTGTTTGAGCTTCTTTGATTGAACAGGGAATCGGGGTGCAGCACTTCTGTGCCCTCCATCCTGTTTAATACTTCTGTGCCCTCATTACTGTTCAATACAAACATGTTAGTTCCCTGTTCGGTGCCCACAAATTTTTTTTATCGATTTGAGCACAATCAATCGTCGCGAGTCAACAGTGATCGATTGTGCTGGAATCAATAAAAAAATCGTACACATTACAACGCTTTACTATCCTATAGATCGAAACTGAATTGTACTGTAAAAGCAACATGCATAGGCTGACAAATTATTTAAATCCTGATTTATTAGTCTTGCTGTAAACACATCTGTTGTAAGAGGAGAGTATGGACACATCGTACTTCATATGGGGGGCTATTGAACGGGCTTCAGGGATTTTTCTAACAGCTTTACAATTCAGCATTCATTTCCACTTCAAGGAGATCAAAAAAATAAATAAATATATATATACACATACGAACACACAACATTTATTTACACTCATACACATACAATCTACTATTTCACTAGGGATTTATAGCTAAAATGATAAAGGTTTGAACATAATCCATTAAATAAGATGAGAAGAAATCAATGACAATATTGAACCATATAGCATGTCTCCCTTCCCTTCCATCCACCTCTTTCTATTGCTAGGCTGAAGGATATATACAAAGTATGCCATAGCTGGAGTCATCGGGCATGACGGCAATGATCTGAAGGGTCTGTACGGTTTCTAGTGCTGTCAGGAGTGGAGTCTCAAACATGTACACAGAGCAAGGGGGAGATGACAAGTCACAGATTAAAAGACATGGAAACACAGCTGAGCAACGGATTTAATAATGGAACAAGCCTAGGAGCTAGGCCCAAAGGATAATGATAAACACTTTCACAGAGAAAGCCGGAGAGACTTTATATTTTAGCTGCTTTATTTTTTCCCAAAATTGAGCCTGGAGAAAAGCTGGAGAACAGCAACCTAAACCTATCAAGATTAGTAGATTCAAAAACAAGGTTTCTTATGTCAGGAAGCAAATCATCAAGAAACTTAAAAAGAAAGAAAAAGGGGCATTCCATTTTTTGTAACACATATAAAAGATACAGGATACATATCTTTCTTTCCGTTCTGGTATCATCATTGATCCTGAAAACCTAACAGTGAGATTATAGCTCTTGTACTAAGGTGTCCACCACACTCTATGAACTGAGGATAACCAGGAATTGTGTGATCCAACAGCAAAGCAAGAATAAAGCACATTTAAGGACAGATGCTTGGAGGTGACATAGGCATCTGATCTCAGAAGTGCTCAGGAGCAGCAATAATATGTGTGTCAACACAGTCAACCACGTGCAATACAGCATCCATATTTATTTCCATATCCTAATAAACATCTAGGGCCTGTCAAAATTATAATAAAGGATCACATGAATTTTACCATTAAAATCAATAGAAGAGTGTGCCTGCGTCTTTTTTTAGTCCCAACCTTCCTGGAAGCAATTGCTCTGCATCCCAATTCATTTCCTCCAGCCAAGACAAAAAGCCACTGCGAAAAAGACATCTGATCTGCATTAGCACTAGCAGTACCCATTCTCTGAACACACTGACCAACTTACAGAGAGACATTTCACAATGAGAAGGCATGAGTTGTATATTTAAATTAATATTCTGCATTGCAATAAATACATTTTGTGAGAAAGGCTTATATCTCCTTCCATATGTAAAAATAGCTGCTCATGGGTAAATTGTTCAGTTCCAGATTGTAAAATATTTATCTCCATAAATTGGTCAGTGTGTACAGAGGATGGGTACTGCTAGTGTATAGACACATGCTAACGTCTCTGCCCTGACACACTGCTGGAACTAAGACCTCCCTCCTGGCACTGGCCTTTTGGCTGGAATAATATATAGTGAATACTGCATGGTCCAGTGCTGCCTACTTTACTGGAACACTCTATATATTCACTTATATATCTGAATAGATGTCTTTTCCCCTGATTTTCTCTTCAAACTTTGGGTGCGTCTTTAGTTTGAGAAATACGGTAAGTTACATATAGCAAATTAGTTTAGCAATAATGTATGAAACATTTCAAAAACCCTCCAAAGTGCAAAGCCAATAATGTTCCTCAAAAATAAAAATACATGGTCAGATCATCAAAGGAAGACGAAAAGCAAGGTAAGCTATTTTTATAGAAGATACTTTTTGTTATTTAGATATAATAACACACAGGATCATATAACTTGGACTACAGCACATATCTGTAGGTTCCTCATATGGAAAGGCCAAAACTTACTCCATTGTGCAGCTGTGTTCCCATCCTTGGTGATCTCCCACTGGAAGACTGCATTGACTTTTTTAACCAGGTCATTCCCGACATCTTTAATGCGACGGCCGATTTCTTCAAAAACCAGATCGCTCTGCAGTTCCCTAGCCTGTAAAACATAACCCACAATCATTTGTAATGACAAAATCACAAGATTTTTAATAATACAGATAATGACCTAGTATACAGTAGCTGCGTACTGATAGCAAGTATAAATATGTAAGATTACCGTACCAAATTTATATTTATTACACTGCATAAAACAGAACACAATCTTGCTGTAGTACTGTAAATAACCATTAATATGTACACTGGATAAAAGTTGGTATAGGCTAGAGAAGCATTTCTTAAACGTATTACTCCAAAATTCCTGAAATGAATAGATGTCTGTTTAACGAACCGCAAAAATGATTATTAGTGCAATTTTTTTGCTCTGACAAGTGGTTGTGAGCCAGCAAGTATACAGGTTCCATCAGATGGGAAGTCTATCAGTCAGGAAACCACTATCACCTACTGTTAGAGGATTACTACCAATTTAATAAAGAATAAGGCAAGTACAGCAGTTTTAAACTAAAAAAAAATGCAAATAAACATTACTTAACTAAATCTTCTTGATCCAGGCAAACCAATCCCTGTAGATAAAAATCCCATACTTTCCTTCCCCTCCTCGGCGCTGGCATCTCTGGAGTGTCCAGTCCTCCAGCATGTAAGATGTGGGGGCCAATTGCAATTGGGTAACCTGAGTTTGCTCATTATTTCCTTAAAATGATATCTCAGATATAACCACAGCTTCTCCATTGAAACGGCATCGGCTAGAGAATATCAGACATGTCCGTTCTCTGGCCGGCCGAGCTGTGGGGTGACAGGGATCTTTCGCCCCATGTGGGCACCCCCGATCGGGGTCCGATTTTGCCGCTGACCAACGGCCGCGAGTGCGCACGCCCATGGGTCAGCGCCCAAATCAGACCCCGCTCGGTGCGTGTATGGCTAGCTTTACAGTAGAACAGAAGCTTCATGGCCACAGTCCAAGGTCACTGCCAAGTAGGCTGAAGAACGCTACATTATCAAGCCTGCATAAAACAACTCAAAAATGGACTTTACAAACTGACCTGACTAACTGCTCCTCCCTCACTTTCGTAATGAATATTCTGTATATCTGTATGCGCTGTGTGCATTAAAGATCGGAAGTACTTTCATAGACTCAGAAGAGCGTTTCTGTCCATGCATGGCATATATATAATGGTTAATTTGGAAGCAGTGGGATCAACTCAATGGGCTTTTTATTGCTCACCACAACAATACCTCCACCAATACAGCACCTCTGGTGCCGATACAAGATACTGAGGTGGTAGTTCTGCTTTAAGGTACTTAAAATGCCCTCATGGACATATTTCACATACCACTATGGTCTGTAAGGAAGCTGGTGTGCCCCAGATATACCGTTTCAAACTGAAAGTATGTAAGTAATATTATTAAAGTAATATTCATATGCTGAGCAATTTGATTCATTTGAAAGTATTTGTGTACAAAATGCTGTATAAATGTTACAAGAATATAGCACTATGTATTTGTTTGTATTTTTTTTATCACAGACCCCCAGCTTGTACATGGGATAAATCACCTCTGGATATTTCACTTTGTGGAGCTGGAGTGTGGCATGGATGACCAGTGCAGTAATTGACAATTTAAGCTAATAATATACAATTTATACTATCCTGAGTAAGCTTTCCAATTAAAAAGCATATTTTGCTTTACAAATACGTTTGAGAAATGGTTATTAAACCCTCGTGTAAAATATAAAATCATGCACATATGCTAACATTGTATTGCTTTTCTATGTTTCTTTGTGCTTGCTGGGGGGGCCCATATGTAAATAGCTGCTCATGGGTAAATTGTTCAGTTCCAGATTGTAAAATATTTATCTCCATAAATTGGTCAGTGTGTACAGAGGATGGGTACTGCTAGTGTATAGACACATGCTAACGTTTCAGCCCTGACACACCGCTGGAACTAAGACCTCCCTCCTGGCACTGGCCCTTTGGCTGGAATAATATATAGTGAATACTGCATGGTCCAGTCCTGCCTACTTTACTGGAACACTCTGTATCTTCACTTATATATCTGAATAGTGGTCTTTCCCCCTGATTTTCTCTTCAAACTTTGGGTGCGTCTTTAGTTTGAGAAATATGGTAAGTTACATATAGCAAATTAGTTTAGCAGTTTAGTTTAGTTTAGCAATAATGTATGAAACATTACAAAAACCCTCCAAAGTGCAAAGTCAATAATGTGAACCACTGCCATACAGGATGTTGGGGAAGCAATACACAGAAGGATGGAGAAAGGAACATAGCCTAGCAGTAATAAAGGTAGTAAAATATATAAAGTAAGCACAGATATATGAAATATAGCTATGAAGTATTTCTTGTAGATTGGATCACTTATTCTTTACAAGTGGGTTTAATCACCCTATAATAAAAGGGCTAGATCTAAATTGTCTTTATTACAGGAACATAAAAGAATGAAGGTCAGATCCTTGTACGTTTACTTAGCATAGATAGTACTGGTGTACTGTTCTTGTTTTGTTTTAAAGTTTATCTAGCAGAAGAGTCATTTAATTTTCACGTTCAAGTTCATGTTGGCTTCATAGCCACATTTGCTGCCAGGAAGCCGCAGTAACTGAAGGTCACATGACACCAAGTCTGGCAGAAATGTGTGCAATGTCTACCTTAGTTATACAGTAGAGTATCATTTCTATGCCCCTGGTAAAATGTGAACTGGCAGTGTCCTACGCATTGGCTATTCCACATGCAGTCTATTGGAAGGGAATTTTGACCTTTTTCACAGCGTGACCTTGGAGCTAAACTGCTTCATACCAGTCCTGTAAACATACATGGCATAGAGAGTAGATATTACTGCCATTTGTTTTCGCCAATTAAACAGATCATTTGAAACCTTAGGACATCACCACAACATCTCTTGTGCCCTTAAAAGTCCAGATTAGTCCTCGTGTCTCAAAGTGTTAATGGTGACACAATTACAACAGAGCTTTATTGAATTGTTAGCCATGAATCTTTCTGTGCTGAAAAAGCAAATCAGGATAACAAGGAGACAGAAGAGGAATCGATGGGGACTTCTAACAGACGTGTCTATTTTTCTTTTTAAACAAATTGTGTTACACAGAGTAATGTAACGCCAGTGACAACAGTATCGATGCTCTGCTTTTTCCCTGTAAACATAATAACAAATCAATATGGCAAGATAGAATTCAATTGCACTTTTATGCCTGCATTCATGTCTACCTTGTGGTTTGTGGGGCTGGAATAATCAGCTGTTCATCTGAGATCTAAACACTATAAGCAGGACTGAGAATGAGTGAATGTGAATGTTGTTTATGATCTCCTCCCTTTGGCTATCCATACACGTGCAGATCACTTATAACAGATAAGAGGTAAAATACCAGTTTTTATGTATAGCAGCAAAATAATATATGTTAAACATTACACCCATGTAGATGACATTCTTCAGCTAGACACACAGAACAGTAGTAGGAAGAGGCTGCAGTGTACTCAGGGCCCTCTTGGTACTGGGTATCTGGTGCCAGGCCCACCTAAAGCGACACTTCTATGAAGTAACAGTTGCATTTATTGGCAACACATTTTTAGGGAAGGGTTAAAACTGGTCTCAGGAAACAATCTTTCAAAATCTCTGGATATCCCCTCTTCGTTGTCATTGAGGTGTTCTTATATGAATATTTCAGCTATAACAGCTCTTCTGGGGAGGCTTTCCAAGAAACTGCGGAGAATGTCTGGGAATTTCTAACTGTTCATGCAGAAGAACACTTCATGGTGAGGTCATGCATACATGTTGGACTTGATTCTCCATTCTAAGGTGTTGAATGGAATTGAGGTCAACGTTCTGTGTGAAGTATTGTATTTTGAACATTAGACCCACCATTGAACATGATTAGACCCACCAGACAATAATAAAAGTATAATAAAAATGTTGTAATAGATTCAAGCAAAATCGGGCGCTGTGAACTTGCACGCCGCTCATTGGGCTCACATCTATTACAATATTGAGCCTTGTATGCCCAGCTTAAGACACACCATTATTAAAAGAAGGAAAATCAAGGGAATAAAATGACTTACAGAAAGACTCATTCCAGGCTCTAAAGCTGGGCATTCGCGGCTCGATTTTGTAATAGACACGAGCACAATTGTGCTCGATCACAGCGCCTGGTTCTGCTTCAGTCTGTTTTAAAATCTGAATTCTTTAGGGATTCTGCTTGAAGAAGCTCGGGTAGACAGGTTTCCAACATGTTGGAAAACCTTGTTCGATTCCAATTACTTTGAATGGGGACCATGGGGACCCATCCAAAATAGTTATCGTCATTGATGATGCAGTCTCCATGTAGTTAAAGCTTGAGTGCAGCGTGATGATGTCATAACGCTGACCCGGATGCTCCTCGAATTTCATGGGTATTGACCATTGTATGCCAGCCTTTAGACGTGCCTCCCCTCTGCTGAGAGCATAGAAAGCATCTTTCTATTAGTCCTTTTTTCATTGATTTCCCTCCCAAAAAACCATGGTGTGTAACTGCAAGCTTTCTGCCCAAGCATGATGAAAACTGCAATTTATTTAGGAGGAGGGCCAGTGCTTAAAGACAGAAACATAGGAACTTAAGCAGGGTACAGACGTGGAGATATGGGTCAAATCAATGGCTGGTTCAAGAGCGGTGCGCACTCACGGCCATCTATCTGACCCATATAATATGCGGCCATCGCTGTTTTTGAGCGGGACAAATCAATCCCGCTTGAAAACAGCCTTATCGGACATGACTGTAATTACGGGCGATGTCCGATGCTTTGCATAGAGACTGCGGGTCTCCAGGCAAAGCTCGGCTGAGCTGTCTCTTCCCGGCTCCTCCGATATCTGACAGCAGCGTGATGACGTCATCACACTGCAGGGTACATGGGATGGCTCCAATATTGAGCCGTCTGTACCCTGCTCCTACTCTGGATCTCAGCGCTCTCTGAACCTCCTCCCAAATGCCTAGGGACACAGAGACTCATTTTGGCTTGCAGTAATGTCTCCTCTATGCTAAAACATGCTGTATATCGGTATTTACTCACTTATATTCTCAATGGACCTCGCTTTGCATACACAAACTGATCCAGTACTTAAGCTAGGCACACACGGGTAGATCTGTAAGAAGATTTGAGTACAATCAATCAACGTGCGCGCTCACGGTGATTGATTGTACTCTAATCTGTTTACTAACCTACCGGTGTGTGCTTTCCTTCAAGCGGGATCAATAGAGCCGGCTCGAAGAAACTCGATTGAACGTGGTTCCAACATGTTAGAAAACCCTGTTCAATCTCCAATACTTTGCATGAATCTTCATGCAAAGTATTGGATGTGCTGCCTTCTGCTCAGCCGTCTGCTGTCTGTGTGAAGGGGCGGAGCCAGCACTCCTCATTCGGAAGCTGCTGCTGTTTGAGTGAGAGGCTGGCTGTATTTCTCCTCAGCTTGTAGCGTGTTGTGATTCACACGTGCTACAAGCTGGGGAGAACGGGTCCCCATTGAACAGGAATCGATGTGTCCATATGGTGCACATTAAATTCCGTTCAATTGATCCCCGATCAATCACAGCGTGGTGGCGTCACCACGCTGTGATTGATTGGGGGTCGATTGCACGGGAATCTACCCCTGTGTGCCTAGCTTTAGGGTATGTTTGTCTAAAATAAGATAGATAAGAGTGCCACTTGACTCTCAAATTGCTCTGTACAAAAACCTCTGGGCAGCTATATATGAGAAAGTCAACATGAAACTTTTGGCACCAGACAGAGGCTATATCCACTCAATAAAACTTCCAATATTGTAGGTACAGTAAAAGTGACATGTCTTTTTTCATCAGATAAGTATATATAATTATAGAGAATTGAGAATATGTTCAAATAAGTGTATTACTCTTACCAACAAGGAAAGGGAAAGAATACTTTATAGGTCACATATGTAATTATCTTATACTGCAATGCACCAATCACTGTGCTTGGGGCTGGCCTTGAATCATAAACAATCTTCAGCTTCATCAGATTTACAAACTCTGCTACATGCAGACACATATTAGAGTTCCTGACTTCAACGGAATATCCTTACCTGAACTGCATCTCTGGACTGCACATTACTAACAGTTGATGTAAGGTCCACATAGGCCCCCGCAATAGCAATCTCTCCAGTCTCCTTGACCTAAAAAGGAGGAGAAGTTAAATAACTTTTCAAATACCATTCCTCTAGAATTCTCAAGTAGGAAAAACAACACTTCAAGACGTTTTATCTTGGCTGAAGTCATCTTCCCTGACATTTCATGACATGTGTCATGTGGTCCTCATGGAGATCAATAAGTCTGATCCCTTGCTGGATCACATTGACATCATATGCTGGTAGAAAAGGTCAGATGTCTTTCAAACATCTTTAATGATTTGTTCTCTTAATTAGGCTGTCCCTATATAAATGGACTGTTTAGTAAAATTTTCTCTGCTTTGTGCTTACAAAGATATAACTTAAGTTCACATGGGCTGAAGAGAACATTATAAAGAAAAGACTGAAGCAACAGCAGAGGCAACAAGTGTGAACAGGACGTATACTTTCAACATGACAATAATAATTTACACACTAAGGCTATGTTCCCACTTAGGCGAGTAATCGCCTGCAGAATCACCTGCCAATTGCCTCCACTACTTTCATTGGGCTTGTCCCCATTGATAGGATTAGAAATCGCCTAAGTGGGAACATAGCCTAACAGCATGCCCTTTGTATTCCCGGCTGGAATCACATGTTTTTCTATGAGCTGGTGCTATAGTAACATTTTCAAAACCTGTGAGCTATCCTAATTATATCTTAAAGAAGGCTACAGCTCTAAAACCTTAGTAGGAAAATTTAAATACATTCAGACCTGTTTCTTTTTCCATTCCCTAAAAGACTCAACAAGTGAGAGGATTTTTCTCTTTTACTACCACCATATGCTGTCACAGGTACAAGCTTTCCTGGCAGATTTACCTCTACTCTAAATCACCACCCTATTCAAAATAAAGAATTCTACAGAGGGGTGGGGGAGAGAAAAAGGTGGGAGAGGGACAAAAAGGGGGAAAGAGGGAAAAAGGTGGGTACAGAGAGAGAGAGAAAAAAGGTGGAGAGAGAGAGAAAATGTGGGAGAAGCTCTCTCGCGCGCGACCCCGCCCCCTTTGTCTCTCGCCCGCGCGCTGTTGCCCCCATTTTTCCGCTCTCTTCCCCCTTTTGTCCTCCACGCGGCCCCTGTGTTCCTCCACAGCTGTCCCCTTTTAGCCCGGTGTGCCTCTGCTTACTCCGTTTGGTCGCGCGTGACCGGGTTGGCTCGTCGCTGCCCCGGGGTGGCGTGCTGGCCCCTTGATTTTCTCTATCGGGCCCCGGTGGCGTGCCGGGCCCGGTTGGCGCGCGCCGGCCCCGTGTGGCGAGCCGTAGAGCGGAAACAAGGTGAGCGCGCGTGGACAACACGGGTTCGTGCTCCCAAAATATTGCGCGGGCATAACGGGCGGAAGTGCACACGGGGTCGGTCCCAGCCGCACTGAGGAGGAGATCATGACCGAGAGACAACCATTTATGATAAACCTAGTTGTATTTGAATACTTTACCGCCCATTACAGTATAAAAACCCATTAAATATAAGAATAAAATGGACTTTTTCATTCTCTCCCTGAATCCATGGCAAAAAAAAACTTAAGCATGTCTGTGTTTTTGGATGCATTTATCTATGTGTATCTTAACAAACAGGGGAGACAAATAGCCTCACAGTTTTTACTGTTGCTGTTTTATGTGTATTGCTTGTCATTTATCCTGGTGCTTATTTATTGAAATATAAAAAAAAACTATTGGGGTGGGGGGGTGAATACTAACAACAATATATTTGACTGCTGCTGGTCTTTTTTGAGGCAGACTTTAAGATTCCATAGGAAGAAGCCTCACTCTGGAGACAAGTGACAATGACAATTCATTGTGCTAGGCCGATCTATAACTATGTTTATCTTTCCCATTATACAAATCAAGCTGCTTGTTCTGAATCCAATACAATAAGCTTTGTACACTTACAAAGGACAGATACTTATGTGTCTGCGGAAGAACATTACCAACATCTTCCGCCTAACTTTTCTCCGACATACATTCATTTCATACTGTTGGCTCTAGCAAAGGGTTTCATTTATCTTAAGTGACTAGGTAACAAGACATGTATGATGCAATGTGTCCACAATAGTTTGTGTTAACATGGGTTTGCATTTAACATAGTTGTCATACCTGTTGGCCCTGCAAGTCAGTATTTTTAAGCTTCCTTTAAACAGGCCAAGCAAAGGTGAAAGTAATAGGGTTGAAGGAGTCTACTGGTGTCAGATTGAGGCAGTTCAGTGCTTACAATGATTGTATTTGGTTCATACAGTTATAACCATTAATGCAAGGGAAAGAAACAACAACAAAAAAGTTGCTCTGTGCAGGTTGATAATTCTGACTTCTAGATATAGCTTAGAATTGGGTGTTTCCAGTTGGCTCGCCAGGTAAAAAAAAGTTTCTTCTGATTACAAATGAAGTAACACACCAGAAGGATAAAAACACTGACAACGATTTACAATGCTCATACAACCTGTGATCAACAATACTTTCTATCACATTACTGACCTTAGTCTGAAGGTGAATTCTGTTGCCTTCTTTCCACATTTCAGTAAGCAAAGTTTGTCCAGGGATTACTGGTTTTGCGAAGCGGACCTTTAATAGTAAAGAAGTCGCATTATTTAACTGTAAAATGTCACAAAAATATATTTATGATAAAATTCTATGTATACCCAAGGGAGGATGAGATACAGGCCCTTCTAGGTGGTCTAGGAAGCCTTTAGAATTCCCCAAGATGATTACGTCCATTATCAAGCATATGGTTTGAGCTTTGTGCCACAGCTTGCTCCCTTACCATCCCCATTAGAATAAGCAGATTGAAAGTGGCATATGTCAAAACTAAAATGTCTATCAGCCAGGGAAAAAGGCTGTAGGATGAGTGATAACTATGTCAACCCAACTAGAATCAAATATGTAAAACAACCAATACATACGTTTAGAGCAAAATATGCAATGAACCAATAGTTTGGACGTGTTCTACAATATTGAATAATGTGCCTACACTCATTGCTGTAGATGCAGCGATGAATATTTCCATCTATTATACACACAATAGCTATTCTAGGTATGGCCGAATTGTGGGCTTCTCTAAACTAAGCCCTGTTTTATTCTTCCTATCTCATTCAGCACACTTTTGTAGCCCTCCTAGTGTCTGATAACTATAGTCTGCAAGTGAAGGGCTTTTTGAGACAACAAGATGAATGTTTAAGTAAATGAGTTTTATATTAACAGCTTTTACAGCTTTTTTCTCTCAAATGTCTAGTTCTAAACAGTCATGTCCTGGGGGGTAGGGAGGGTACAATTATTTAAAGCAATGTTCAAATGAAGAACCAACTACCAGTTGGGTGTTTATAGTAACACTTCAGCGTTAATGCAATTTAAGCTCCTGTAGTATTGGTATGAAAAATTTAAACTGCATTACTGGTGAAATGTAATACAACCCTTCACAAAGGTGATCATACAATAGTCAACAGTAGAAGTTAGTTATGGCCCAGCACAGCCAAGCTCTACAATTCTTGCAACCTTTATTACATTGTGGTGCCAATATCCGGCCCAGCTGAGACATGTTCAAAGCATTCCAAATGTTGTTTTTTCCAACATGCACCTGCATACTAGTGGGGAAGTGTTGAATCCTGAAACCAAATAGGGGTTAACCAATTCTTTAATATAAGGCCGAATATGACCCGTGCAGCCAAATGACAGGCTTAAACATTATTACCTTAAGGGGGCCCTTGGTGTGGCATATCGACTTTAAACAAAAAACAGTGGGAATGGACTGCACTAAAGGGAAGTGTAAGCAGTTAAGGAGTTGAGGTTATAACACTGTCCTCTTGCCATCACCTTACAAAGTGTTTGAAGCTCTATTCTATTCAAAGAGTTGAAGCTATATTTATGAGCTTCAACTCCCATTGCTGGAGATGGCCATCTGATTATGAGCTGAGGACATGCTGAAGATCATGTTGGTTCTGACCTACATGATGTCACTTGGAAATTTGGGATTTTACTTAAGAGCAGGACCAGCTCACCATTAAAACACAAGTAGACACTTTTCTTGTAATCTGAGGAACCCTTGTTGTACTGCTCTGGAGCACCAACAGGTCCAGACGTGCTTCCCCTCTTTTATAGACAAGCCCCTATTCCAGCTTGGGGGAGGTGGCCCAGACCACCGGGGGGGGGGGCCTCTGGAGATCGCCATGGAGTGCACCTCTTTGGCGCTGTGTGCCACTTCCCTGACCCACATGGTTGTTGATCTCTGGTGTTAGACGACATCAAGGCCTTCTCCGTCAGTCTGTCTCTGAGGAAGCAGAATATATGGGCGAAACACATCGGACCTTGACAGACTGAAAAATGTCTAACCCTTTTACCCTCTGGAGGCGGATTTTATAATATTTAAAATTTACTTTTCTATATGTATGTCTTGAGGCATCCTATGTACAAGAAAATACTTTTTATGTGTTTATATTGTAAATACATTGTATTGTACATATCAGCTTCTCTTGTGTATTCCATCGGCCACAAAAGTCCCATTTAGAAATTGGTGGACCTAAAAAAGTGGGGTCACACCTTTGGAGCACCATTAGGGCCATTTCCCCATTTGGTTTAGAACCAGAGTGTTAGGTGTTTAGAAGTTTAAGCAGAGAACATTGGGAAACATTAATATTCCCCAGATAATGATGCTGAGGGCACTGGGAGTCCAGACAGAACTCTCTGTTTATATAGTTAAAACTTTCACACAAAGCCCACTTAACATGCACGCAGGAAGATGTACTACCTTTATTGCTTTGAACTTGGACACGTCGTTATTCGCAAACTGCTTCAAAACATGCCGCGCAGAAAATCCAAAAGTGCACAAACCATGCAGGATGGGTCTTTCAAACCCTGTGGAGAGGAACCACAGAAGAGCAAAAATGTAATCTCTGCTATTTCCTGTGATATTTTCACGAGCACACTAAGAAATCAATGTGCTCTAAAAGATAGGGCATTTTGTTTGAGTCTATTAGCCAAGTTTATTGACTACACTTTAATGCATTTACAATTATTCCAAGAAAATATGATATGGGGATTTGGCTTTAAATTAAGTAATAACATTTCTGCAGTCAGTCATAAAATGTGGTAATAAGCAGCAAGTAAGAACCTGAATTTCACAATAATGTTTGGCTGCCTAATAAATGGCAACCAATCGTATTCTGGGTGTTATTTCCAAACCAAAGAAAGAATTGTCTTGTGGCCTGTCCAATTACAATATGTAAAAGTGCCCATACACGTTTAGATGTCCTCTGTTGATCTCCCGGCAGATTGACCCTGCGTAATGATGTCATCATGATGGCATCATGCGAGAATCGGATGGGCATCCTTTGAGTGTCAGCAATTACATTGGATGGGGACCAGTAATTACATTGGTCTAAGGGTCCCCATACACCTTTAGATTTGTTTTACCAAAACCATGTAATACGAAGGACTTTCTAAACAATTAAGTCTGTGTTCAGTCACAGAGGACCCTATACTACACAGTTGTTGGTAGATCTAAACGATATCTGACAGAGAGATCTAAAAGTGTATGGCCAGCTTTAGAATTATGGACATGTCCAGAATGGCTTAGATCGAGTTTTCTGATCTAGATAAATATAGGAAATGTATGAGTTATAATGGTATCACATGGCATGATATAAAATGAGAAGAACTATCTGGGGACAATGCCTCAGGACTTTAAACCTACACACATGAAGGACCCCGGTTATCCCCCCTCTCTCCATCTGACAGGGATTTGCTCCATGGAGTCTCCCCTAGGAATCCTGCCTCTCACTTATGCTGGATATGCTGTATAATGTATACATGCTGATATAATCCCCCATACACCTTACAATTTAACCATACGATTTCTGTACAATCACCTTTTCTTCTACCAAAACCATGTAATATGAGGGCCTTTTTGACCCTTCCAATCACTATGTATTCTATCAGGGAGGCCACTATACTACATAGTTGTTGGTAGAAATGGAAATTGTATGGAGTGATCTAAAGGTGTATGGGGGGCTTTAGTATTTCTAATGCATTAACACAATCATTGGATACAACTATACTATTGGGTTTCTATACTAATATTTGATCATGACCAGCAAGAACATTGTTTTAATGTTATGTATGAATTTGTATCCAGGTTGTGTACAATATTGTATATACTTTGAGTAATACTTTTATCATATGTGTAATGTTTTAAAATATTTATAGGCACAGTGTTATCAACAACTGTCTGAACCATCTATTTTAAAAAATGGAATTTATTTCATACTTAATATGACATGGTATGACATGGTATGTGCCGTTAAAGTCCCAGAGTCCTGTGCTCCTCAAATGGGTGCAAATCAGATGGACGCATTGTGCATTGGTTGTGTAGTGTGTATAGAATATTGTTGGGATGTTGGCACTGGACACTGGGAGGGCAGCCCCCCTTTATTGTTGTATATACACACATGAAAGTAGATGGAATTACCCATCTTAAAATTTTTTTCATTTCGCAGCTTAGACAGAAAGTAAAAACCTCCTTTATGATGCCAATATTCGAAATCATCATCTCCTCTGAAAGGGCTGCAATATACTTTTATTATTATGTACTATTATAAAATTATTATATTTTTATGTCTAATTTTCTATGATCACAGTGGATATCCAGTACTGTCTGGAATCACTTAAAATCAGAATGCTAATGAATCTGTCATTTCATGACACAATGTTTTACCACAAAACTGTACTTTAGCAGTAAGTAAAGTGGAGCATGTTAATTTCTGTCTGTGTAAACAAGGATATTGACTTACCTGCCAGCGCAGCAAAGTTTGGGTCAATGTGCAAGGGATTCCAGTCTCCACTTAGGCGGTACAGAGCAGCCTGTGAAAGGACGGAGCAGAAAATCAATCTCCATTTGTTAGGCCTGATTAAATCACACGAGCCTCTGCTTGACCAGAGTTTTCACAATACATTTTTTAAACAGCATTTAATATTCCTTATTAAAAACATTTAAGAACCCATCATAAACATAACTGTAGGTAACATCCAATGCAAATGTACTTAAGGTTAATCAGCATTACAGACCATGTTAATAAATATAAAAGCTTTAGATCTGTGTTAAGCCCCCCATACACTTAGATTTCTCGACCGACCGCCATGTGCGCTCACAAATCGGGTGCCGATCTTAAGCTTAAAGAGCCTAAATCGGCAGCCAAATAGATCTTAGCCAT
>CM070032.1:49639096-49651100 GCA_036250615.1 Ptychadena robeensis | reverse complement strand
CAAAACATGGAGTCACAATCTAAACATGCATGGAGGGCTTTAGGTATGGTAAAAGGTCTAGTTATGGAAAAAAAAACTGGGTTAGAACCCTCATGAGCCGCAATCTTCAGTTGCCACTAGAGGTTGTGTTGTCACTAGCACTAAAACAAAAGAGGTTATAAACTTAACAGACTTTGAATATGTGGCACAAAAGGCAAAAAACATAAACAGCTCTGTTAGGCTTCTCACATGGGTTACATTTTCTTCCTTCCTACAATCCTCACCAGTACTGTATGTTCAAATATAGCTCATATATAGATGAGTTAGCAGTTAACTTATTTACCATATTTTTTGGACTATAAGATGCACTTTTTCACCGCAAAATCAGGGGGAAAAGTGCCTGGGTCTTATGGTCCGAATGTGTAAGCGGGTGATCGCAACTTGGCTCCCTGACAACTCTCTCGACAGATGGGAGATCTGCACACAGCCCGATCTTCCATCTGACTTGTATTTGTTATATTTGCAGAGCCCACAAATATAACCAATGCAGAGTGTGTGTAGGGAAAGCTGCACTCATACTGGCAGTTACCTCACACACACACAGCATAGAGGGGAGACATGAATGCAGATTCCCCCGCAGCCACCCACCTTCCTTCCTTCCTTCCTCATGTATGAGGTATGCGAGAATTGTGCTCTCTAGTGCACCATTTTCAATAAAAAAAAATCTGGTTTTCCTGCAACTGGGTGTGTTTTATGGTCAGGTGTGTCTTCTAGTCCAAACAATACGGTAGGTTTAGATTTTTCCTTCCTCTAGATCAGTCATCAAAAAACTACAAATCCATCCAGATCCAATCTTTGATCCAATCTTTCCAGATTTAAAAGTTGTAATAGCAGTGAATGAGCAATGGTGACCAACCACGCCGACCACACAGGCTTTGCAACAGCAGAAGACACAGGGGTGGCCCCCTCGAGCATGAAAGAGCAGAGCATGGAGCTTCAGCTTCATATCCCGTTGCTTTATCAACTAGATATGCTGCATTTTCCCAGTATTCCTGTGTCCATATACTATTAAGCTGGGGATACACGGGTGGATTTTCCGTCCAATTGACATTTTACATGATCACTTTGAAAAATATAATGTGATTGATTCATTGAAGTCCTTTCTTGAGTTATGTGCACATGCTCTATAGTACCATCAAATACAAATCGATCAAAATACCTAGAAAACCTGTTTGGAAATGTTCTAAGGTACAATTATCTATCACTGCTCGATTGATTTTTGTTTGATTTGCATAACTTTTGGTCAATCGATTCACCTAAAAAGGCATTGGTTTTAAAAGGATGGCTTAAAACGATAATTTTTCAATGGAGCGGAAAAAAAAACGACCCGTGTATGGCCACCTTTTGTCCGACCCCTTAAACTGAAGAACCCATTGTGGCCCACCATTCAAAAAATTTGCTCACTCCAGCTAGATCAACAGCAGTGGATTTATAACCCTGGGTGTAATATCATAAGGGATTTATTCATCATGTAAGTTTACCACTCACAAGTCTATGGAAGTACTAAAGGTCAAAAGTAGGGGAATCGCAGTTCAATCTACCTGTCAATGAATTATAAATGATATCAGAAGAGTTTCAAACTGATATCATAGGCACATCAACGCAACAGCCTGTAAATGGCTCATCATCATGTCTTCTGATACATGATGATGAGCAAAGTGCTGTGACACCCGGGCCGAATTCACCTCTTCTGAATGTTCAGGAAGAAAAATGTAAAGCTGAATGAAGATACCGACTGGTTGCAGAGGATTAAAGCACTCCTGTCACATATCCGTCAAGAGCAGATCACAATGTCGAAGAGAGAAATAAAAGGACCGCAGAACCCACTTTTATATTTCGCTCAGCAATGACAGCACGAGTTTAATTAGCAGCCAGAAGCTCCTGACACTGCTCTGTACTGCAGGCACGGCACATAATCATCCCAGATAGCTTTGCCCAGAGTAAATTTTGTATTACATCGTACCATTAATATGGACATTGACAGTCTTGGCAAAAAAACATGCTACTTTACCCAATTAGTGAACTGCTGCACGTCTAAGAACACTTTTGTTAGTGCCCAATTGCCTTTATATAAGCCTGAACGTCCTTCACGCCAAAAACTGAAACAAATCTTATGCAAGCCCTAGGATACTCACCGCACCTAATGCATATTAACATGCCATTTATTTCTTTATTCCATTTTTTTCTTTGATAATGTACCATGATAGTTCATCTGTGCATTGACAATAGTTCTCTACTCTGGCAGGGGGTTGCTCAAAGCACAGCTGTGACCCCCAACTCAGCTTTTCCATCCAGCCACCTGTGTCACACTCCAGAACAAGATCCAAGTGTATTCCTATGGACAGTACACTATGGAGAGGTGTAGTCTTCACATTCATTCAGGTGTGTTGTATATAAATACTGCTTCTATTTAAATAATAGACTTGGTGGTTTTTTTTATAAGATAGGTTAAGACACGATGATAATACGATGATGTACCATATTTTTTGGACTATAAGACGCACCGGACCTTAAAACACACCCAGTTTTTAAAGCAGGAAAACCAGAAAAAAATATTAGTGTTCCAATTAATTGGATCAATGCTATGAATGCTATGAATTAAAATCAATGCAATACCAACTTTCTGTCATCTTCCTCACAGATCAGGGGAAGAGGGGGGCCACAGAGGGAACAGCTGCAGAGTCTCTCATCTCCCTTAATGTCTGTGTCCGTGGAAGCTGCAGTGAGATTGCAACTTCCACACACAGGGAGAGAGAGAAAGATAGGAGTTCATCTATCTCTCTATTCATTGCTTATACCAGCAGGGCTCTGGATTCCGCTGGCATAAGCAATAAAGTACAGATGGAAGATCTGGTCGCATCTCTCATCTGATAGTTCCTGCACCTCCCTGACCAATCTCCCTGCATCTTATAGTCCGAAAATATGGTATTTTATGTAAAAAAAAAAAAAAATTCACATCCCAGAATATGGCTTGCTTTGCTCACAAAATTATTTAGGCTTTACAAAAAAAACAAATCGTGAAATTGTTTTTCAAACTTGTACATCCTTCCACTATTTGGGTGTGTCATAATTTGTTTTTACATATTGTTTTTCAAACTTGTACATCCTTCCACTATTTGGGTGTGCCATAATTTGTTTTTACATATTGGTTTTCAAACTTGTACATCCTTCCACTATTTGGGTGTGCCATAATTTGTTTTTACATATTGGTTTTTTTTTTGCTCTTATATCAGATTTGCCCTTATTCCTAGTCTTTCTGTCCTTTCATGTGATAAGCAGTCTATTAGATAGTAAGCCCGTCCAGGCAGGGTCCTCTACTCCTCCTGTGTCATAACCTGTACCTGTGTGTTATCTTCTGTTGTCTCAACTCTAATTTAGCACTGTGAAATATGTTGGCACTATATGAATAAATGATAATAATACTACCGGTACTAATAATAATAATAAGCAGTCTCCCACCAGGAGAAAGTAGCAGGATCTATCCATACTTTGGAGCGAGCTTTTCACCGGCGGTAACCTCTGTTTATGCGTTTGTCATTACATGTTCAGTTTGATCTTATCAGGCTTGTGAAGGGTCCACTTGAAAAAGGCCTCAACTCTTCTGCATAATTATGTGAACATAGAACATTAAGTGGTATTTGCAGTATAGAATGTGAAAAGATGAAGGCAAATGATTGGAGGGAACTTTCCTGATGACAGCTGGAAAGGAACAGAAAGAGGCAGCATGTACCAATTACTCACAAGCTCAGGTTTTTGTTTTTTTTATGAGAAGGAAAAATATTAATTAGCAAAAGATTAAATATTTAAAATAAAAAGGGTTTTTTGAAAGCGTTTCTATAGATATGGCTTTCACAAAAGCTCATACTGTGAGTCACAGTACATTAAGTAATTATATTTCAAGCTGCATTTTGCGAATAGAAAAACTAGAGCTTCTCTTAAATCTTTCTTTCTTTTAAAGTTTGGTAAACAAGAAGGAATGATAAAGCAAATGCATCTACACAAACTTTCTTGTACACCATATACAAGAAAACAATGTCTCTGGAGAACCCATAATGGATAGGAAGAATAATTCAAATCTTTGTGACCAACCTCTACAAAGCAGTACAAGCTCAGAGGACTGGGGAGCCAGGCAATTAGAATCATTTTTAAATTCCATAGACCAGCGTTGTCCTTCAATATGAGATCCTGTCTACCTTATATTAAGAACTATTAGAATACATCGATAACATTTGTGGCTTAATGTAAAATACCACAAGCTAACCTAGACACAATTTGGCAAGTGAAATACACCAGAATAGGAATGGAAACCAAGAACAAACCTCTTGGTACAGTATGACCACAATCACCACCCTCTATGTATCTTAAAATAATGTTGGTCAGCCCTATAACTCTTGGAGGTCCATACAAAGACATAAGGATAACATTGCATAAAAAGTGTCTAAACGTTACAAAACTTAACATTTTTAATAATATTGATTATGATTCCATGGGCAGCTACATTGAATCCTTATATCCATCGAGTCCAATGCAAAGAGTTGGACGCAGTGGTATAAAGTACACCATCACTAGAATTCTAGAATAAAGAGTGAGTTCGTCAGATATCAGGAGGCCAGTACTTGCCTGACTACATTGTGCCAAATTCAAAATCTGGTGGGAGGTTGACTTCTGATGTGGAGTTTTTCCGAAGTTGGTTCCAGTGAAAGGAATGCTGAATTGTTTTCCTGTCACTGTGGGAATATCCCAATGACACACTGCATATATCAAGCTAACTATAAGCTAACCTTTGGGTTTTTCTGCTGTTAAAGCCTTGTATATCAGTTTGTGTGTCTTTGTTTGGAAGAAAGTTGGAGTCCCAGTATGATTAAGGCTAAGTTTACACGGGCGGTTTTTTACTGCCAGGTAAAAGACCGTTTAGCGTGACCGACCAGTGAACGCCACATTAGGCGTCCACCGGTCGTTTTTCGGGCGGCCGTGCCATTGGACCTCTGTGGGGTCCTTAATTAGATGCCCTGTAATCGCCTGCACTGTTTTTCAGACGACTACAGGAAGTCATTTATCCCGCGGCTTCGAGATCACACTGGTGGTTTTCGAGCTGCAAGCAGCTCAGGAATCGCCAGTGTAAACTTAGCCTAAAGGGAACCCTACAGTACCCTCACAATCAGATTATTATAGCCAAATCACCTGAGGACATGTTCAAACTGAGGACTTCATCTACACCGGGAGGACCTGCCTGCTCTTGTTGTTATACAAGGTTATAAATGTACTATCTAAAGCCCACCCATATACCTTAAGATGGATCCATACAATCCCCATTAGATCTACCAACAACTGTGTAGTATAGTGGCCTCCCTGATAGAATACATGTACATAGTGATTGGAAGGTTTAGAAAGGTCCTCATATTACATGGTTTTGGTAGAACAAAATTTGATTGTACAGAAATTGAAAGGAAAGATTGTTAGGTGTATGGGGGCCTTAAATTATTAAAACCCTTAAAAAAGGTAAAAACTGAATACATAGAGAACAGACTGTAGGATTGTATTATGCAACATGGCACAATTCAAATTGTGAATGTGAGCTATAAGCCCAAAAATTTTTTTAAACTATAGTACATAAAGCACCAAACCATATTGATCAATATAAATTAGTTCATATTCTCTATACTGCACACCAACCCATGAACTTACATAGTATCTCTCTCAATCAATTACTTTGCAAGACTGACCTCTTATTACAGACCTAAAGAAAAGGCTCTCAGCAATCATGTCTGAGTTCTTATGAGGAAAACATACACTCCTGTTTATGAACTACATATTGCTTGACCTGGGTCAGTAGAACAAACTGGACTCATGGCAAAAAAGTGATGCCAATTAGTGAACATTATAGCAAGAGGTAAACAATGGAACCCTCCAGGTTTCAATAATTGTAGGTCAGGTCAGATTCATAGCTAGAGTGCATCCGGAAAGTATTCACAGTGCATCACTTTTTTCATATTTTGTTATGTTATTCAAAAATGGATACATTTTTCTCCCCTCAGGATTCTTCACACAACACCCCATAATAACAACATGAAAAAAGTTTAATTGAGATTTTGGCAAATGTTTTAAAAGTCAAAAAAATACATGAACATAAGTATTTACAGCCTTTGCCATGACGCTCAAAATTCTCAGGTGTATCCTGTTTCCGTTGATCATTCTTGGAATGTGTCTGCTGTCCACCTGTGGTAAATTCAGTTGATTGGACATGATTAGGAAAGGCACACATTTGTCTAAATAAGGTCAAAGGAATTATCTGTAGAATCTGAGACAGTATTTTCTTGAATCACAAATCGGAGGATGGTTACAGAAAAATGTCTGCTTCTTTGAAGGTCCCAATTAGCACACAGGCCTTAATCATCGGTTAGTGGAATACATTTAAAACCACCAGGGCTTTGCCTAGAGTTGGCTAGCCATCTAATCTGAGCGATCGGGGAATAAGGGCATTTGTCAGGGAGGTGACCAAGAACCTGATGGTCACTCTGTCAGGGCTCCAGAGGTCCTCTGTAGAGAGAGGAGAATATTCCAGAAGGTCAATCATTACTCTAGCATTATACCAGTCAGGCCTATATGGTACAATGGCCAAATGGAAGCCACTCCTTCATAAAATGCACATGGTAGCCCAGCTTGAAGTTTTCCAAAAATGCACCTGAAGGACTCTCGGATCAAACGAAACAAAACAAAAAGATTGAACTCTTTGGTGTGAATGCCAGACATCACGCTTGAACGAAACCAGGCACAGCTCATCACCAGACCAATACCATCCCTACAGTGATACATGGTGGGGGATGTTTTTCAGCAGCAGGGATAAGGACTAGGCTGGATAAAGGGAAAGATGACTGCAGCAATGTACAGATACATCCAGGATGAAAACCTGCTCCAGAGCGCTATTGAACTCAGACTGGGTTGGCAGTTTTTCAGCAGGACAACAACCCTAAGCCCACAGCCAAGATATCAAAGTAATGGATTCAGGACAACTCTGAGAATGTCTTTGAGTGGCCCAGTCAGAGACCAGACTTAAATTTGATTGAACATTTCTGAAGAGATCTTAAAATGGCTGTGCATTAACATTTCCCATCCAACCTGATGTAGCTTGAGAGATGCTGCAAAGAAGGAAAGGCGAAACTGACCAAGGATAGGTGATCCAAGCTTGTGAAATTATATTCAAAAAGACTTGAGACTGTTATTGCTGCCAATGGTGCATTAGCAAATGTATATTTAATAAATAAGCCAAACCTTAAGTTAGCCTTTTTCACTTTGTCATTATGAGGTGTTGTGGATAGAATTTTAATTTAATTCATTTTGGAATGGGGCTGTAACATAACAAAATGTGGAAAAGGTGATAAGCTGGGAATACTTTCTGGATGCACTGTATATAATATACAATCCACAACTGCCCCAACGCTAACTTATGTTCACTTCACAGGTTGTAAAAAACAAAATATTACAGCAAGAAACAGTACAACACCCACATTTGTTTTTGAACATATAAACATTCGCTGTAAACCTTTTCTTCTTTCCTTTAGGCTTAATTCACTCCTAAAGAAATGCCAGCCTCCATATTTTCCATTAGTCATTTAAAGAAAAGAAACAGTCTGCCTTTGCCAAATTCCATCTGCAACATAAGGTTAATGTAATAAACAGTTACATTTCCTTATGCTATGCTTTCCATGGACAAAACGCATTGGTACTTATGGGTCATTCTGAAGGTCTCAGTGTTTTTAAGTATGGTACTGAAATTGGATGCCACCTTTCAATATATTGATTCAAGAAATGACATCACTACTAGATTTTCCACTGTAAACTGTAAGTAGAATTATTGTGAAGAGAATGCAACTGGAAACAGAAAAGTTACTAAGTGCCAGACCAGGTCAAGTCACCCATGAGTCACCAAGTTCTCAGTCATATTCTGTTGACTCCAACTGCAGATTTTTGAACTATTTCTTCTGGGAATAACTTAGCATGCCGGAAGAATGTTACCAGCCCAAATCAACGGTGTAAACTTAAAAAGTGTTTTTGTGAAGCTACGCTGGTCTTGGGCAGTTTTTTTTAGATGTTGGACTGGGCCCATTATGTGCTAGTGAAGGGACATCTTAATGGATGAGCAAACCAAGACATTTTGGTCTGTTCTATTCTCTTGTGCCAATAGTTGAACTTTCAGGTTTATTTTATTCAGCTCAAATAGGAGTTCAGCTGGAGGGAATAATGAATAGTTTTACCTACCAGTCACCAAACCGTCAGACATCTGCTGAAAGGCTGAAGATAAATTTCACCTTGCAACACAAAAATGGCCACACACATTAATCTACAAAAAAATGGCTTCACCAAAATACAATTAAAATTTTCAAACGGCCAAGCTAGAGCCCCAGAACTAAATCCCCCAAAAAAATCTGTGGGGTGACCTGAAGAGGGATGTGCGCAAGAGATGTTCTCAAAATCTGAAAGATTCTGAGTGCTTTCGCAAGGAAGAATGGGCAAAATATTGCAAAGTCAATATGTACCATACTGACAGACTTCTACCCAAAGATACTGAATGCTGTAATTAAATAAAATGTGCTTCAACAAACTAATAGTTATAGGTATGCATTTATGTGCAACCAGCTAATTTGATGTTTTTATCTTTATTATTTATCTGTTTTTCAATTGAACAGATTATATACAGGTTATGGGAAAGATTACTTAATGCAAAGTCTTTTTTTCCACAGAAACCTGCCATTTAACAAGTGTGTAGACCTTTTCCATCCACTGTACATATACTTTTCCTGTGTACATAACTTGCATTTCATACATATTTTTCAGTTGCAGTGTAAAGAGAAAAAAAGCTTGTGGCAACTAGTAAGATGTATATAAATTGTGACATGATTATCTGGCCCCAGAGCTTCACAAACCTCAAGAAACCTCTTCAGCATGAAGGTGATGATAGAAAAAAACGGTACACAGATTAACTTCCGATATCGGAGGGGAAGAACCAGCTATGTCACATGGGCTCAGGCTTTATGAATATTTTACCGAGCAAAGTGACTGTCGGAGGCTAACAATGAATACATAAATGTTTCATAGACAGCAAGCTATTTACTTTGTATGCAAAAATCTAGCAACTGTATTAAAACAAACCTTAGAAACTGAAAATCTGCTAAAAAAAAATCCACAGGAAGGCATAGAGATATTCAAAACATCTGTGTGCAATGTTAGTGCACCTAGCAAGTTGTTATAGGTTTAATTGCATTGCACACCAACACTGAAGAAAAATTTGGCTTAGTGAGAAATTTGTATATCCTTATTAACTAATTTTTATATAGCACCAACCTATTATGCAGCAATTTACTTAGCCTATAGTTATATCACTAATTGTCTTTTAGAGGAGCTCATAATCTAACATCTCTACCATTGTCATATGATTTGATCGCGGGTTGCACTGTGTCCGCACCCAATCACGGCCTATAGTTGAAGTGGGGGCAAGCTGCGCGTCCCACGGCTGATTGCGTAAATGAGAACAAGCCCAAGGTTCCTGACCAATCACAAACCCCGACATTCCAACAGATGCAACCAGACACTTTATTAGGTGGTTAGGAATTTGTGATCCACAACAGACAACATAATATTTACAACTGAAGTCCCTACACATCAATTCAGCCCTTCTGTCGAGCACAATGTGGGGCAGTCTTTAATTATTTATCAGTCTGGCTGTATTACAACTAGAAGATGCTCCTCTGCACAAAACACAATTCCAACTCCTCCCCCAAAACAGGAGTTTCAATACCTTCCTTATCCCCCATAGGCTTACTACTTCAAGGTATAGCACTGCTAATATTTTAGACTTACAAAGTAAAACATATTGTGGGGGCCAACATATATGTTAGGGTCCCACCTGCGAGTCCCTCTATAATAATATAGTTATCCACCACTGATCTAGTGTGTCATACAGCATTAGCTGAAACAGAAGTTTCTGGCTCTGATTAGGAGACCCTAAAATGTGAATGCAAAAGTGAGGTGGGAGAGGCAGTATGGCAGAAGTATGGGGAAAACGACATATCATCCTGTGAACTTTGATAAGTTTTTATTTTGCAATGTGAAGGATTGTCCAAGGTCTGCATCTGGTTAAAAACTGAACAATGAGACAGGATTGTCAGCCACCTGATAAATTTGAACCCAGTCTATGAACATTGCATTTATTATAACCACCATTTTGTTCTTGTTCTGATAAAGAAAGCTGCTTGAAACAGTGATTTGGGAATGTGCAATAAGCAGTGGCTACATATGGGGCTCCAAACAGTTCCAATAGCTAAGGTGCCCATCGCAAAACAAGTGCCCATATTAAGGAAACTTTTTTGAGCCAGAAAGCGTAATTATGATTTTTAAATTTGAGGGTTTAAAACTGTTTAATTTGCCAAATTACAATGACTATTTAAATTGATCATGAAGCAATACAGTTGGCAGACAAGAAAAAATGTGTTCGCATTTAATAAGCACAGGACCACGGTCCTTAAAACAGGAATAAAAGTTATGACTTTTATTGAAACAAATGAAGTAATCCGCACTCTGGTGAAAGATCCACTTTCTTTGTTCAAACATCTCAGAAACCCCCAGTAAGGTTTCATGTCATTACAAATCTGATCATGGAAGTTTATGACATGCAACACTAAGGTGAATCACTGATGACCAGGGCAGTCGTGCAGAGCAAGGTTCACCGGGGCATGGACTGCCCATCTCATAAGAAGCCATAAGTTAACTCTACCTGTGGATTTTCTCAATATCTGAGTATGTATGCTGCACACAGCAAACCTACTGAATACACTATGAAGATGTATAGAGGAATAAGTGGTGAACCTGGGAGGGACTGTAGAAGCATTATTATATGCTTGGAATGCTAAGTGCTGAAAGATGTTCGCAAAAAAGAAAATGGAAAACAAGCTGTGCCATTCATTATTTCTTTTCATTCTTCTGTCAACTTTATTTAAAATCAATGTGTGCTTAGAAAACAGAAATTATTCATAGTACAGAGTTCCCTTCCAAAAAAAGAGACAACATAATATATCTGCTTTAAAAATAAAAAGTAGAATTTCAGGCCCTTTCATTTTCAACGAGGCTTGGAAGCTTAAATTCACCCCTCTTACAGCATGTTTGCAGGGGATGAAAGCAAACAAGTAGTTTGTGATGTTAAACAGCACACAATTCATGCAATACATATCCAGCGAGCTGAAAAAGCCTCAGTCTTCTGATAATAGTGCCAGTTAGGCAATCTTGTATCTTTGAGAGCTCCTTTCTTCAGCATGACAACTCTTGAAATCGGCAAATTTAATCCCACCAGTTTTCCGGAAACAGAGCGTTATCAAGATTTTCTCTCCACCTACTTGAAGAAGGTGAACTTTAAGAAAGCCAAACGCCTCGATAGCACATCTGCTGAAGTCACCCCGCCAAGTTTTAGACGATATCTCATTTTTAACCTGCGTTGCTGGCACAGTTGGGGAACTTATAACGGTTTGGGGAAAAGTAGAAAAGGAATTTATCACCTGATGGGTAACATGGCATCAGTCAGCCAGATCACCTCAGCCTACAGACATACCCGAGTTATCAATAAACCACGTACGTCTATGAAAGAAAGCTTAATCTTGAAGCGCTGATAGTGAAGATAAATGATTTTACAGATATTAATGTTTCAAAGAAAAACCTTTAGAAAGTACAGACTTTATTTTTTACTTTTAAATGTTAACACTTTGCAGGAAAACTAATACATCTGTGCTATTTTTAATTTGAATGGATTGTTAATGACAGGTGCCAGGAGAATTGAGATAAAACACTGGCATTAAGTGGCTGAATTATCAAGGAAAACCTAACGCTCATTTAGTTATACAAATTATATACAGTGTAAGATAATAATAATTATTTGACCCCTCACTGATTTTGTAAGTTTGTCCAATGACAAAGAAATGAA
>CM070032.1:49627555-49638996 GCA_036250615.1 Ptychadena robeensis | reverse complement strand
ATATATATATATCATTCTGCAGATCATTCTGCTGTTGTGAATATAAAATGCAACTCCACCCATATGTAAATAGCCGTGTAATAGTGTTAATCAAGGTGAAAATCACAAAGTGCTGCATTACCATACACTCATTTCATTCACTGAAATCTGGGTTGACATTGGAAGTGCCCATTAAAGATTAATGCTTGACAAAAAGAAGAAAACAAAATAATTGCAGTGGAAGTAGTATTGCAAAAGGTTAATTCAGTCAATATATATAAGATTCTAATATAAAAGATTCAATCAATCTGGGTGCCACCCAAAGCCATGTGATCCCACACACAATACAGCCTATAGCTCTGCTTTTAGAAGAAACCACAGAGTGCCCATCCCAGAGTGTTAGACACAAGAAGAGAAAGGGAAAAAGATTATTAGAACTAATGATTACCTTCCTCTAGACCAGTGGTTCTCAACCTTTTTAGATCTGCGACCTCGGAAGTGATGTCGCTGCCAAGTAAGATCTGCTTTATTGCCCCTCTCACAGAGGGGTCAGTGGTCACCATGGGTTCCTCTAGAGCAGTGGTTCTTACCCTTTTAAGATCTGGGGCCCCCGGAAGTGATGTTGCAAAGTGTCACTCCCTGTATTTGGAATGCAGAAACTCTGCTACATCACTTTTGGCAGGAGCAGGTCAAGTCCCCTTGTGCAAATGATGTGCAGAGTAGAAAGTTAGGAGAGAGAGTAATGTCCCATGCCTCCCAAGTTAGGAGGAAGGGGGCATTACCCTCCCTCCTAACTTCCTACCCCTGTTAGCAGCAGCTTTGATGCTTTCTGTTGATTCGTGACCCATGAAAAATGGTCATTCGATCCCCAAGGGGGTCCTGACCCACAGGTTGAGAACCACTGCTCTAGACAGAAATAAGAATATAATCACTGCAGTGGCAGTCCATGGCTAATTTCCTCATCTGACAAAAAATCAGCATTAAAGCAACATAATGTGTTCTAGGTAGCAAGTTCCTAATCCCTATAAATGATAAGTCCTATAAATGTCTAGATTTTATTTTTTCTTATGGTGAGGAATAAATGCTTTGCCTCAATCTGGAAAGGAATATTAAAAAGGTACCTGCAGCACCACTGCTCCAAAATTATAGCCCCCATTTCTAAGCAATATCCAGCTTATCTGCCTGCAATTTTGTGAGAGTGAAAAATTTAACATTTTATTACAACATTTTACAATGTTTCCAAGTAAATCTGCTCTTTTCTGCAGCATAATGCGCTCAGACATTTGTATTCATGTTCTGCGTGCCCCATTACTCTACTTGTAAATGCACAAAGTAAATGTAGATCCTAAAAGGTTCTATATCCAACCGCCTGGTTATATATAAGCAATGCCATCAACAAATTGTATTTGGAGAGTCTCTCACAGCACACGGCTTCACCTCAGCTTGAGCAAAGTGGGCATTAACTCATGGGCAATCATGGCCACCATCCCATTAACAGCTAAAACACAAGATGAATAAAGGGCCGAGGCATACTTCACATATACACATAATTTTTTTTTTATCAGGCTGTAAGGACAAGTATACAAGTAAGAATTTTAACCATAACAGAAAACTGATGGCATATAATGACTGGACAGCACATATAATCCTCTTTATAGTAAAACGTGCTCCATCACAAATACGTATTCTGCAAAACTGTATGATGATCATAAGCAGTATGTGGAGGCAAAGCCTAGTAGCGGATTGTTAAGTGTGGAGTATAGTGATTGCTGAACATCAGCCTTGTCCGATTTGAGAAAAGTCAGAAAACCAACTGTAGAGGGGAAATTTTAATTCTCCACCTGTTTGTGGGGAACTTAAATCAGGTGAAACCGGAAGTGGCGTCACTTCCACTACATGGAACGCACAGTTCAATGTTCTATATGCCAGAAGTGACGTCACTTCTGTTTTTTTGCCCGTTTTTTTTACTGAAAACCGAGGTCTCTAGTGAAAAAATTATTCCTCTGGCCTGATCTTTCCTTTTTTCCCACAATTTTTTTCCTTGTATGTATAAATGAAAAATATAAAAAAGGGCTTATTCACACCATCAGTTGGAAATCACATGTTTCCACTGCCTGCATAACAGCAGCACATGCCCGGGGAACTCAACATGATTTACATGATTGATTCTGAGGCCCATAAGCATAAAACTCCTAAGTGCCTTTAGAATGTGTGCTCTCCACACAGCATGGGGGAAGCCGCTTCTGGGAGACAGCCAACCTGAAACTATACGTGTGAATTTAGCTTTAGAATACATGTTAAACTTTCACGAGAAGATCAGGAATAATATGGTTCAAGAGAGAATAAAAGAAAATGGCTAAATTCTGCAAAAGTCTTTACAAAAGAAAAGAAAAACTCAACTAGGTCCAAACACCCCTAAACCATTTGACAACATATTAACATGAAATGCTTAGATCCAACTTTAGGCACAAAATAAGGATACCCAGTAGCATGGGCATTTGACCAACAAGAAAGTCAGCTGTGAAATAGAAACTTTGTGCTATTTTGACTAGCCATGTGAAAAAATAGCTCAAAGTTGGGTAAAAACCTAAAAAAAAGTTTACTTACTTATACTGCTGCCATCTGTGGCAGTCGCCATTTTGGCTTCTGTGTAGCTCCAGTCTTCCAATCGGAACAATGGGACGCGTTTCGAGCAGATGCTCTTTTTCAACCATATGGTAAAAAAGCGAATCTGCTCGAAACGCATCCCATTGTTCCTATTGAGCCCCCCAGTATCTTAAGCAGGTAACGTGATCTCATCCCCAACCAGGGAAGTGAGGTCCTCCTGGAAAAGAAAAAAATGTCCCTAAGGATGCCACCCTTGTAAACCTCTCTCAATGGGAGTATCTTGTCTGTTTTGTTTCATATGTTTTATCTTACCTATTTCACATTTATTTAACCAATTGTTGTATATAGGTGTGCGCCTCTGTCCTGTGCTTATGTGACTGTTACCGGGGGCCACCACTCCTCCTTTTGAGAGGCTGCACACCTACACACAACACTTATACACCCATCCCTCATACCGACTCCATTTTACTCTGTGATCCTTTCAGGCCCCATACACCAATAAGGCCTTTCTGGCCACTGCTTTAAAACTATAGCTGTGTAATCACTGCTGAAGGTTGTGCGCATATACCTTATCTTTCTGAATGGGTTTTAGGCTGCAGCAACCGCCGAAGGCACCCGGGGCACAGATACCATGTCTTTAATGACCATAGGCGAGTATACCAGCGGCTTGGAGTGCATTTGGCTAATGGGCATAAAGGAATATTTGCTGGTCCACTATCTGAACGAGGGGTTTTTACCAAAATTTAAGATTAGTGGAATGATTGGAACATGGTAAATCCATTCTGTTTTAGAGGGCTTTGTTGTGCTTGAGTTGAGGGCTTTTCGATTTCCTTAATCCCTTCTCACCATAACCTTCATGGTTGTTCCTCCAATGTGTTTAAGTTGAAAAAAAAAATTTCACAAAATATGTTTGCGGAAATATTCGCAATTTCGAATATCGCAATATTATGCATGGGAAGCTATATTGCCATGCATTGCGATTTATATGCACATGTGAAAATAATACCACATGTGGGCCCTCGTTTTGCATGCATGGCCATACATCACTCAAAATTGCGAATATCGAATCGAAATTAGTAGAATATTTTCCAAAATATTGGGAATTCGAATATTGCCATATGCTGCTCATCACTATTTCCTCAATGGACACAAAGAAAGCAGGGCGAAAAAAAAAAACGTGAACAGCTGCCTTTAAGAATGTTCCTGTGCGGAGACACTTCATTCAGCGGTCTGTGCTGAGAGGATCCACAGACAGGAGGAAGGAGCGACAGGGAAAATGCACAGAATTATCTTCTTACAGGTAAGGATATTTTTTCCTAATTTTATTTTAGAGGATTGCTCAATTGGTGTTGTTGGCTAGCTACAGGGAGTCAGAATTATTAGACAATAGGGGTATTTTTTGAGGAAGTAAATTTATTATGGAAACAACAACCTGTTCTCAATGAACCAAAAAACATCATTAATATCAAAGCTGGTAATTTTGGAAGTAGTTTTTAGTTTGTTTTAGTTTTAGCTTATTTTAGGGGGATATCTGTGTGTGTGCAGTGACTATTACTGTGGGCGATTATAATTATTAGGCAAACCTTAACAAAAAAATCTCAATTTATTTCCCATTTCAAATTATTTATTTTTACCAGTTGAAACCAATAGAACATCTCAACATTCACAAATATACAGTTCTGACATTAAAACAAAAACAAAACAAAATCAGTGACCAAATAGCAACCTTTCTTTTCAAGGACACTCAAAAGCCTGCCATCCATGGATTCCGTCAGTGTTTTGATCTTGTTCCCATCAAAACAATTTGCGTGCAGCAGCAACCACAGCCTCCCAGGACACTGTTCAGAGAGGTGTACTGTTTTCCCTCCTTGTAAATCAAACATTGATGATGGACACAGGTTCTCAATGGGGTTCAGATAGGGGAACAAGGAGGGCCAAAGTCATTAGTTTTCTTCTTTTTATACCCTTTCTTTGCAGCCACGCTTGTGGATACTTGGAACGCGTGTGATGGAGCATTGTCCTGATATGAAATCATGTTTTTCTTGAAAGGATGCAGAACTTACTTCCTGTATCCAAACTGCTTGAAGAAGGTTGTGTTCCAGAAACTGGGCAGTAGGACTGGGAGTTGAGCTTGACTCCATCCTCAACCGAAAAGGGCCCACAAGACTCATCTTTGATTATACCAGCCACCAAACCAGTACTCCACCTTGCTGGCGTCTGAGTCGGACTGGAGCTCTATGCCCTTTTACCAATCCAACCACGTGCCCATCCATCTGGCCCATCAAGAATCACTTCATTTCAGTCGTTCCATTAAAAACCTTAGAAAAAATCAGTTCTGAGATATTTTCTTGGCCCAGTCTTGACGTTTCAGCTGTGTGTTCTTGTTCAGTGGTGGTGTTCTTTTCAGCCTTTCTGTCTCTGAGTATTGCCACTACTGTGTCTTTTGGGGCACTCCAGTGATGTTGGCAGCTTCTGAAATATGGCCAAACTGGTGGCAAGTGGCATCTTGGCAGCTGCACGCTTGACTTTTCTCAGTTCATGGGCAGTTTATTTTGCGCCTTTGTTGTTCCACCACGCTTCTTGGGACCACTGTTGACTATTTTGAATGAAACGCTTGAGTTGTTCGATGATCACGCTTCAGAAGCTTTGACATTTTAAGAGTGCTGCAATCCCTCTGCAAGAGAATTCTCACTATTTTTGACTTTCTTAAGCCTGTAAGTCCTTCTTTTGACCCATTTTGCCAAAGGAAAGAAAGTTGCCTAATAATTATGCACACCTAATATAGGGTGTTGATGTGTCATTAGACCACACCCCTTCTCATTACAGAGATGCACATCACCTAATATGCTTAATGGTAGTAGGCTTTCAAGCCTATTCAAGCTTGGAGTAAGGACAACATGCATAAGAGGATGATGTGGTCAAATACTCATTTGCCTAATAATTCTGCACTCCCTGTAGAGACAAAAGTTTGTCTGGTGTATTTAGGTATGCTTTAAGTCAACGGTAATCAGAAGCATAAAAAAACCTAAAACACATACAGTGTCTTGGTTGCCAAACACATTTCTTTTCAAATCCAAATGCCACAACCAGGTGACCTAATAAAATCAAAGTATCTACACTCTGATAGGACAATGATTGGATAGTCAAGGGACAAAGGCTCACAGATCAGGTCATAGCTCTATGCTAGGGCTCTTGGTTGGATTGGTATCTTCTTTTGGTTAAATAATTTTTGCTTTAAATCAAAATAAAGGAACGAACCCATAAATATAATGTCTGTATATTTTTTGTTTTTCATATTACTCTGCAAGAATAATTTGCCATGTATACAATGTTTTCACAACCCAAAATTTGCTGGAAAAAATATATTATACCCAACAAAAGAGATGAAAATCCTAAAAATTTTACGGATTGACAAATTAATTGCTTTAACTTGATTAAAGTTAATTAACCTCCCTAGTAGTCAGCCCCTACCACTACTGAGCAGAGTACAGTACTCTTTTCGAATTTCCTGCCCCCCCCCCCCCATCCATGTCACCAGCATCGTCAATAAAGTCAGTGACGTAGGCTGGGAATCTGACGCCCCTCCATTGTAACTCTCTATACAGACGCAGCTTTCCTGGAGTATAACACGTTTTACCAATTCCAGTTCCAGTACCTGCTGAGATGAACCCAAACTCCGGACGAACTGGGTTTGCCTCAATCGCTAAGGAGGTGCATTTTATTGCAAAGCCTCTGAAAATAGGATCACCAAAATTGTAGGGAATGGTTTTGGTAACAATAAAAAAATATTGCTCTAGCACATTTAGTTTTTACATAAATTAAGTTTAAAGACTTCAGTAAGCCAATAAAGGGAATCACTTGGACTCCAAACTCTCTGTATTTATTGATGGCCAACATGGTACAAAAATCTACTAATGCATAAATTCTATGATGTCACAAGCCTCTCTGGTCCCATCTGCAGTACCATTTAGCACTTTATTAAACTTGACCTTGTTAGGAACAAGTGGATTAAAAAAATGCTTCTCTAGGCTTTTTCTAAAATGGCACATGAACATGAGAATAAAATTACAAGCATATCAGGCATGATATATTTCAAACTGAACGTGACACACCACTTGACTTCATTATAGCGGAATAACTCATGTTCTTAAACAAAATTAAACACAAGTATGCAACAGAAAGTCATCGTCTCCCTTACTTGAGTTTTTGGGTCAGGTGGACTACATCCAAGGTTTATTACATAGATAATTTTTTAAGTGCTTATTCCAAGTAGACATAATAAGTTGGATGCGGGCCTGAAAGAGCTTACTTTGAATTTGCATAAATTATTTAACTCGCACTACTTTTCCTGACATATCAGATAATAGAAGAAAAATTATATGAAAGGTAAACGTTGAATGTAGATCAAATAATCTTACAAAGAAAGACAAAAAAAAGGAGTCAATTGATTATGGACATGAGTGAAGTCAATTCTAATGTGGTTTGATTGTTCTCCAATTAATAATGCAAACTGTCAAGTCATATTTCTTAACAATTTAGGAATTCAGCCAAATAGAAAAGGAGGTTGAAAGACTTCTTGTCGGAGCCAATTTTTATTTTGCCTGCAGACTTTAAGAAAGGGTACTTGCAGAACTACCCGAGAAACTCAAGCTGGCTACCACTGCTGATGTCCCCGAGTGACAAAATGATGTCTTATCAGAGGGCTGTGACATTTCCTGGATCAAACATTGACACAGTGTTTACGATAGGGACACACATTCATTTTATAATGAGGCTAGACCTAATAAATCCAATGTAGAGTATTATGTATTGCATTCTCCATATATTCAGTGCATATCAACTCATACCCTTGTCAGTGGTTGAGCAGAGGTTACGTCAATATCAGTTGATATTTGTTACACCATTTGATGGTTTTACTATTGTAGTCTGAATAATGTAGGCCACATCTTTAAAAGAACTGTTTTATACACTGTAATAGTAGAGTTTAACAGAAGGTACTGCAGTTTTTAATGGGTAGTGTTCACCTTCCTGCGCAAGCTCCAGCCTCCATGAGATGACTAAATTCATGTACATGTTGATTTTCATTATTTACAGGTAAACACATTTTCAGAACATCATCGAAAGCAGTTTGAGGGGGCATCAGAGATATTGCTCACCTCCTTGCCCATCTCCATTACAGGAAATCCTTTGGATTCTTTTTTAAGATGAAAAAATATGATTTGGCCATGCCATACAGTTAAAATATAATGTACTTCTAACAACTACAGAGCCGTCTACTTGAGATGATTTTGGCTACTTAGAGGACAGAAGACAAGATGTGGTCATATCTCAGATCGTTCATGGACAATTGGACAACTGGACAACAACTTTTTTAATTGAAAAAGGAAAAAAAAGGGGGGGGGGGTAAGGAGAGTAAAATAATGCAGTAAGGCCAACTTTAGATGTACAGTGGGATTGGTCCTGTTGTATCCATATAGAAGAGGGACTGCAGTTGTGGTTTGCAAGGGATTGGAAGGGCAAGCAAATGGTTCCCAAACAACCATCCTAATTTAGCTTTAAAATAGTTTCATAAGATTTGTTTTTTAAATAAAGTTAATGAAATGAAAAGTTTTAAATTCTAAACCCAAGCAGGATTGGTTGTCTTCCCTCAACCTCAGTATTTTGTCATCTGAAAGGACTAATACCGCAGCCCATGAACTGATTTTTTAGCAATGTAATAAAGGTGCTTGAACAGCACATGGGCTCATTTGGTCCAAAATCATTTGTAAAATGTCACAGTTGCCTAAAGCAAAATTATACTCATTGACTGTACTGGACACCCTGTGCTATGAGTGGCAATCACTGTCAGATATAAGCGCTAAAAGCAATAGAGTACAGCGCACTATAGCAGCCAATTAGGCGGAGAGTGGGAAGAATCAAAAGTTGATGCTGAAAGCATTACAGTAAACACTGAATTGTAACACATTATACATATGAAGACTGCACAGGTATTTTGTGTTGCAAAGAAATGGGAGGAAGTGTAGACAAAGAGTCTATTAAGCAGTCTAAAATAATTTCTTGATTTTTTCTTCTTCTTTGGTCTTGTATTTATACCATCAAACTTATTTTGTTATTGTGTCCTGTTTTCTGGAAGTTTTATCTGATAAGATTTCTGAACTTTCTTTGCCATAGTGTGACTGTGGTGGACTACAGAATCCTCTTCCTGAAAGTTATATAGAAGAAGAGTTACTGTGCTTCTGTTCTATTTCGGTTAAATATTTGAGTATGGTGAGTATACTGTGACACCCTAGGAAGTATAGTACAAGCAGGATCATCAGGAGAAAAAAAAAACGTGGAAAGAAAACCAGCGAAGCACAAGACATCAGGACTACAACCTCCTGAAAATGCTGCTTGCCTACATTGTATGCTGGCATAGAAGCTTTTACATACAGAATCACTAATGTAATCAGGGATATAAACCAAGAGCAACAACCAATTCCTCGGTTTATGGTACCTCCTATTATACTCATGTATTTCCTTGTTGATTTGAAGAACACAATATATAAGACACTCAATTACTGTCAAAGTTCAGCAATGTTAACGTACTTATGGAACGCCTAAGCTGCATGCTGGTGGGCAGAGGTGCTGCTTTAGGGCTGGTTTCCACTAGAAAGATCAGCTGTGGATGGACACTTTTTTAATCGCTTCGCCGATCACTCCTATTGCAACTAATTTGTCAATTTCCACTTAAGTGATCGCTTGCGGGTGGGCAAGTATGCGATTTTAGGGGCGATTTTTAATGCCACCCTACAACATTTATACCTATGATACCGGCGGATTGCGTCCCCTAGTGAAAAAAAGCATCCGATAGCGTCCGTTGACATGAATGGACAGACAAAAATCGTGTCCCCAGTGAATAGGGCCGCGATTTTCATTTTCTATGGGTGCAATCACTCATGATCAGGCACGATCAGGAAAATGCGCCTGATCGCGTGCAAAATAACGTGCAAAAGCGGGGGCGGTTGCTCATGACGTTCTTCTCAGCCTGACACAGCCATTGACAACTTTACCAAGCCTAGAAGTAATACTTAATGACTATGGGAAGGTATCAGGCTATAAAAATAACAGTGGGAAAACGGAGGCAATGCCCCTAAACCTAGATAGGGTAGAAGTCGAAAATTTTAAAGAATATTATAAATGGAGGTGGAGATAAAATATTTTGGTGTGAATATTACATCGAAATATGAAACGCTATATAACAGCCACTATCCACCCCAGCTAAAAGAAATTGAAGATATGTTCAGGAACTGGAAGAGACACACGATATCTATGTTTGGGAGAATTAAAGTGATCAAAATGATGGTCTTACATAAACTATTGTCATTATTGAATACCTTACCTGTTAGGGTCCCATATAATAAAATTCTGGAAGTGCAACAGAAAATAATGGAGTATATTTGGGCATACAGACAACATAGATTCTCCACCAAACTAATGTGTAGGATCAAAGAACAAGGGGGGCTAAGGGTCCCGGATATAAATAAGTATTACGTTGCAAAACAACTAAGGCCAGTAAAACTATGGACAGAAAGTAATGTTAAAACTAGATGGATCCAATTGGAGGAGAACATATTAGCCCAAGAAAACATGAGAGCATGGGTTTGGGGGAATGGGACCAGGAGTAATACTCCTATAATGGTAGGCCCAATAGCATAAACTAGGAGAATATGGAAATATAATAAAAGAAAGTTTAAATTAATTAATGAACTATCAAGATTGGAACCTATAGTAGGGAACCTGTATATTCCAGTAGAATGGACAAAGAGTAGAAAACAGGTATGGGAGGAGGGTGGTATTAAACTTGTAGGGGACATGATATTACCTACAGGGGAGTTGGAATCGTTTCAGGCATTAAAATTATCGAAACATCTCCCTGATAGGGAAAGGTTTACCTACCTCCAGGTCCGGCACTACTTCGATGGAAAAACAAAGACAGCCAAATTCCAAGAACTAACGGTATTTGAAAGGTTGTGAAGTAACAAAAATAAATTGAAGGGTTTGGTTGCGGCAATCTATAAGATGTTGGAAGAAAATGGGGAGGCCTCCATATATGAGTAAATGGGAGAGAGCGATAGGGAGTGAAATTACCAGTCAAGACTGGAGAGAGATATGGAAAAATGCAAGTAAAATATCAATGTAACCCATAGGGAAAATATTTACAAAATTATATTCCAGTGGTATTATACCTCTGAAAAGCTCCATAAGATCTATCCCCAGGTGTCGGACGAATGTTGGAGATGTAGGAGAGAGCGAGGAACAATGGAACATGTATTCTGGACATGTTCTAAGATAGGTAAATTCTGGATATGTGTTAACAAAACAATAGAAGCTGTAGTAGGAGGGGGAATTGGATTGGACATTAAAACTCATGTATTGGGGGCCACCATTCCCCAGTTAAGTAAGAACCAGAAAAAGATGGCACAACATCTCGAAGCCTGATTGCAAGGAATTGGAAGTCTATACTACCACCCTCCTATAGAGAACTACTGGCAAAAATAACAGATGTTAGGGCGATGGAGTATCTCACGGCCAGGATACATGATAGAATTGAGAAATTTTTATGATATGTGGGACCAATGGGTTGCCTATATTAGGGGATAAGGGGAAGGGCAAGGAAGACCGTAATAATAACAACAATAAAATTATATACAGTATATATACCTTAAATGGGAATAAATGGAACTTAAGAAAAGTATGTTGTGAATGTAAATACTTGTGTATTCACTTCTGTATGAGAATAAATTATGTTTTTGTGTATTATTTATTTAATAGACAATAAAGAAATGTAAATCTAAAACCAGGGTTGGGGGGGGGGG
>CM070032.1:49574925-49588067 GCA_036250615.1 Ptychadena robeensis | reverse complement strand
AGAAAAATGTGTCATGTGACCTCTTATACATTAAAAACTGATTATTTCTTTACTCAATGCAAGAAACTAAGCAAAAGTTTGAAAGTTTTCCTTCACAACCAACCCACCGTTGGCCAGAGCTTTGAATTAGGTCTTCATAAATCAATGAATATTTATATGGCTGTCATACACTGTTTCCACAGTATATAAAGAGGGTTATGTAACCCAAAGCATAGAATGAATAGAAGAATGTGTCATCAGGAACATAGCTACTTGCAGAACCATTCTTTACATACAGCAGATACTCATGTTTTTATTTACAGAACAATGTGCTTCTAAAACAACCAGCATAATAATTTCATTATATTCTGCAGGAATACTCTACACAAACTGACGAGACAAAGAATGAAAGGTATTCACCGCATGCATATCCTCAGTATGGATTTTTCAATTACACAAAGCCCAATACTGAAGCTCAACATCCAGTAACTGACAATTCCGAATCTTGCATTACAAAGACAACATATTGAACATTCATAGTTTACTGTCAAGTGTTTTCAAAATGCCACCAATATGCTGAGCACAGACAACACAAATACAAGCTACCAACACGGCACATTGTTTTCCACCATTTCACTCTTCAATCATTCCTTCCCTTGGAATTTTTTTATAGCTGATAATGGCATAAAAAAATCACTTGCGTTGGCAAATTATTGCAATTCATGGCCATCATCAGCCATAGAAAACCTGAAAGCAGAGCACACCCTGCTGTGACAAGAGGAGGTAATGAAACCGTGCAATGAAGAAAAATGAAATCATTTCCATTGTGCTGCAAAGTAGTATGGCAAGGGCAGAAGGACGGCACACCGAAAACTGCAGCTAGTGCGTAAAGCTATGCCCCCTTATAATGGAGATCAATGGCACAAGCAGTCATAGAGAAATTACTATATGATTAGATTACACCATATTGAAAACTGGTGCTTTAAGGCCACCACTCGCCAATGGGTGGTTTAGTTTGATGTATTACTGAACTGCACAACCTAAAGGACCTTAGTTAAAGGGCTACTCTATCCCAGGGGGCATGGCTGAGAAATAAATATATCTAGGTATCTAAACTGCTTACTATACCCAATCAGATCTAAAAGGTCACCAATGTTATTAACAATACTCTGCAGAGAAAGTAGCTGACTTAATACAGTTATCTTAGAACATGGAGAAAGGACGATGGGTTTTGTCAATACATTGTGCAAGCATAATGCACATGGCGAGGAGTAGAACTAACAGATGCTGTTTCTGGTCCTGGGAACATCATTATCAAAAATCAGAATAAAAGTTGATGAGGGGGTCAAGCCACCATCTTAGCACCAAGCATATCCTACAGATGCTAGTTGACCAAGAATTTATACTTCAGAATGGATTCATGACCTAAAGGCAAGCAGTTGTAGTGGTTTTGATCTACTACATGGTACAGCTTTACTTCTTTGTCGACAATGATCCAATAACCACAAGAAGGTTTTGTCAGGGATAATATGCAGTTAATGAAAGAGGAAACTTCCACATACAGGAAACTTCATGTTCATTTTAAAACCTGAAAATTAACTGACAGCAAACCTATCTGGCTTTGGGTAGGAAGAAAGGTTAGACCCAAGGGATAAATGGGTGATTTTCGTTGAGAAAAACAAACTCTAAAGCCGGCCATACACTGCTCAATTCCCTGGGGATCGATCGCAATGGGGTGACGCAAGAACCATCTCACAAGGATTATTCAGGGAATCAAATAAAAGTTTGAGCCGTGTATGGCTGGCTTTACTTTGCATCCCAATTAATCCTTAAACCCACTAGCGAGATTTCCCTCTATCCGAAGTCTAGGGCTACACTATGCACTTGGATGCACTCCAATGATGCATCCAATGAGCACAAGCTTGCGCTATTCAGGGCCACGCAAATGGCTGCTTTAAATCAATGGGCTAACATATTGGACGTGTCATACGTCAAGCTTCCATTGCTTTTATGACAACTGAGTCTACAAACAGGACAGAGGTTCGGACTGAGGGATCAGAGACTATGACCAGCTGTGCAGGCAGCCCTAGCATAGCCCATTGCTGTCAGTGACAGCCTTGTGCCCTTGCAGGTGTAGCTCTAACCTTACTCCAAAGCATAATGTTGCCAGAAAAGTCAAGAGACATTTCCTTAATAGGGACACAAACCACAATAAATGGTGAATGGTGTAATGACCCTTTCCTACTCTGTTCAAAATGAAACAAGCAAAAAAAGTCATGCAGCGACACACCATGTGCCAGAACCGGTAATGTACAATTAAACCAAATGTACTGAATGCAAACCAGTACAGAATAATATATTTCGGAGCACATTTTGTTTATTGCACTGCATTAAGTGTTCATGTGACCCATTATTATTGGTGAAATTCATCTGAAATGTGTGGAACGTCTAGTAAGGACTTGGCTGTCATTTTCAGGACATTGGTATATATATATATATACCCACAGCCCAATTTCTCATATCCTGTATACTGAATGTAATTTCACATGAATATAGAGTAAAGCGCTTCTGTTCAATAGGCTGTAAATAATTGTTATATTCTCATTTTCTACGGTAGATTAAACACATTCTCTAGCTTAAGACTTATTTCAAGCTATGGTAATAGTAAAAACACAGTAGCAATACAGCATATTGTTCATGGTTAAGGCTGTGTCATGTTGTTGATGACAAAGTAATGTCTGTGCAGAAATTGGCCCCTATTGTTTCAAAAATAAACTTTTCATTTTTATAATTTGCTGTTGAACACAGAAAATGAAAAGTGTCATTATGAACTCTACTGATAGCTTATTTTATATCTGAATTCTGTGTACATCAGCAGTTCACTGCTACCGAGGTACATCGTAGATAATCCATTAACGCACTGTTTGTGCAGTCCTCTGTCATTTTTTTGTCATTAGAAATGTTGTTACTTTGTTATGTACAAATAGGAGTTGGGCGATCAAGACTAAATCTAGCCGTAAATGCTTCGATCCGCGGCCAATTTATCAAACATTCAAACACCGTGCACATTCATGACGATCGAATGCGCAAAATTCGTCTGCGGATCACAGTTGCCGGTCTGGAGCAACCTATCCCGGCCGCTCATAACATTGATCAGCCAAAGAATGAACATGTCCGTTTTTCTATGGTCGATTACTTTGGATGGGGAACAGCTTTCCCATCTAATTCTCAGAACAATTGGCCGCTCATCGCAGGTCGATGGCCAGCTCAAATCACAATATAAAAAAAGGAGGAGGAGGACTGCTAGTCTAGATACGAACTCATCATATTCTTCCTCAACAGTCAATTATCAGCTTAAACACAAATTATTGACAATTACTTTATAACCACTAAGCTGCGCCGTCAATATGTACATGTATCACATCTAAATAGAAAAAAATCAGGGGAAAATGTTTGGAAGTCTAATTGACAGAAAACATTTTTTGTACCAATGAGCACCTATTTACATATGGAAGGAGAGATAAGTCTGTGTCATGTGATTTATTTACCGCAGTTCAAGATGTTAATATCCAAAACTCATACTATTTAAAAGACACTATAATAGCTGAGTGAGCTCAATCTGTTGGGTGAATTGAGGCTATTTTGATAGCATGAGTTGTGTATTGCATTAACATTCTACATTACAGTGAATATATTATGTGACCCAGGTACTAGAGTATAGTGAAAGGGACAGATTGTAAAATGTGTTTTTCAGAGGTACTGCTAATGTATTGACATGTTAAACTTTCAGCTCATTCTGCTGGAACTAGCTGGCTCACTCTGCCTGGCCAAAAAAAGTAGCCACCTTAATATAACTGAACAAATAGGTACAGGTCTAGATTCAGCAACAGTATGTGCTCCAAGAAAAAAAAATTCTATGCCCAGCTTTAGATATTCACTTGAATGTTAACCTCCATATATAACACATTCCTATGACAATTTTATAGTAAATAATGTATGGAACCCCAGCAAAGAAAAAAAAGGCCTAAGTAGTATCTAGTAAATGCTTTTTCCACCAAGGGCTTACAATACAATGTTAAAATGTATTGCCATTGTTCACAACAGTTTGGAAAGTTTGACTTTACCTCAATATTAGGGAAATACTCCAAAACAAACAAAAGAAAAGTAAAAATCAACAATAAGAAAAATATTCCTAAAGGAAACCTTCTTGAAGCAAAAGGGTAACAGATCAGGTAGCATGTGAAGCATTTAAAATGGAGCAATAGGTTAAGTAGAATGGACCTTTCCTTTAATTAAATTATGCTTTGGAAGCCAGACGGACATGCCCTCAGCAGGATGAAATAGATTTTCTTTCTCTCCGTAGCTCTTAAAGCTGAAGTCCAACAAACGCACAAATAAACAGACTAAATACAACTGTGCACCGTGTTCTGAATGATTTCTAATGCTTTTTATCTAGTTTTGGGATATAGATACGCCTGCTTTTCTCTAATGTATTCTCGCTGCTGTAAGGAAGAAATAAAACCACATTAGTAAGGTCATCCCTTGGGTCTAGCTATGTTCGTTTTCCTTTGCAGAAGAAGTTGCATTCAGATATTTATACTAATTATATTTAAAACAATGCATTTTTAATTAAACACAGAACAGGCGGGTTTACCGCTAAATAGAGATCACCAAACCTAATGATAAACATTTAGTCATTTAGATTGGGCACACTAAACGATGTGTGTTTTTCTATTTTGCAGCAAGTTATTTAAACATGTTTCTTCAAAGCTTCTCATCAAAATGACCAAAAAGATTTTTTTTTCCTATTTATTTGTGGCTTGTAAGCTGTATATCAACACTTATTAATGTGGAGTATACATACCACAGCTAAACAGAAGTTCTTCCTGATGATGATACGGGTTCTCCGTTATTTCTTATTACACTGACATTTTTAGGCACTTGTTGTATCTGTTTCTTGCTACCCTAGCATACAGGAACACCAATAAGAAAATTACCATATTTTTCAGACTATAAGACACACCCAGTTTTTAGGGCAGGAAAACCAGAAAAAAAAAGATTTAATACGTTTTTACATCGATTGGGTTAATGCAATGAATGCAATTTTTAATTTAGCCAGTAGGTGTCACTAGCAGCGGTACACTCTCAGCACAGCGTCATACTCCACACTGATCTGGAGGAGGAGGGGGTCAGACATCTGCAGAGTCTCCCTCACCCGCTCCTCTGCCGATCAGCTGTTACTGTGTCCGTGGGAGCTTACAGTTCCCACGGACAGGAAAGAGAGATATAGATGGCAGTTCATCTATAGCTCTCTTTATTGCCTATGGCTGTAGCGCTCTGAGCTCTGCTGGCATAGGCAATTACACAATTCAGATGGGAGAGCCGGACACGGGCCGGCATCTCACATCTGACAGCTCCTCCAGCTCCCTGGCTAATCTCCGTGCCGGGAGAGCTGGCAGTGAAGCCAAGGTGTGACCACCGGCGGCCGAGTGGCCACAGGAGTCATGCATTCGGACCATAAGACGCAAGCACTTTTTGCCCCCAATTTTTGTCTTATGGTCCGAAAAATACGGTACTTCCATCTAGAATTGTGTACATCTGTCAAAGCCTTTTGTATTGACATAGATATTGGTCATATTTTAGTGCTAAGCAATCAAATCTACAATTCAAACTATCACATTCAATATTCTCTCACTAGTCTATATTCTACCTGTGAAGCATCCCATTTTGGCCAGTTAAGTCACGTTTTTTTTTTATGTGACTTTCCCGGTCAAATCCCAATTTCAGCAAATTCTGGCTATTTTCAAGATTTAGAAAATCGTGGTAGATCAGGAGAAAGGGGGAGTTGCTCTCCCTTAGATGTTCTCACTCCGCTTGTGAAGATGTTGTGCGGGGGGAGTTAAGAGGAAGAGTAACACCCACTCCCTTCTTAGTTAAAGTGGGTTGACACCTGTAGATTTTTTCTTCAATCAACTGCCAAATTCGAGTGTTTGTTGAAGAACCTCGTTCGTTCATTTATTAAATGTAACATTAGATTTTTTGTTTGTCCATCGAAGATATCGAATGAAAATACATTTGAAATTACAACGACATATACAAATTTACCAACATGTTCGACGACCTTTTGAATGATTGTTTGATCAAGGTCGAGCAAAATGTATCCATCTCACAAATTGCCTATTCTAGATTTTTGTTCAACCAACCAAAAAATCGTTCGTTCTTTGTTGATCGAACAAATTATTCTATATGTGTAAACCCACCTTTAGTAACACAATATTACCACATTTCCCCTGAGCCGCCAACATCCCAAGTTAGCCAGCTAATAGGAGGGAGGGAAGGTAAACCTCCCGATATCTTAAGTGACGGCAGTGACATCACTTCCTGTATTTGGAACACAAAATGGCACTCCACCTCGGCACTTCTGCGCTCCAAATCCAGGAAGCAACATCCATGAAGTCACTTCGAGGCTTTTTCTTCTAATTCAATAAGAGAAAACTTGACATAGTATGTGGTCCATATATATGCAAAATAATTAGAAAGTGTAAAGTGCAGCAATATACAGTATGTTTATTACCCCAAGACTAATTTGAAGGTGTATAAACACACATCCACAACTTAGTTAACCACCTGCACTAAAACGGTCATTTTCATATTGTAAAATTGTGTTGCTTCTTTTTATTCCACCAAAGGAGCTCTGACACGGAGTCCACAATTCTGTAGACTAAACATATTCTAATTTGCAGCTATGCGCATCCACCAACATATAGTAGAAAACAGGATTCATCAGGCAATGCTACCCCATAGTCCAGTTGTAGGCACTTTTGTGTATAGGATTTACCAAGAGGGTGCTGCTCTCCCACCTAAAATGGCAGATCTTGTCAGAGCATGAAGTATAGAATTGCTTCAAGTGCATAAAAAAGCATTGGGTGTCCTCCCTAAAGAAGAAGGTACACTGTGACCCAGTAATCAAGTCATCAAGTAGTCACTAAGAGCCATATGTTCTGAGCAATGTCTTGTTGCTTCTTACACCTGAGAACATATTTAAATGGAACATTACAAAATAGACTAAACTATCTATAAGAAACCAATGTGTGAAATAATCAATAATTCATGACAGCAGAAAAAAAAATAATTGTCATCACAAGACATACAATTAGGCTTCTGAAAATCCTCTTTGTTTTTAAATGTAGAAGAATCTTCAATTTGGAATGAACAGCAAGTACAGATAGCAATGTGGAGCGAATAAAAAAAACGAGGCTCCCAACACACTGTTTATGTCTTAAATGTCAGGATGTGAGATCTCTCCTCGGGGATTTATGAGCAACTGTTAAAGGAGATTTCAATCTTTCTCTTAACAAGGAATTTTCATCAAAGAAAGAGCAGATAACACATTTCCATCCAAGCCACTGGGATAAGAAAGATCTTACAGGGCATTTTCTTTTTCTTTGGCTTGTTTGCGGATGTCCGTGTCTTTAAGATGTGCCAGGGAATCCTCCTAATTTGTACAATATTCTCAGCAGCCATGGGTAAGGACCCCCATACACCTTTAGATTTCTCTGTCAGATTTCCTTCAGATCTCCTTTTGTTTTAACAAAACCATGTAATATAAGGGACTTCCTAAACCATTAAGTCTACCTGTGTTCAATCGCAGAGGACCCGGCACTACATAGTTGTTGGTAGATCTAAAGGATATCTAAATGTGTATGGCCAGCTTAATATATGACAACATGTGTCACTATCTTTATTTTGCTACCCAGATCACCTCTTAACAAAAACAACCCTTTACCAGAAGGAGCCTGGGGTTGCAAAGCTGCTCTACAATAGATGCAGTTCAATGAAGAGATCTCATGAAATGTTATTTGCAGGATCACACAAAGTTGAAGCAAAGACTGGGCTGGATCCTAGACATATACATATCCGTTTGCAGAAATGAAGGCTGAGGCATTATTAGCCAGGCTATTTTTAAACTGACTTCCCTAGACTACTGCTTCATACAATGCGCAGCATCATTGGTTAAAGTACTGAGATCCAAATAACGAAAGGTCTGGGGTCAGGGATAGCAAGAGCTGTGATAAAGAGCTGTGTCTTTCAGCAAGAAGAGATGAAGCTTCTTGATCACACCATCACCAATGATCTTAAGGGCTCGAACACAACCAATTTGTGCAACCGACTGGCAAACGCAACATGAGGCACCCAACCGTCGCTTTTTGGGCTTATGCCCAATACACCTGTCACAGGGTCATTATCTGCACAAGTTTGCAGGCGCTCTCAGACAGGAGCACCCGGCCGTAGGGCTTCTGTGGACAGATAGCAGCCCAGAAAAAGACACAGTGTAAATGTAACTGGAGGGAAAGTGAACAGATAATGGTTTGCCTAGTCTAGAAGTCTTATAGAAATTAAAAACTCTATCCAGGCTTTCAGCAGTGCAAGTGTTTCCCCTCTGCTCTGTGTGTCTCTGTTCTAAGCACTTCTTGTTTTCTGACCCTCCCTCCTAAGTGCCTCTATACCAGTGGTTCTCAACCTTTGTAGAACTGAAGTTGCATAGAGTATAAAGCAAGGTGAGAAGGAGTTAGCACCCTTGTTTTGCAGTACTGGGGTCCCAAGTCTCCCAGGTATTTAAATATGTGTGAACACACAGGTTCTGAAGGCTTGTGGGGCTGCAGGACAGCAAAGGGGGTTTACCCATAAAAGAAGCCCCATGGCTATAAGCAAACAAGCCATGTCTCCACTACTGAAATAAGACTTGGAATACAGCACTAGGAATAAAAGTTAGAAGGTCTCTGTTAGGGCATAGAAATGAAAACATGCTTTCTCAATTTCAGGTCTCCTCCCTGACCATCGCGCTATGGATTGCACGTTCCATTAAAACATGCGGCCCTCTATAATAATGTCATATAAAGTACCATGGCTTATGATGTCTTGGAAAATGGTCCCATTGAGGATACTGAGCAAATGAACAAATGTAGTTTAGGTACACAATAGGTTGGACACAAAGCCTTAGCCACAGGGCTCAGAGAAAAACATGATAACACGCTTGTGTTGCAATACCGCAATGCAGAGTGGCTTGTGAAACACATGGTACACAGGTTTCCTGTTGTACCTTTCACATTGGCTCAGCGTTCATGTTTTTTGGTAACGCAGGATGCAGCGTATTATCGCAAACGCTCTTCAGATATAGCAAAAGTGCCTCCCATACACTTGTATGGGGGAGCCAAGTACACCACAGTGCAGAAATGCAGGGTTTTATTATTGCTAACTGACCTGCTGGTGTTACCGCTAACACATCCGTTACCAGTAGCAATATTTTGGATTAATAATGTTGAGTAACAACTGTTGTGGATTAAGGAATCCTACATCTGCAATGAATCATTAATGTAAGTTTTTGATTCTTGGTTGATATCCTCCACTTGCTAATTACACTGTTGGGGCCAGGGAGAAATGATGTGCCCATTTTACTACGAAACCTCTGACCTTGGATATATGGCAATGAGCATTATAAAGAAGGCAGCAGAATTTTTATCCAGCAATCATACACCAGTGAGTAGAATTCATAGGATGGATAGTCCCTCCTTGGCAGCAGGCTCTGTAAGCACGTAATTGGCTTGCAACAATGGTTTAGACAGGTAAATGAAAGTGACAGTACAGTCGCACAGCTAGAAGCTTACACTAAGGAATGCTCAATGCTGTTTAATGGAATGTAGATCAATGGTCTCTTAATTTACAGAACCATGATGAACAATGTTAATCTAGAGGCTGCGGGTGGGTTGGGTACCTGCTGCACCTTTAATTATTAATGATAAATGGTACAGCGTTTCGTTTACACTCTAGTCTATTGGGACAGGCAAGGATTTATGCAACCTTAGAGGTCCACTAGAAGATATTTCAAACTGATACATTACACTTATGTTAATCAACAAAAACAAAACTTTGTTAGTTCACAATATTTTCTAGCCTGATTTATATGGTTACCTTGAATTGTTTGTGGCTTAGTGGCATTATCGAAGTCGCAGATCTTTTCCCACTCATCACGTACAGCTTCAGGTGTCATTGGGCGATTCTTATGTCTGATAATGGCACCAACAGTTCTCTCCCATCGCACTAATTACAACAAGGGAATAGAAAATATTGATCAGCATTCTCAAGGTGATGGCAAAGAGTATGAAGACATGCAGAGTAAACTTACTTCCAAAGGATAGTTTCTAAAAAAGGCTCAAAGTGTTTAAAACTAACTGCATCTTGTTTGCCAACAGCTTTATGAAAGGTCTCGCCATTTCTCCTATGCTACAAAGCTCCATGGGTCCAGAGGGAAGAGACCTTTTGGTCCAAAACATTAAACACACACAGGGTTTTCAGTCTCTTTGTGAAATCACAAAAACCTGTCTCCGAAAAGCGAAATTACATTTCATTCAGAAGAGCTGGCCCTGCAGACACCAGCTGAATACAACTGAAATGTTGTGCAGTGGTAACAATGACATGAGGATTCCATTGCAGACTGAAGCTGTGATCCTGAAAGTTTTGGTCTCCAAAAAAAAAAAGATAATGAACAGGTGGAAAAATAGGTTGAACAACAAGAAGTTAATGTAAAAAATCTAAGATTCGCTAGTGATCCCCTTCTCAAGACATTTTAAATTTAGTGTAAACACGAGCTCAACTTCAATGTATTGTATTAAGTCCCCATACTTAGCATTTGTTTAATGTGCCCAAATGCCAGTGTGCGATTGATGAGGGGGGAAATATATTATTCCAAAGAAGAAAAGGAAATCCAAAAGGTAGGCAATCATGTCAAAAGTGGACAACATCTTAAAATCACAAATAACTAGACTTAACCCAAAATATTTAAAGCGACCACCATCCCCAGCCATACCATCACTGGAGAGGCGTTTACTCCGCGATTCTCTGCACGCTTTGAAGCGCATCCGGAAATTGAGGCCCGGGCTTCGGCCTACCCGGGGCCTGTACTTGGGACTTCCATCTATTGCATCCTTTCCACCTCAGACCTCCTCCAGGCGGGAGGGACACTCCCTGATATCCCTGGGGACAGCACCTACTCTGGCTCATCCTTATTTTTATTCTTAGACAACTTGGGGCTTTAGGATATAGGGCCTGACATCTGAAAGAGGCACACCCTCTGCTGGCCCCCTATAGAGACTACGACACACTCCTCCTTAGAGACTACAATACCCTACAGTCTGCCCCCACTTCTTGCATGTGGCACCAGGAGAGCTCTGAGGTTACCTCCATTACCACCACCAACGCCTAAGCAGATGGCGGCGTAGTGCCCGAGCTCCCACACACTGAGCCCTCCTAACGACCCCTAAACCCAGCAAAACCTGCATGACAATGGGCAAAAACGGCAAACAGCCATCCCAGGGTGACCAACAGTCGGGTCAGCCCGCTCCAGCCGGTCGCATTATCCCGGATCTCTTTCGCAATTACCGCGCTGAGGAAGGGACGGGAGGAGGAGCTAAGATGGCAGTGGCGGATGGGGACACCCTTCCAGTCTCCACGCAGCCGATCCCTCCCTCAGGGCAGGCTGCTCAAGGATCGCAGGTCAGGCCGGACGACCAGTATCTGCACCTTCTCCCCACCAGAGACGGAAATCAAGAAGGCGATGGAAGCGGCTTTGGGGACTGCGGTGGCAGGCCTGCGAGCTGACCTTATAGAAGTAGGCTGCAGAGTGAAAGCAGTGGAGCAGGCAGGCGCTCGCAGGGACGATGCCATCACCTCTCTGCAGGCGCAACAAGCCAGTATCTTCCGCACAGTCACGGTCATGAATAGACAGTTGGAAGACTTGGATAACCGTGGTAGGCGGCCGAATATCAGGATGTGCGGGGTACCAGAGTCTGTCACCTCAGCTGAGATCCCTGGGATGCTGAAGCAACTTTTTAATGATCTGTTGGATCGCCCGGCAGAAATAGAGTTGGTGAGAGCTCACAGAGCGCTCCGCAAACGCAACCCTGATGCGAATATGCCAAGGGACATTATCTGCTGCTTCTTTAACTTTCCCCTGAAGGAAGCTATTATGCGAAAAGCGCGCCAAAGAGATCGGATACAGATAGCTGGGAAAGATGTTCAGCTGTTCCAGGACTTGTCCCCTACTACACTCCAACAGAGACGCGCCCTGCGCCCCCTCCTGGATGCCCTGCGCCCTGGCCAGGGGCATGCAGTATGCCTGGAGGTATCCCTTCGGTCTGTTTGTATCCCATAAAGGCAAAGAGGCGACCTTGCGATTCCCTGAGGATCTGGACCATTTCTGTGCTACGTTCCAGCTGCCGACGGTAGTGCTGCCAGATTGGAATCGCAAAATCCAGGAATCGTCATCGTGGCAAGAGGAACTTCCGTCCTCCATCATCCTGCAACCTGCCGCCCGGGGAGGCACACATCCAATGACGAAAGGCACCGCTTACACATCGCATCGACGGCAACGAAAAGACGTAAGGGCCAAAAACACAGACGCCGACCGCCCCCACCGGTGGCTTACCCCCCGGGAGGTGTCGTCCAGCGGATCTGGATGATTTGACCCTCCCTCACGGCGGCTGCTCTCCGGACTAGTGGACTCCCTATTCCTGCAGAGACTTCCTGACCCCCAGACTGAACTGCTCCGTGAGTATGGCATTATGCACGCCTCCTGCCCAGGGTGTGTGGAGCACTCAAGGACGGGGTCGCACAGTTTATTCAATGCTTTTTACAGTTTGTTGCAATGGAGGTTCGAGACTTGATTGGGCTGCTGTATGGGACGGGGATGCTCTGTCCTCCCCCCCCCCCGTTCTGGGGCGGGGGGATGGGGGCGGCTCGCTCTCCTTCGATCTACTGCTGGCTATTGCCTTTAACGTGCTTTGGGAGTCCTCGTGTGTGCAGGGGATGGACCGTGGGCGGGATGGTGAGAATGTCCGAATTTCATAAGCACAGTATGTTGTATGCTTTTTCTTCTGGTTATTGCCCATTAACCAACTTATGTTTAGCACCTGGGTTTAATTCATTGTTTAATTGTCTAACTGCATAACTTACAATACAATTTCTTCACTTTTATTACGGTTTTATTACGCACCCACCAGTGTGGGGTCTAGTTAGGTACTCCTCCTAGGAGGAGCAGTGGCTTGGTGTGGGGGTAAATGGGTGTTACGCTAGTCCGGTAGGTTTCACACTTTGTTGTCCAGCATTTC
>CM070032.1:49508046-49557559 GCA_036250615.1 Ptychadena robeensis | reverse complement strand
TGATCCGATTTGGGGGCCATATCGATCGGTCGGGGTCGATCTGTCAAGGTGGGCTGCACTAGATTCCTCGCTGATCGATCGGCGTGCACACGCCAGGTGATCGATCGGCCAGGAATCGAGTGTAAAATCGACCTGTGTATGGCTACCTTAAAAGATAATGAGATTGAACACTTGTCTATGACACATAGGCAACTTCGCCAATAGTAACAGATCATCATCAGAACTACCACAGGTACAGTGTTCCACCTACCTCTACAGGTTCCTTTCCTCACTGGTTCCAAACTTAATAAAATGATTATCTAGCACCAAAGCAATTCAGGTGCATGTTAAGTCAATGCAAAATACATCAGCAACAATCTTAGCAAAAGAACTGTAGCTGATTATCAATTCTTATTAGGATATTTCCAAATAATTTCACACCCAACTACAATTCACAAGTGGAAAACATTCAAGCAAGTTGCCAGTGTTACAAGAAGTGGGTATCCCAATAAAGTTACCCCATGTTCAGACAACAGAATGCTCAGAGAATATGAATAACACCCAATAATATATAGAAATTCTTATTTAGATATTTAATACAAAAGGTTCCTATCAATCCCTGTCTCTTATCGTTGTCACACAAATATACTTTCTGTACCCCTTGCACACAAGTCTATTTATTAAACCTTTATTCCAGTCTAGTATTGCCAAAGCTTGTGCTATGATGACCACTGTGTTTCTAAGGTCTGCATTAAACTCAGAACTCTACTGTACATATTGTCTAACCCCCACTCCTACAAGGAGCGGTGGACAATATGGTGGATGTTGGCTTCAGGTGCTCAACTTGTTAGGGGTCTATAGGGCTCACCATGTTCACTAGCTGGAAGCCTAAATTCTAGAACAAACTTTTCCATTGATCTGTAACTTTACTTTACTGTTAAATAATGAAGGAACAAGGTATGGAGAAGATAAAAGATACCACATGCAGGCCAGAGAACTGCATGATCTGCAATGTATTCCAAGGCTTTGTAATCAAATGCTCTCAGACATTTCTTTTAATGCGGAGATTTTTATGTTTATAGTTTAAGAGTCAGAGTTCCTTTAGATCTCCTTTTGTTTTACCAAAACCATGTAATATGAAGGACCTTATAAACCATCAAGTCTACCTGTGTTCAATCGCAGAGGACACGGCACTACATAGTTGTTGGTAGATCTTAAGGATATCTGACAGATAGATCTAATGGTGTATGGCCAGCTTAAGTCTGATGCCATGCAGATTTAGAATTCCTGTTCCTGAAGTTGTGATAAAGGAGAATCCTTCATAACATGTCCACTTGTTTTCCCTTTGTTGACTTCTTGGACTTCAACATCAGATTTTTTTATATCATAACGGTATTAAATCAATGGAAATAGCAAAGGTAAGTCTTTAAGTCAGGTTTGCAATATTCTTAATGAAAGGTGGCTCGGGTGGTTAGCACTCTGACAATGCAGCACTAGAGTCCCAGGTTCAAATCCCGGCCTGAACACTATCTGCAAGGAGTTTGTATGTTCTCCCCAGGTCTGCCTGGGTTTCCTCCGGGTACTCCGGTTTCCTCCCACTCCTAAGACATGCAGGAGGTTAATTGGCTTCCCCAAAAAAAGATTCTCCTATGTTAGTTACATGTGTTACTATGTGTTAGGGACATTAAGCTAGCCATACACGTGTAGGATTCCATGGCCAATTGATCACTCACCCAATTGATTCCGGCGATCTCAGCGGGAATGGGAGCTGCGATCAATCTGCCAATTAAGAGTATCCAATCGCTGCACACCACCTTGTCCAAGTGATCACGTCCAATTGATCTGGGGCTCAGAATTGGATCAGAATTGGATCCAACAGAGAACCAACATGTTGGAATCAATTGGGTGAGTGATCAATTGGCCATGGAATCCTACACGTGTATGGCTAGCTTTAGATTGCGAGCTCCTCTGAGAGACAGTTCGTGATATGACTAGATATGCTCTGTAAAGCACTGTGCTATATACTGTAAATACAAGATAATAATAATAATAAAAAAGGTTAATGGTTTACTTTAATGCCATTTACATAAACCTTAAAGAGCCTGTCACCATGTGACCCCTAACAGCAAAACCCCGCACTACCACCAACACCCAACAGCAAAACCCCCACACTACCACCAACCCGCAACAGCAAAACCCCCTCACTACCACCAACCCCCAACAGCAAAATCCTATTACTACCACCAACTCCCCACAGCAAAATCCCCTCACTACCACCGACCCCCAACAGCAAAACCCCCTCACTACCACCAACCCCCAACAGCAAAATCCCCTCACTACCACCAACCCCCAACAGCAAAATCCCCTTACTACCACCAACACACCTCGGCTACCCGCCCCCAACCAGCAGTGAAGGGCTCGCAGCAGAGCTGGGACTTTTTTGTTCTGCCGAGTCACCAGCAAATAAATCTCTGGTCCCAATAATGAATTGTTAGTGCCGGTCATGTACTGTGCCCCCTCCTATCCTATGGTTGCAAGTGAAGAGGAACGTATCCTGAAGAGCAGTAGAGATCTGTGAAGGACGGAACATACAGTGAGAGGAAGTCTGTGGCTGCCAATAAGGGGGGCTTTGTGACTACTTATATGTGGAGGCTCTCTGTTTAACATTAAGTTAGGGGCTCTATGGCTACCTACAGGGGGCTTTTTGGCTACCTACAAGGGGGCTCTCTGTCTACCAGTAAGGGAGGGGCTCTATGGCTATATATAAAATTAAAACAAACAACATACAACCCTGACTTACCCAAACTGTCCCAGGAGATGAAATGCCATTGTTCACATTAGTGGTTGTGGGTCATTGTCACAGTAAATTGTAATCTTTTCAATAAATAATAATTACTGACAATATCAAGTTTTATAAGTTTCAAGTTTAACTAAGACTTATTAAGTTTATTAAGTAAATTTTAGGGAATGTTTTAGAGAAAAAGGTATAGATTAAATTGTTGTCAATCTCCACTTGCCCCCCGTTCCTGAAAGACATTGGCTGTAAGCAGGCGCTGCGTGTCTCTCTGCTCTAATCACTCCCCGCTCTCGCTCCTCCTGGGTGCCGTCTATTGACATAAGGGAGGAAAGAAAGCAGGTAGTGATCAGAGCAGAGAGGCAACAGATCTCTGGCTCTCAACATACATTTCAAGGGTTGCAATGTTGCGATTTGGCTCTTTGGTCGAATAAGTTTGCCTACCACTGACCTAGTGGGGCCAGGCGGAGCACACAACGCAGTGTAGACAAAGCCCAAAATAAACCGACAGCCTGCAACCGAAACCATTAAATCAGCAATAAATTATTTCATCTTTGTAACTCAAAGGCTTACTTCAGGGAATCATAAAAAATCCCATTTGTTGACTATACGAAGGTCACTTGTGCGGCTACAAGGTGAAACACATAATTGTTATGCCTTTGACTGACAAACCTCATCAAAGAATGAGAAAGCACTGCTTAGCAATTTTGTGGAAATGTATACAGATCTAAAAGGTCACGTTAATTTCTAGTCTCAAATGGTTTCTACAACAGTTTCTGGAACATAATCAAAGCCCAAAAATTCTTTAAGTGTAACTTCAAAAGCATGGTATGCAACATAGAATGCAAGCTGAATGTGCAGAGGAAGACACAGAAATAACAAAAATGGAGGTGACAGAAAATCATTTTGTGTTAACTCTGCTCGACACATGACAAAATCAAACCATTAGACTAGATTTCATTTTAAGCACACAAAAAACAAAAATGTGAACGAAGTGACAGTAGAATGCGTGTCACCATTTTATTTATATTGCATTTTACAAGTTCCATTGTGTTGCATGTTTTGGGGGGGGTTATTTTTATTAATTTCATTTCATTCACCGCCTCCTGTTTCGCCTGTATTTAGCAATAATAGTGCATCAAAACTCAAACTTTTCCTACGCACTGTGCTGCTAGATACGGAAAACATGTCTTCTTCAATCCTCTGTGGGATGTACTCCAGATATTAAGCCAAAAACCACAGCTAGATACTATTCACAGATAAAATTCTGCACTTTAGTACCGTATTTTCCGGCGTATAAGACGACTGGGCGTATAAGACGACCCCCAACTTTTCCAGTTGAAATATAGAGTTTGGGGTATACTCGCCGTATAAGACTACCCCCTCTTCCAACGCTCACCAAATAACAATTAAAAAACAATCAGATTTGCTTTCAATATGGTCATTTTAATTCTTATGACATAGGAAAACTGCCTGCAAGTTACGGGAAATCCACCGGCAAATGTGCAGGCGTGTGTAATTTTTTGGCCAGCTCAGGGAAACGGCAGTGAACCCAGGGCCTTACATATGTCTACTCCAACAACCTTAAAAGTCCTTTTTTTTTTGTAATTTACATTCTAATTTCACACCCCTAGCTGCAACCTTTCATATTAATGTTTACCTGCGGTTATCCAAGTAACATAAATTGTATACATTTAATTCAAAGAATTTTGGCAATCAAAAATGTAACTGATATCATGTCACATGATACAGTGAAAGTGTTTTAATGTGTTTGAGCTGCAATACCAGTTTCAGCCACTGGAGCCACAGCCTTTAAAGAGCATGTCGGCTTTGTCTCACACATTGAGGAGGGAGAGAGGGAGGGGGGATAATGGGGCGCTTCCGATGTCTGACAGGCAGACTCCTCTGGCTCAGACGTTTCTGCGCTCGGCGCACAATTACACTGTGGCCTTAAATTCACCTATTGTGCTCCATGTCCCTCAAACTCAAAGTATTCATTATACACACAATCTGTAAAAAAGGAATAAATAACCTTTCTTGCAATCAGTAAATATCTATTTTTCCTATGCACCTCTCTAATAAGGTAGCTCTGTTGTGCTGGCATTCCCTTTACTGCTGGGCACAGAGCGATGGTTTCTGCTACGTCAGCATGCGCTGACCAAGAGGAGAAAGACGTGGACAGAACCTGTACCATTCCACTACGACCTGGTTTCAACACAGAGTCCCGCATGGACTCTGGAGGACTTGGGATAGATGTTACTGACTTAACACTCCCTTCCAGAGTTTCTGGAAATCTGTTTTCATCATTGAAAACAATTATAGCAACATCTAGTGACCATTCGCAGTGCAGTGATAAAGGAAGGCTGGCAAGAAGATTCATTTTCTGCCATATTGATTGCTGGGTTATCTTTGCGGATGTCACAGCCTTGTTAGGACACGGTTGCTGCCCACCAACATTCCATCTGGACGATCCAGGGTTGCACAACACTCATCAGTTAAAAATAAATGAGTCTTCATGTAGTTCGGTATTCACTGCATCCCCTTTCGGCTTGTAAGTATTAGTTAGGGGTTGCCAAACAGAAGATTTATGCATAACTGCTATCCTCTGCTGGATTGACAGAAACCTTCCTCGCTTTCTTTTGTCTGCACCAACCCATGCTGAGTAAGCCACAAATCTTTTAACATAAGATGATCACTCTTAAGTTCACTCTAAAAGGAAAGGTTTTTTTCTTTCCCATATTGCTTGAAAATAGTGGTATGCTTAATAATGTGGAACATCCTTCTTTAGACGTTTTTCCTTAAGTTTGACCTGGCAAACTAATTATCACAGGTATCCAAGACTGATTTCAGGGATCAAAAGAGCCCAGAGATACAATACCATCCATGAGTTCTTTTTTAGATTCTATTTTGTACATACCAATAAGCATAGGTCACATGTATTCACTGATGAATTCTGTAGAAGAATGCAATATTTATTTGTACCTTCCAAATTTCTGATTCTTCATGTGATTCCATGCTGCTCTGGTAACCAGGAATGACCCTCTCAAGTGAACTCTATGAATAATATCTAGTGAATGAGAAAAATGATCAGAAAAGGCCGTTAATCATCACTGCATTGCGCTGAGAAATTATCTGTTTCTGTGAAATATACATAACAGCCACCCTGTCAGAAGCTGGCCTATTGCCCTCACATTCAAAAATACAGTTCATTAACTTCTATATTATTACCAAATAAACAAGTTATACTCCTACTAACAAAATGTATTAATATCATACTGAAGGATTGGCATAGAATGCTGCAGTATTCCAAGATGTATTGTACAGGGATGGAAAATAAAAATAAAATATCATAAAATTAACTAAACCTTTTTATATATCAGCATATTTGTCCAGAATATTTGTTGTTTACTGGCATGACAACAAAAAAGTACACAGATAATATTAATAATAATTTAAAAAAGGCAAATTAAAGCTCAAATGTAAATGTGGTGTTTCCAGTGTCATTCAGCCTGGAGAAGAGAAGTAGAGGGTGTCATGGATCTACTAAAGGAGAACCCATTTAGCAATCAGACGAATATACAGAGCAATACTGATGTCAGGATACAGGATATCAGCATTGCTTCCTGTATCATTGATGGCCACCGACCAATGGAGATGAATAGTTAAAGCCATATCTATATATTTGCAAAGGTTCAACCTCAAATTCAATCAATACCCAATTACACAGAGCATGTATCATTTGTATTCTTAGCATGGAGAAGGTAATCATTAGCATGGAGAAAGTTTAGAACATTATTTTTTGCTCTCCAGGTAGTTAATACTGTAGGGTTTGGTTTGGTTTGGTTTGGTTGGGCAAGATGTCTGATCGTGCCCATTTATAACCGCATCCATTCACAGTCTGCATTCGGCAAAACGTGGTCACCTGCGTTCTAGATCGGGGGCGCACCGATCGCAGCCGACCACAGAAAAGGGGGACCCCCATCAAATACATGGTGGCGATCTCCTGCAATCTCAGCACCACAATTATAATTGCGGGAGAACATCTAAATGGAAACATGCCCTAAGGCGTGCTCATGTAATTAGCAAGCTTACACAGATGATAATAGGAGGGTTTTATTAACTTTAAGTTGGTCTATTTATTGAATTAAGCCTTCCTTATTAACAGATTTAAAAAAAAAAACACAATAAACAATATTATACAGTTGTGTTATAGCTCCAATCTTAGATGACAATGCCTCCTCGAAAAAACCTAAAAAATAAGATGGCCTCTAAATTTCAGACAGAGTAATTGCCCATACTGAAAAACTGTTACTGTACTCACCCCAATCTCCATCACTGATTCTTGCAAAAGAGCGATCTCTTAGAATTCTATAGACAAAAAATAGGAAGAAATTCAACAAGGAGCAAAACCGAACATGACCTTGAATAAACATCAACAAAATGTTGAAATAAAAAAAATCTCACTGGGAATCTAAAGTCTAGCAGAATAATGACGACCTGCAAATATTTTTTTACTAAATAGTTAACAAAAACTGACAAATGTCTACAAGCATAAAAGTGCTTTTGAGGTGTCTTTTCAACAGCGAGTACAATTTGCAATTCATTGTCGTTCTATCAAAATATTTAAAGTAAATCTAGAATTGACCTACCGTACCAGCTAAAGTTTTGAATTTTGTAGATCCTAGCTTTTCATTATTCAAACTTAATAGATCGATAATTCTATCCAGAAATGGTATGCTTAATTCACAGTCACCGCGTTGTTGTTACAATGCACATATACAATGACCGGCCACATTATTAGGCACACCTGTCCAACTGCTTGTTGACGCAAATTACTGATCAGCCAATCACATGGTGGCAACTCAATGCATTTAGGCATGTGGACATGGTCAAGACAAACTGCTGCAGTTCAAACCAATATAAAGGCAAAAGCAACTCGTTACAACCAAGGTATGCAGAAGAGCATCTCTGAATGTACAACACGTTGAACCTTGAGGCAGATGGGCTACAGCAGCTACACTCCGGGTGCCACTCCTGTCAGCTAAGAACATGAAACTGAGGCTACAATTCGCACAGGCTCACCAAAATTGGACAATAGAGGATTGGAAAAATGTCACCTGGTCTGATGAGTCTCAATTTCTGCTGCGACATTAGGATGGTAGGGTCAGAATTTGGCTTCAACAACATAGAGAGTTTGGAGTTCAAGTGATACCGTTTATTGATATTGAAGGGATCTGCAATATCCTGAAAGCTTGCTTCTCTAATGACTACAGTTAGCCAATAAACGGTATCACTTGAACTCCAAACTCTCTATATTTATTGATGGCTAACACGGTACAACACTCTACTATTGCTTCAACAACATGAAAGCATGGATCCATCCTGCATTGTATCAACGGTTCAGGGTGGTGTTGGTGCAATGGTGTGGGGGACATTTTTTTGGCACAGTTTGGGCCCCTGAGTAGCAATTGATCATCGTTGCAATGCCACAGCCTACCTAAGTATTGATGCTGACCATGTCCATCCCTTTATGACCACAGTCTTCCCATCTTCTGATGGCTACTTCCAGCAAGATAATGCACCATGTCATAAAGCTCGAAACATCTCTGGTTTCTTGAACATGACAATGCTCACATGGCCTCCACAGTCACCAGATCTCTATCCAATAGAGCACCTTTGGGATGTGGTGGAATGGGAGATTCGCATCATGGATGTGCAGCCGACAAATCTGCAGCAACTGCGTGATGCTATCATGTCACTATGGACCAATGTCTCTGAGAAATGTTTCCAGTACCTTGTTGAATGTATGCCACGAAGGATGAAGCAAAAGGGGGTCCAAGCCGGTACTAGCAAGGTGTGCCTATTAAAGTGGCCGGAGAGTGTATGTAAACAATACTGTGAAAACCAAAAATTATAAATAAAACTCTACTTTTAATGAATTCTGCTTTGCAACCCTGATGGCCATCTGCTGTTATAAATGGATACACCAATAGTTAATTTGGGGGACAGTGGCAACGGTGCTGCCGCGTCCCAAAGTCTGTGGTGTTTTTATTGTAAATTGTGTACACCATTCATTTTCCTGTATTCTGATGATTTATGATAAACTTTCTAGGGAGTGTAGAGCCATGTCTCCACATCAGTCAGGACCCCCTACACTAAGCGCAGTGCTTAGCAGGGGTTCTGATGGAGCACATACACTTTGCCTGTTTGGCAGATGCTGTGTTCTCATGGCGCTGAGACGTTCAGCCGATGCAGGAGTTAATGTAGTCTGAACAGAGCATCCGCCGGCCAGCTAAAGTGTATGTGTTCTGTCGGAACCCCCGCCAAGCACAAAACGCTGTATTTGAGCCTTTCCTTTTCTAGAGCATGAAATGCAACCAAGACACAGGAAATAAAAACATGTCATTGTATTTATAAAGAGAGGGCAGGTTAATGTTGTAGGCATTGATTGGTATGGTGTCCAGACATGGCTCTTGATTGCAGGAACTCTTCTTCTAAATCATTCATTGTCTATAAACATGTTAACTGTCAGCTACTGAAACCAAATCTAATTACAGAATTCCATTACAATTCACACATTGGGTCTCCTTAATCAACATGTCTAATTGACTGTGGCGCTCATATCGTCATAATAAAGCCAGGAACAAACTGTTCATCTTCAGGAATTCTCAAAATTTGGATGTTTGTTACTATAGAAGTCTGTTTATAAAGATAATTATTTGTGAAGTCTTTAGGGGCTTCCTGTGGAGCTTTTCATCCACTGGGGTGATCAGGACAAAGATCAAGCTCTATTTCACCCAATATAAGCCTGCTAGTTTATCTCACACTGTGCACTTCTTCATACTGTCTACTTATAACAGACTTGCCTGCAGCAATGCTGTCATTAAAATTATACTTGAATTTGTGAAAAGATCATATTTTCTCCAGATCTTATTTTTTAACCTATACAAGCCAGGAGCAAAATTCCCAGCTCAGGTCTGCAGTTTGTCTTTTCTGTTCTGAATCTGCAATATGTATCACGGGATGCTACAAATGTAAAAGAAGATCATCAAATTTATATCAAAGATTTTCAGGTCTACTCTCAACTGGATATGGATAGTCTTACAGAACAATCATTAGAATGGCAGACATGGCTACAAAGGCAGGAACTGATCTTCACAGTAAAATCCAATAAGAGCTTAAAATAGAGAAGCAGTGTGCATGCAAACAGCAAGCATTACATTTGTTAGAGTATTCTATGTTAAAGTGGACCTCACAGGGCACTATACCTTATCAGCAGCACTGCCAATAGGACCAATCCCTGCTCAAAAATAAAAAATATATATTTTTGACAGCAGGAGGGGCAATTTTTCCAGGATCACCCCTCCCACTGTGTAACGTCTGGCCACAGCAGGTGTTTTGCCCAGGGCTGTGAAGTCGGATTCGGAGACATTTTTGGGTACCTGGAGTCGGAGTCGGCAAAAAATAAACCGACTCCGACTAAATTTAAATGGGAATAAAAAAATAAAAATAAAGTTCAAATGTCCCAATTAACACACATAATGAACGACTTCTCTGCTATAAGAATAAATGCATGCCATGCATAACATTACAGCGCCCACTGTGAACCTAGTCTAAAGGCCCCCACACACGTACCGAGTGGGGGTTGACAGACCAGCTCTGATGAGCTCTAGACTGCAGCGTAATGACGTCATCACGCTGCTCTTCAGAGCGGAAAGCATCGTTTGAGTGCTGGCCGTTAGCTTCAATGAAGACACCGGTCTCCATTGAAACTAATGGCATTGGCCAGAGCTGCCAGTTAGTGCAGCTCTCCCCACACACAGCTCTCCCGGCAGATGGGAGATCTACAGCTGATCTCCCATCTTTAGAGCAGGAAAACCAGAAAAAGAAAATTTCATCTATAAATGTTCAAATAAATTTGGTTAATGTAATGGATTAAAATGATGCAATATAAAATTCAGTCAGTGGATGTCATTAGCAGCAGTACTATCAGAGCACATGACCTTATCCTTTTCACCGATCTTCCTCACCGATCAGGAGGAGGGGGGTCACGGATGGAATGGCTGCAGATCTGCTCTCCCTCTCTGGCTGTGGCAGAGTGATTGCAGCTTCCACAGACACAAAGAGAGATATAGATAACAGTTCATCTATCTTTCTCTTCATTGTTTATATATATTGCATAAGATATAATACAATTCAGATGGGAGATCCGACCCTTGCCGCATCTCTCATCCCTGGCTGATCTTCTTTGCGGGAGAGCTAGCGGGAAGCCAAGACTCGACCGCCCGTGGATTCGGACCTAGGACGCAGGCATTTTTTCCCCCGATTCTGGGGGTGAAAAGGTGCGTCCTTTAGTCCAAAAATTTGGTATGTTTTAGTTGTGTTTGTCCCCAAAGATGTTTACTAGCGCGATAATGATTAGTAAACAAAATAAAAAAAATAAAAAAGTACACCTTCACCTCAAGTCCTAAAACTAAATCAGCAAGTGTTTTGGATAATAATGATCTGTATTCCTCTGCAAGGAACGTTGTTGTAGAAGTATGCAGGAGAACTTGGCACAGATGTTGTCCTATATCATTAGCCAGAGCACTGCTGCATAGATGACAGGAGAGCAGCAAGATGAGAAGCAAAGCTACAGAACGTGATGCTAATGTGTACACACTGGAGAGCAGAACAGAGCTCAGCAACCTAAAGGCGAAATCTTGTAGGTATGCGAGCGCTCAGTGTGTGCATTATTTAAAGTACAACACAAATTACTGGTGTGAAGCGCTCCTTTCCAGATGGATACTAGCAAATGATGAAAATAGCTGTCAAGTTACTTACCCTGCATTGTTAATCACGATGTCTGGAGAAAAGAGAAAAGAAAACTATTAGTACTTTATACATCTTTAGTATTTTAACTGCAGAGAAGTGGAAACATGCAGAGACACTTTTTAATATGTCTAGTATATAGTTTTAATATGTCTTCACCAGTGTCCTTAAAAAACTGAATAACTCAGAGAATTGGTTTTAATGATGTAACCTGAATGACCCTACTTTTATAAAGCAGCCTTCAAGTAACATTGTGTTCCAGGGAAACCATGGAGTGGTGAGGGTTACTTGGGCATTATTTATAGGATGTGTGATGAATAGAACAATAATTACAGATAACTTTAATACATGCATGCAGTTATAGTGAAATAACTTTGGATTCTGGCTGATAAATTTTGAGACACTCAAGTGAGAAAAAGGTATCATTTCAATGTGTAAACCAAAGTCAATCTGTGGCCATTATGTAATTGCACTTGTATCGCATGCATTCCCAGGCATTCGTACATCACACAATCACACAGTTTCCACTACTAAGCGACCATAGTCACACGTAGAGACGATCAGTGAGATGTCTAAAATGGGACATTAGCATGCAAACTATATGCAAGTTGTAGTAACTTTGTAACTACTGAAATAGAATGGTTTAGTTTAAAGTTTGGCTCAGAATCAAGTGACTGTGGTTCGCATGTAATTTGCATGCTAATGTCAGATTCTTTGCTCTTGATTGCGAATCTCATTCTCCCACCTCACTGTTGGTCCACTGTTCCAATGTACTGACTATTGGAAAAACATACCATTTCTGTGGCTCTAAGAACTGAAAAGCATGCAGGCATTTTGGCTGTCAATACATTAACTACTTAAGTGGGCCAAAGTCCCAATGAAAGTCCCAATAAAAACTTGAACTTGCTCCTATTAATATGGATTTTAACAGTGTTATGTACATCCTTAGCTAGGTACCACCATAATTGCATTAAGTTCAGATGCAACCTCAGTATGTATGAACAGAACTGATCAGGGGCTGCTCAATGCCATACCTTAAAGAAGGCAAAGGGGAGAGGACACTGGTGTAGACAGTGATAAAGGGAGAATATAGGCATTATATCAAAGGAGAAGTTGAGCATACACTTTTATTAGAACAAGAGCCCAACCAGGCAAAAAGTTGTTACCTTATGTTATGCAAAACTATAGCAGAACATAAAATACTAGAACAGGGATGGGCAAACTTTTCGAGTCGTGGGCCACAATGGGTTTTTTATTCAGTTTGACAGAAGGACCAGAGCAAGAGCCTGTAATGGCTGCCCAGCATAGGTGTCCTAAGTCCTTGTAGTCTGGATGGGAGACTTAACAAAAGAAAGGATTCATTAAAAAAGATATCAAATGAATAAAGGCTTTACCTATTGCCATAAAATTTGCATAAAACCTCTAACAATTTTTTTTTTACTTAAGAAAAACCTGGCTAATGTTGGTCTTTAACACATTCACCTTAATTAAGAAAGAGCCACTAAGAGACATTATTTTGCTCGTCAAAATATATTTTTGTCAACAACAAAATGTAAGCAGACAAACCATAGGGAGTTTAAATCGCTTCGCTTTAAATCATGTTTTATGCAAATTGAAGGGGCCCTACGATTTCACAAAGCTTTGTAAATTCTCTTTAAATACAACCAATTTCCCTGCTTAGTGAACAAAAAGAAAAGAAATGATCAAACCTTCAGCCTTGAGGACATTCAATGCCACAGCTGGGTAAAATGTAGCATTTGTCAAACTTCTCTGCATCTAGAATACATCAGGTCTAATACCAGAAACAGAAATCACATTTTCTATTGCAAGCAATGTGCCTGACTCTGATACAGACCTCCTCTGACGCTACCAAGCGGATGATCTGAATATTAAGTGAAAGAAGGTCCCTGCAGCACAAGGGCACAGACCTACGTAATGCACATACAGTAGCAAACACTCGATTCATATACACACAGAGAACCTTTACACTCATTTGTTTGATCTTTGCAGTGACGGAATATTACTACCACAGACTACAGCTCCTAGGTAGATGTATTGGTATTGCTCTCATCAACATATCTTCTTCTAGGGAGGTCTGCCATTTATATATTTCAAACAATGGCAGCACACTGAAAAATCATTACTAATCTGCGCTCTGTTAGGACCAAAGAGCTAGATTTTATATGGTCTGTAATATACAAATGTGATACCCATTGAAAGGGCCTGATCGTTTTTCAGCATGGAAACCAGTACTTCTGATTGTGTATTACTTATTAGGAATTAAATGATATGATCCTCCAAAGAAATGGTTAAAAGAAAACTACAGGTTTATAACTATATAGACCAGATCACTACTAAATTTGTTCTAATTTTGTTGATTTCATACACCCGATTATATAACTGTTATATACTCAACCATCACTGCAAAAGAAACATAGATTGAGATAGAAGAAGGCCCTAGGCCAGTGATGGTGAACCTTTGAGAGACCGAGTGCCTTAACTAAAACCCAAACCCCACTTATTTATCTCAAAGTGCCGGCATGGCAATTTAAACTGAATTACACACACACATCATATACACACATGAAACATAAAGACACACACTCTACTTTCCACTAAGATAGAATAGGACAGGGTATGGGGACCTGTGTGAGAACTGACAGCTGCTGTGCTGACTGACAGCTCACTTGCCCACAGAGAGGGCTTTAAGTGCCAACTCTGGCCCTAGGCTGCTGAATGCAAAATGCAGCAGGGTTTACGCAAGTTTACACACCCCCATCTGTCACTGGACAATGATATGGCAGAACATTGATGGGGTCATCCTTCTGATCTTATAACTTTTTAGCATTACAGTACAGCGAGTATCAGCTTCTTCTAGTTTTCCCTCTTGCAGTGTGACATTTTGTGTTGTTTTTTGTATGATATTGTCCAATATATGTCTCACTGATCTACTCTACATGTAGTAACTTAATTATACGATAAAAAGGGTTAGCGTACCAGAAGTGGCCAACCTCAGGGGATTTGGCTTGACTGGGACCCAACCATTGGAGACCACACAAGGGATAAGCAAGGGATAAGCATTAAGGGGGTTCCTTCCCATCTACTGGATAACTGGTATCCACTTTTCTGTGGATGCATGTGCACCTTTGTGGGGGGCTTCCCCATCCATTGATGGACAGGTATCTGTGATACTGTGGACGCATTTGTACTTAAGTGGGGCGTGTGACCCCAGGATGATCATTTCTAGATCATTAGGTGATTGAATCCCTTTTTTTACATATTGCTATAAAGTTGTTTTTTACGCTTATCCCTTGTGTGGTCTCCAATAGTTGACTGCTGGACACACTAAATCCCCTGAGGTTGGCCACCTCTGGTACGCTACATCTTTGGTCACTCATTGTGTTCCAAGATGACAATGCCAGGGTTCATCGGGCTCAAATTGTGAAAGAATGGTTCAGGGAGCACGAGACATCATTGTCACACATGGATTGGCCACCACAAAGTCCAGACCTTAACCCCATTGAGAATATGTGCTGGAGAAGACTTTGGGCAGCGATCAGACTTTACCATCATCAATGCAAGATCTTGGTGAAAAATGTATGCAACACTGGGGGGAAACAAATATTGCGACATTGCAGAAGCTTATCAAAACAATGCCATAGCGAATGCATTCCGTAATCAAAGCTAAAAGTGAAACACATACCTACTTATCTTAAACATCATGTATTGAATCCAAGAATAGGGGGTACCAGGACACAAGACCAGAAATAAGTCATCTTTGGCTAAGTCGCCCATGAACTACCACCTTCTCCTTACCACTAAAGCCAAGTTTGAACATATTTGTCAGCCAAGACAATTAAATGTATTCCATGTGTAAAGGATGCATTACTAACCATCTGACCTGCCAGACCACCATTTTTTCTAATGGGGGGGACACAGCGGGGTGGTCCTACTTTCTGTAGGACAGAGTGTTGTATGTATAGAGTTCATTTATTCTCTTGTCACTGGGAATGCTTATGAATGATCACTCCCTCGAACAACTATTCACCTTCTTTTGAAAAAAAAAACTATTCACCTTCAGCTTAGACTGATCTTTTGCTGCTTTTACAAAGAAAATCTAAAAAACTTCCTCTAAACAAGACATTCTATCAAAACTGAAAAGATTTGATCAGTAATTTCACTTTTATAGATCTCAGAAACTTCAATGCTCAGAAGCTTTCTTAAAAGGGCTGAAAACCAGAGAGGAAGATGAAATCTGAAAACAACATCAATACACAAATTAATGAAATGGTCCGCAAATCAATTACAAAAAACGTCAATGTCCTTGCTTATCTCTCAGATTCTCACAGGCCGATGACTGAAATCACAGAACATACTGTTTAAATTAGTTCAACTGTGTTTAGCAGTAAATTACCAAAAGCAGTTTTGACTAGCGTGAGTGGTTACCTATTCTTCCGAAAGCATCCAAGGCCGCTTGTACAAGTTTCTCTCCGGCTTCCACAGAGTCTAAAAGAAAAAAAAAGGGAAATAAAAAGGTGTGAAAAGGAATGAAAGATTATGGGAATAAACCTTCTCACAGCTTGTGGCTTTTTATCCAGTAATTTTCATGCAATTACATAATATCACACTTTAAAGTACTAAAATCGCACTTAAAGATAAGAGCACTATGAAAAGAAAAGTATAGTTATCACTTGCCCCCTACCAATGCTTAGGAATGTAAAAGGTACCCTCTGTCAGGGACATACCAGTGGTTACCATATATATAATTACTGCATCCCCATGTCAATGACTCCTATCGTCCTATGCAAATAATCAACTGTTGTGTTAGAGGACATTCACGGGTCTACATTCTGCCTGTAAGTCAACACGACGAACACAGCTGGCCATACACCTTTAGATCTCTGTCAGATATCCTTTAGATCTACCAACAACTATGTAGTATAGGGTCCTCTGCGATTGAACACAGGTAGACTTGATGGTTTAGAAAGTCCCTCATATTACATGGTTTTGGTAAAACAAAAGGAGATCTAAAGGAAATCTGACAGAGAAATCTAAAGGTGTATGAAGACCCTAAGCCATAGAGTGATCTTCCAATAAGGGTAGGGAGGACGCAGCAAACCATGGTAATTATGTCTTACCAAGAGCATATCCCAGATACAGAGTGACAATTAAGAGGAACATCAGGCGGCGTGCACGCTCAGGGCTTCCGATTCTCCTCTTATCTGTTACTTCATCAGAGCCATCCATGGTTCCTTTGAGCAGGATCAATGGATCCTGCTCGAAGGACCTCAACCAAACTGGTTTCCAACATGTTGGAAAACCTTGATTGAAATTCATTGCATGGAATAGGGGACCGCGCTATCCCCTATTCAATGCAATGGATGACAGCTGGAGCCGGAGACACAAAGCAGCTAAACACAAACTGTCTGTGTCAGTGTGAAGGGGGCGTGGCCAACACAGATTCAGCTAGCTCTGCCAGAAGGCTGGGTCTGTGCTGTGTGTCTTCAGCTCAGGTACAGCGCTGCCAACCAGCCGAAGTAGCTGGCTGCCGGGGAACCCGGAAACCGGGTCCCCATCGTCCAGTAATTGATGTGCCCATGTGGTGCACATTGATTACTGTACGATTGACCCACGATCAATCACAGCTTGGTGTCGTCACCACACTGTAATTGATCGCCAGTCGATTGCACAAGAATATACCCGTGTGTGGCCAGCTTAACTTTCCTTAGTGACAGGATAGCTGAAAATGCACTTTAAAAGGAACCAATGGATTAGGGAGACTATCAATGCTGCTAGTTCCCTTGTGGTGATGTGAATCTAAAGGGCTCTTATTTTTGCAGCAGGGCTGTGAAGTTAGTATGCAAATCAGACCTTCTTTATGTGTACTTCAGGTCATTCAATCAAAGTAATAAAGCCAAAAGAGCTAGGCATGTAAAATCCATAAACCTGTAAACAATTTCACCATAGCCATGTACTGATATGTAATTCAACATAACTTAATGGAATGATAGTAGTAGGCCCTCATATTACATAGCTGTTAATAAATCTAATGATGAATGCAGATTACACACTAGAAATGCAATGTCTAGCTTGATGAATGCCGTATGGAAGTCCCTGAAAATGCCTCTGTATACTTTTAATGTATAACCCAACAATAAACTTCCCTTATATGCTCCTTTAGCCTGTTGGCAACCACCTGTAAAGCGGGCAGGTTACCGATAAAATTAGGGCAATGTTGGATGACCGCCTCCAAATGCCTGCACATTATGTGCATCCACCAAACACAGTGGGGGGGATTCCAAGGAGGCGGCGGATGGTCTATTAGCCGCCCTTAAACTGCACCAGTGAGTGAGGTCTATTCAATCATCCATTAAAAGCATTTTCTGTAACAAATACCTGTTAAGAGCAAATAATATCCTGTGTTCTCAGCCTTTACTGCAATATTATCAGTTAGCACTGTTCCTCCTAACCTCTGTGGTCATCACGGTCACCAAATATATGGATGAAAATATGACCATTTCATATATAAAAGGGAGAGAACACGGTCATTTAATTACAGGTTTTATATAGTGTAGATCCAAATCACACTGGGAGATTGCTTGCATCAAACGGTCTAGCTTGAAGAGGGTGCCATGACATTCTTCCCTCGGAAATTACCGCTCGTCTTCTTATGAATCCCAATTCTAGTAGTTAGGGCTTGTTTCCACTGGTGCGGTTTTATGCAGATTCAACCACGCTGCCGAATCCGCATACGCACGAAACAGCATCCCATGCTGTTTGGCGCGTTTTGACCGCGTCCAATGATTTCCTATGGGTGCGGTTGTGCGCGGATTTAGGATGTGGTCGGGACAGGGATGCAGTTTTAAACGCTGTAGGGTAGCGTTCAAAACCGCGCCCTAAACCGCGTCCGCATTCAGCTGCATACATCCGCGCACAACGTCACCAGTGGAAACTATATTGTTGTTTCCAATGGAGGCGGTCTAATGCGGATTCGGTTAAAACCGCACACATCCGCACGAAACCGCACCAGTGGAAACAAGCCCTGGAACAAAATGCATATTCATTTCTAGAACAGGATTAGTTGTCATGGGCCAGCCATGCTATCTATTGTAAAAATCTAAAATGTTTACATTTTTACTGCTCATCAAATATTTACTATATTTCTCACATCATAAAGCCCCCCCCCCCCATACACCTTACAATCTTTCCATACAATTTCTGTACAATCAACTTTTGTTCTACCAAAACCATGTAATATGAGGACCTTTCTAATCCTTCCAATCATTATGTATTCTGTCAGGGAGGCCACTTTACTACACAGTTGTTTGTAGATCTAATGGAAATTGTATGGATCGATCTTCAGGTGTATGGGGGGGCTTAAGACACATTCCATCCTAAAATGGTGTGGGGGAGTGGAGTCCATGCATGTTTGGCCATACTGCTATATAACTGGGTGTCTTATGGTTCGAAAAATACAGTAAAAGTTTTGCTTTAACACTGACCAAACCAAATGTAATCCTATAATATGTAAAACCAAAAGAAACATCTGTGGGATTCATTTCATAAAAAAAAATTTTCTCTAAAACAAAATCTCATGGCCAGGCCGGAGTTTGACACGTCTGCTTTAGAAGGTTTATAGAACAGCCAATCCACTAGCATTTTAAGTTAGCACTGTGTGCTTTGATCCACAGCCTTAAAATTGACATGGTGTTTAAACCTTAAGCTAACCATACATGGTTAGATTTTGCCATCCAATTAACTTTGAGAATCTATTCCTTTTTACCTGAATTGATCAACAAAAAGTGATGTAAAAAGAACATAAAATTGCTGAGCACTGATCAGACATTTTGGCGTATTTCAGTTGATCATACAAGTAGCTAACGTGTTTTCTAGGTATTTTAATAGATTTGCATTTCATGGTACTATGCAGCATGCACACAGGGATTAGTTAATGCGTATGGCCACCTTATAACCAATTAAGGTGGCCATACGCAGATCGTTTTTTTAATCGAACGCCACAGTGATCGATTGTTCTCAATTCGATTGCATCCAGCATTTCTTTGAGTGAGATCAATGGATCCCACTGGAAGAAAGTCCCATTGAACAGGTAACCAACATGGTGGTAAAACACTGTTCGATTGCCATTACTGAGGGTCCCCATCTAAAGTATTGGGATCAATTGTGAAAAGTGATGTACATCGATTCTCTGTTTAAAAGACGTCATCATGCTGTGTTTGAGGGTGGATTGATTGAAGGAAAAATCGACCCGAGTACTAATCGACCTTAAGTGTGATCAATACAAACGGATCGATGTTAGACTGACAGTTGATATTTCAATCGCACAAGATCGAAGATTAACTAAGCAAAAGTTGATGCATGTATGGCAGCTTTAGGTTATGGTTTGCTGTTGTCTGTGTACCCATTAGGGAGACGTGTCTCTAGAGCGAGCCCCCCTGACAGTTCAGAATAGCAGAAAGCCAGAGAATGGCCTTTGATAAAATTAACAAATAAATAAGGAAAAGGTAGAAGCGTCAGTTTATACGGCACAAAACTAATATTTCCTGTCTGATAAACCCAGTGAAAATAATGCCGAGCTTTTATTAGCTCATAGCTCATATACAGAGATCATGATGTGTTATTTCCATATCAAGTAATTCTTCACACATATAAGATCTCCATGTGAAATGTACATTATGAAGAGCGTTAGATAGTGGCAGAATATTACCTGCAAGAATTCTCTATCATTAATCAGATATACGCAGCAGACTTAATGGCAAAAACAGCAGAGGGCTTACAGCCATAGTCATCTTACCAAGAGATAATAATGGCATCAGTCAGTTCCCATCCATGGAGGGGATGCAGAGATATGATTAGAAACTACATATCTTCAGGTAGGGAAGGCATTGCAAATTATTGTAAATGCAAATGAAGATTTATCGTCAAGGGGGGAAAAAACATAAAGGAGGACGTTACGGAGAACAAAATACCCAGCTCTTCAACAAGAAGGTGCCGTCTGAAAAAGATGGAAGAGTCTGATACTTAGACTCTGCAGGGAACTTAGTGGGCAATTTTAGATTTGGAGGACAGCAACTGCGACGGCCATGATTTGACTCTTGTAAAGAGCCTGACCCTTGAAAGCAAGAGCATTCCACTGCAGTTTCTTTAATGGAAAATAAATCCACTTCTGTAAAATACATGCTTTTACTAATCCAGAATAAAAGCCAACATCATGTACAACGTGTAGACAAGCTTTGCCAAGCACAAAAGCAAAGAGGGAAAAAGGAATTCAAGCAAGGAAATAACACAAGATGACACACACATTTGGATTGTTTGGCAGAGGAATGAACCCAGTACAAAGTATTACAGGAAAAACAACCATAGAGCAGATATGTGACACAGGTGCATCTCTGCTTAAAAAAGATAAAAAAGCACCACAGTAAAAAAGATTTTTTTAATTAAAATAGGGAATACTAATGGGACAACATTGAAGGGTCTTAACGAGGATTTACTAGACAGTGGGGACAGGGGGAGTACTTTCGTCATATCATAAAAGAACACAAGTGGGACACATTGCAAATGATTTAATTACTTGAACGCCATAAATAGAGCCAAGAAAAGCCAAAGGCAGTAGATGGCTACTAGTCCATATTGTGTTTGTGCAACTACCTGAACCAGCATGGAGCATGGCCTACCATTGTACACAGAAATAAATCTTTAATGACCCAGCTCGCCCATTTGTTTCATATCATGTGGCACCATTCGCTTTATTAAAGAACCCCCTTTAATTAAATAGGCTGCCCAATGTTCAACAGAACTGCCAAAATAAAAATCAGCGAGTACATGGGGTTAAAGTGCATTGTAGTGCCAGACACGATGGTGCATCTCTGCTCTTCTGAACCAACACACATCTAACAGGTGATTGGCCCTACGGGGTTCTGATGCCCTTCCAATCTATTTAGCGAAATTAAACTTAAAGTGGACCTGGCTTTTGTATGTGGTGTGATCGGTACAGGGAGTGTAAACAAAAACACTCACTTTTTTGTGAATCCCTCATCACCCCTACTCTCTGCTTCTCTGTGACTATGCAGTACCACAGAAAGTTAAGGGCATGTTTACACAGCGTTGTGTAATGCGTTGGGACCCCTACATTCAGCGCATCGCTTGGCGGGGGTCCCGACGGTGCACATACACATTGCCTTATCGGTGGATTCTCTGTTCAGACATCCGCCGATGCAACGGTTAACGTACCCCTGCATCAGCGGAACGGCTCAGCGTCATAAGAACAGAGCATCCACTGGGCAGGTAGTGTGTATGTGCCCTGTCGGGACCCCCACTAGGCACTGCACCTAACCTAGGGGTCCCAATGGTGAGCACAACGCTGTGATACCATAGCCTCAGAAGCCCGATGTGTGACAGCAGTTACACCCAAAACTGACATGAAAACCACACAATGTGAAAAACATTATATGGCCCCCAGTTGCCACTCACCGTATTGCACTAAATTAACCCCCAAAAGCCTGTCAGAGAAATATTGAATCACTCATATGATTCCAGAGGACAGCAGGTAAGTAGATTTAGATACATACATACATATACTATGGACTGGCCTCCAGCTACCAATGCCACATTGCAACACAGACTGTCCAGGAGTTGGGGAATGCTTTAATCCAGGTGTGGGTGGAGATTCCTCAGGAGACCATGCGTCACCTCATCAGGAGCATGTGCAGGCATTGAAGGGAGGTCACACACACTACTTAGCCTCACTTTGACTTGTTTTAAAAACATTACAGCAAAGTACTGTTTTTTCCTTTAATTTTGGGTTTGACTCCAAATCCAGACCTCCATGGGTTGATAACTGTGATTACAATTGATAATTGTTGTGTGATGATGTTGTCAGATCAAGAACAAAGTATTTCATAAGAATATTTCATTCATTCAGATCTAGGATGTCTTATTTCTGTGCTCCCTTTATTTTTTGAGCGGTGTATATATATTTAATGCTTTTGTCTAGTTGGGTCTACTTTACACATACATTGTATAACTAGCAAACAGCCTATATAAGAACACCTCAATGTTCTACAAATGATGTCAAATGCTCAAGAAACATGCTTTCTGTAAAGACGACAATCTGCTTATTAGGGTAATCGCCAATAAAGAGCTTGAAGAAAAAGGCTGCAAATATCTGCGGCTATTAAGGATCAAAGTTTTGACATAGTGAAGACAGCAAATATTGTGCAGGGAAAGCTGTAATGACGGCAATTTGTGCAGATACTGCGCACTGTGCACTGCACTGTTACAAATCTACATTTCAGAGGGCTAATTTATGCTTTACAACAATTAATTTAGCAGTTCTCCCCAAAGCAATTTTCCTTATGAGCGACAATTTGTGTATTTGTGAAAGTGGAAATGAGTTTAGTGGCAGCAATATGAATTAGATGAAAAGCACATCAGACACGAGGACTGACAGGATCCCGTACCGTAATTGGCCACCGCTTTTCCTCCTTTTGCCCTAATTTCCTCAACAACCTTGTCTGCCGCTGATGTACTTTTTCCGTCTCCTTTGATGTCGCCTCCCAGATCATTGACTGCAAAATCAATCAAAAAGCAGATATTATTTTAAATGGAAATGAATGCAGGTGAAAGAACGAGGTAAATACAGTACATTGACAATGATTACAGAATACAAAGTATTAACATTTTGATGAGACCGAATGACCCTAAATGATAACAACCTAATAAGAAAAAAAAGTGCGGGTTTAAGTGTAACTCCAATCATTTTTTTACTGTATATACTCAAGTATAGGCTTGAGGTATTCAGCACCCATAAAAGTCACCCTTGGCTTATACTCAAGTGCAGTTTTTCTTTCAGCCCCTCCTCCCTGCTCTGTGTATTGTGCTGCTATCGGGGAGACATTTAAGTTGAGGATATACTGTATTTCCGGTGTATAAGGCGATTGGACGTAAAAGACTACCACCAACTTTTCCAGAGTTTGGGATATACTCACTGTATAAGTCTATCCCTCTTCCAATGCACACCATATAAAAATAAAACATTGATTTTATTTCAATATGTTAATTTTAATTCAAATACTTATGACATGGGCAAACTGCCTGCAAGTCGCGGGAAATCCACCAGCAAATGTACCGGCACGCATCCTTTTTTTGTCCAGTCAAGGAAACAGCAGTGGACACATGGCCATGCATATGCCTACTTTGATTTTCAACCCCCAGATCTCCAACAACCTTAAACATTTTTAGTAGTTTACATTCCCAATTTCACACCCCTAACTGCAACCTTTCATAGTTATTCAGGATTCCCTGCCGTTATCCAGGTGACATAAATTGTATACATTTAACAATAAAATTTAAAGAATTTTGGCAATCTCCGGTTTCAGACAGGCAGACTCCTCGTGCGGAGATTCTCCGGATGGGCTTGGAAGTTTCAGCACCCAGCGTAGAAGCCGACCACTGACTTTTGACTTTCCTGGGTTTAAAAGTCGTCTCATACGCCAGAAAGGAAGATGTGCCTTAGGTAGGTGGTTGATTAATCATTTAGGATTGATTCACACTGAAGGGATGCATTGAAATTTCCGCAGAGTGCCCCTGCAATTTGTGCATTGTAGTCCATTTTATTGTCCAACCCATTAAAAAATAGGGAGGAAAATAACACCCCCTTCCCCATCGCAGTGTTTGGACGCCTCTAGGCATTATGTGCACTTATTTCAGAAAACAAGCGGAGGGGAACATCTTTTCAACAAGGCGACAAAGGGGACGCATAAGAAAGCTACGCGAGACAGATCCAGCGCCGAGGACCTTAATTTGCCCGCCCCTGGGCAAATATATAATTATTATTTAATGATATAATTATATTGCCAGCAATGGTATTTTATTGGCAGATTAGTACTAGTGTACTATGTTTGTGTCTCTTTGACTTCTCTTGCAGTGAACTGCTACATGTCTTTTACTTACAACAGACTTCTCTTCACAGAAGACAAAAACTCTGTCCTATCATATGTGTCATACAAAGACCTCTCTTCCATCATTTCTGCTGAGGCAGCTCGGACACCTGGTAAGTTTAACAGGTACTTTTATCTACATCAGGGGCCTGGCCTAATCTTTTACTTTGGTTTTCCTATAAGTAAAAAATAAATATTTAAAAGGTTGTAAATAAAAAAAGTTCAAAAAATAACCACATAAAATATAAAACTTTTGTTAAAAGAAATGTTACATTAGACCAGTGGTTCTCAAACTGGGGAGAGGGCCCTACTGGGGGGGCATGAAGGTTTTTCAGGGGGGCTGGCCCTCATTCTTAACCTGTGTTTGAATAGGGAGGGGGGACTCGATAATGTTGCAAAATAAAAAAGGGGGCCCTGCAAGGAAAGTTTGGGAACCACTGCATTAGACCGATATAACCCCTTTTGCCATTTGGATACCACCTAGTCATTTGCCATGTTTTAATCTAAAGAACATAATGCAAGTCTGACTGCTTGACCTCTAGTCTCTGCATTACTTTATATACATACACTTCCTGACATGCTATAAAAACAACGTTATCCACTGAAAGCCTAGAACATTTCTCTTTACATCACACTAATGTAGGGCACTAGGATCTCTGCCTCTGCTTCTGAGCACATTCCAATGATAGACAACATAAGGGAGAAATCAATAACCGGACTTTGGACATCTTCTACCGGACAATCTTTAAGAAAATGGAAGTTTGAACATTTCCAAAATGACAAGAAACTCATCTTATGAGATTCCTATACATTTCATGAATACTCTGACTCTAACATTGAGAAGTACCCGTGAAGGTTATGGTGAGAAGGGATGAAAGGAATCAAAAAGCCCTCAACTCGAGCAGTGCATAGCACAATCAAGCCTTCTTAAAACAGAAGGTATTTACACGGCCCAATCCAGCACAAATCCCAAAACTTTAGGTGGAAGCCTTTGTTTTGGGACAGTGGGCGGAGCCATGCTAATTATTCCTTTTCGCCCCATCAGCCAAATGCACATCCAGAAACCGCTCTAACATTCTAACACCATTCTAACACCAAGACAGGAGTAATTTGCTGTAGAAAAGAGTTTCTATGCTTTTTCCACTTGGTTTCTAGAGCTAGTTAGCAATAAAAAAAAAAAAAAAAACTAAGATGCGATGGGCAAGATAATCCCAATTTCCTAGCAACTAGCCATTTATTGCTCATTTCACACTCTTGTAAAGCTTCCTAGATAAACTTCTCAACATGCAAACTGCATCCCCCACAGCAACTGATTACTCATTTCATATATTGTGGATTTCTTCACAATTTGTGTATTTTAAACATTTCTCCTTTAACTTTTACAAGCACTTTCTTTGTCGGCATCCAAAACCCCTGAGAGACTGTTGATTGCCAAAGTCTTGTGGATGTGATGAAGGGAACCCCAGCAGTCACAAAGCTGACAATCTTTACCATGGGTGAGCAAACGTTTTAACTTGTGGGCCACAATGTTTTTTTTAATTTGGCCAAAGGGCCGGAGCAAGAGCCTGTAAGGGGCACCCACCATAGGTGTCCTTAATTCTCGTAGTCCAGGCAGGTTATAAAAAAATCATTATATATAAAACAATAGCAATAGTAGAGTGTTGTACCGTGTTAAGCCCCCCATACACCTTAAGATCGATCTATACATTTTCCATTAGATCTACCAACAACTGTGTAGTATAGTGGCCTCCCTGATAGAATACATAGTGATTGGAAGAATTAGAAAGGTCCTCATAGTACATGGTTTTGGTAGAACAAAAGTTGATTGTACAGAAATTGTATGGAAAGATTGTAAGGTGTATGGGGGCCTTTAGTCATCGATAAACAAAGAGTTTGGAGTTAAAGCGATACCGTTTATTGGCTAACTGAAGTCATTAGAGACATTAGATCTGCGTTATCTCCAAAGCTTGATTCTCTAATGACTTCTGTTAGACAATAAACGGTATCACTTGAACTCCAAACTCTCTATATAAAACAATATTAATAAATAGAGGCTTTTGATAGTAAACCCTAAACATTCTATTGCAGCCAATAGAATGTGGCAAACTATGGCCATTAGGAGACCCAAATCTTTTTTATTCTTATGTGAAGGTGCAAGCACACCAGATGCCCTGGTCAGCTGTCAAGCCAATAAATGGAAAAACCCAACACTTAAGAAAGTTTCCATAAGAAAACCCTAACCTGCTTTTCATGGAATGAGGGAAACCAGTCAATACACTCATTTATGGAAAATGCATAATTGCAATACCAATAGCTGGCAAACTACCTATATATATATATATATATATATATATATATATATATATATACAAAGCCCCAGGAGGGATTGCAATTGTATCATGAAGTCATACAAATGCAAAAAAATAAGCTCCATGAAAATGCAGTCATGCTAAATAAGGTTTGAAAGAACATATCTACATCTACATATTTATAACATTCATGTCGTGTAATACAACAAAGCCCATCCTGCTCTACATTATGACCATATTTCCCTTCCATTATTCATGCACTTCTTCAGAGAACGTACCACATCAGAACATAATGAAGATGATCTTAATATGATGCTCAGTCATCCCCACCACGTAGAGTTTAATGGAACTCACCTGGAATTAACTCTCCCAAGAGTGCCCATGACACAAAAAAAAGTAATTGCCCAACTGTGTTAAGGATAAAAAATCTGCAACACTATTATTCTAAGGTAAAGAAGCTTTTTTTAACCAGAATTTTAAAATTAATTTCTTGTTCTTTCACACCATAAGGCTGCAGTAACGCTGTTTTATGTTAGCAGACACATCCTAGTGTAAACATTTGCTTAATATGTCACAAGCATTTAGCACTGTCTACTTCATCATATAACTTTCGCCAGGTTTATAGCAAATAACAAACAGCAGGCCAAAACTAAAAGTTAGCTTACCTTTTTCTTACATATATAGAATTGTGGAAGGGATGGAGGGAATGGAAGAGATATATGAAGATCTGATTTAGACCATTCTTTTTTTCAGCCATTTTTAATACCAGGGAACACGCAGGTGGATCGTCTTTCTCTGCTCTGCAGCTTGAGTCGAGCTCACATACACTGTGGAAGCAGAGGGAAACCCCATCCATGGGCAGAGCATCCCTCTGTCTGTGTATGTGCGCCGGGCTCAAACTACACGCTCACATACACAGCTCTGCAAAGTGGGACCAGGAGATGGGATCAGCTTCTGACAGCTCCCCTGCCTCCATTAACATCCTAAGCGTTGGAAACTATTTTAAGAAGTACGCAACGAAAGATCGCGGCAGAGCATATTAAATGCCACTGCAATTTTTTTTTACTTTGGGAGGCTCTGAACATTATTTGGTGACGCCGGAATCATGCTGGGGAAAAGTAACGCCCCTCCATTAGCATGGAGGTCTATGGCGCCACCGGCGAAGCGATCAGGGCTGCCCTGGAAGGATCGGCACGTACACAGATACAGAGAGTAGCCAGGGAAATCCGGCGGGAAAGAAGGTCTTACCTGCCTGTAGTTATCTCGTGTGGAGTTTCGTGATCAATGAAACTCAACCCGAGATAACATCCTGGGTATTCTGCCCAAGTTAACTTCCACTCTTGCCGGTTGGAGCAAGAAGCTCTGACAGCAGTTTCAGGATCAGACACTCTGCTGTATATTACACAGTAGAGAGTCTATTGATCAAAAAAATTGTGAATATTAGATTTTTAGCCTGTTAGGCTATGTTCCCACATACGTGGACGTGATTTTGGGCAGTGCAATTGCTGACGTGATTGACCAGGCAATCTTTACATTGGATTTTCTTTTTTTAAAATCACCCCCATTAAATAAATAGAGAATGAATAGGCCATTGGTTGAATGGGGACAAGCCCATTAAACTAAATGGACATGATCAACAGCGAGCGCTTCGTGATTGATCACCTATTGGGGAACATAGCCTTAAGGCGTTTGGTTTTGCATTTCCTCCAAGTATTATTGGTTTCCACCCACACTCCAAATACATATTGAGACTTAAATTGTCATGCCCAAATGGGGACACACAACTTTGTTTGGGGAATCTCATTGATGAGGTTTCAATATGGGCACCAGTCCAGCAACAAAATCATCTTTTTTGAAAAAAACACTAACTAGTTAATATACAGAGAAGTGAAAAAGTATTTGACCCCCTGCTGTTTTAACCAGAACAGTTTCATAGATTTCCCCATAATGCATAACTGTTATATACTTTAAATTAGGAGAGTTTGTAGTAGAAAGACTGTATTTTCGGCTAATAAGACTTTGTGATGAATAAGGCGCATCCTTTCTTCGGAGCATCTGATGGCGGAAAAATATCTCTTACTCTGCCTGTGTGTGTCTCTCCCATCTGCACTGTGTGAGTTAGAATCAAGCAGCCCAGCTCAGTCAGTTAACACAGAGTCTGGAGGAAAGATCCACCCACAGGCAGATCTCTCCTTTGCAGTGTGTTATCAACTGGACTGGCCAACTACACAGTGCTCAGCTCCCTGTGTGTGAAAGCAGCAGCGCAAGTCCAGCCTTTACACACAGGCAGAGCTATATCAGAGCACTGTCAGCTGGCATCCGTTTCATCTGTCTCAGCTCTTTTATTGTTTGTATCTCTCATCTGACAGCTCCTCCGCATCCCACCTAATCTATATTGCTTAATTCTATTAAGGACAACAGCCTGTGATGGGTCAAGTAGCCGACAGGAGTAGCCTTCTTTCTACAGTTTATACACATTTTAGCAGTTACAGGACTTAAGGAGTTTGAATTTGCTCACCCTAAAAAAAAAAAAGGACAGAGGGCAAAAGTCTACTATTTGTATTGCCTGTGATTTTTCTAGCAAAGGGACCTTTCCAGAAGGTATTTACACGGCCCAATCCAGCACAAATCCCAAAACTTTAGGTGGAAGCCCTCGTTTTGGGACAGTGAGCGGATTGGGCCGTGTAAATACCTTCTGTTTTAAGAAGGCTTGATCGTGCTATGCACTGCTCGAGTTGAGGGCTTTTTGATTCCTTCCATCCCTTCTCACCATAACCTTCACGGGTACTTCTCTTAATAGAACTATACGAAAAACACTTCAGCTTCTGCCCACTACTATTTCTCTCAGCCATATTTTGATTCTTACAGCCTCATGACAAAATGTGTACAATCCAGGGTGGAGAAAAATCAATGATTTAAAAAAAAAAAAAAAAAAAAAATCTGATTTTTTTTTACATTTCAAATCATATTTTTTTTATTTAAAAATGAATTTAAAAGTGCTTTTTCAGGAAAATATATTGCCATTCCAAGGTTATTCCATGATGAAATAAAGATTAGTTTTTAATTATGTAGAATAAAGCGGTTTCATTTTTGGGTAAATAAATTCCATGAATCCATTCACAATGTCATGCTCTTCCAGAGATTTTATAATCAATAAAACTCCACTCTCAGATGTATAGTGGCCAACATCCCAAAAACAATAGACAGAAGTTGATGATGGCATAAACACATCACCCCAAATTTCCCCTTGAATAGACATGGGTAAGTGGATGGGCCACTCAATATGTAAAAGCAATAAGTTTATCATACACAAAATGTGCAAAAGATGAAGTAATGACCATCATATCAATCAAAAACAATGCACAATGTTGCGGATGTACACATCTCTACACGTGGTTAGACAATTAAAAAATAGTCCAAATGGCGCTAATTTCAACCCATCTGTTTGAAAGCATTTTGTTGAAGACTTCTTCAGGGGGTACAATATGTAATTTCATTGGCCAAATCTACATAAAACAAACAGCCAACACTAAATATAGGTGGAAAGACACGATTTCTCAAGATGGTGTCCACTGCACCAACACCAGTGGGGAACGGAGAGACAGACAGACACAAATGCCGTGGTGATCTACAACAAGAGCGATTTTTAATACATTTACTTTGGTAAACATGATCAGTTGATGGTTTGGGTCAGTATTGTTACGCAGATCACCAGTGGGGACGCCATCTTCAGAAATCATGTAAGACATGATCTATGCACGTTAGTAACCCCTGAGGGTCTGTGTCCAATTTTATGACGATTTGGTTATTCAATATGACTGATCCCCTTGTGCTGGCTGTTTGTGTTATGTAGATTTGGCCGATGAAATTACCCCCCTAAAGAAGTCTTCAACGAAATGCGCGTTGGGGTGAAATTTGCGCATTTTGGACTATTTTAATTGTCTAAGCACCTGTACAGATGTGTACATCCGCAACATTGCGCATTGTTTTTGGTCATTACTTCATTTCTGGCACATTGTAGAATACATGTATTGCTTTTGTGTCCCCTTACCCATGTCAATGCAAGGGGAAAATTTGGGTGATGTGCTTATGCCATCATCAACTTCTGTATGCTTTTGTACGATTATTGGGCAGTTTTTAATCACAGATGCTTGGTTTAGTTCTCAAAAGTACAAAAGAAAAGTTGTCAAATATCAATGATTCACCTAAACTTGGGATAAAAAAAACTATTATAAAAAGTTGTTGTTCTAAAAATCTTTATCTACTTGCATATTAAAGTTACACCAGGAAGAAGGATTGATTTAAATCCGTTTGATTTAAATCAAATCCACCCTGGTACAATTATCTTAAAGCAAAGTGGTGATATCTATTCAGTGTAAGTCCAGCTCAGGAATTAGTTTTCAGGTCACAGATCTCAGATTTGCTGGAGTCTACCAGGAATTGAATTTTTTCACAGCTTTCGAGCAGTGGCAAACTCAAGGGATTCCACGGATGAGCACCAACGCTAAACTGTCCTCAAACTACTGTCACAACCCAGAAGTATATAAAAATCCACTCTTCTTTCTTGCATGTTACAGAAATGCACATTGTAATTAGCTAAATCCATAACTTCAAGAAAAGCGATTGAAGAATTAACAACCTAATACGAAAAGCATTGAAATGTGTAGAAGGATCATAAGGTTAATGAAAATGACTATTTGCATAAGAGCGGAACAGGTGATGTATGTTTGTTTCGGTGCTGCATTTTATGAAAACTGAAGATAAAAAAAAGCTCCGTTTATAGCTATAAAGTCAATTACTGTGCCAAGATGGCAAAATGGCTAAATCGCAAACAATATGTTAACCTTATGACAATGCTATGACTGTGTACAATAAGTTGGAAGTAATGTGAGCAGACAGAAGCCTTACAGACATAATGTACAATATTTGCAATGCTCATGATGCTGCATTGAACAGTTTCAAATTATTCTGCATATAAGAACAAACACAATGGATCTAGCAGTCATAAAACTGTATTTACAAAGAAAAAACCTTTGCAATAACTCCACAGACCGCTAAAACAAGGTCACTTTAACCTGACATATCGCCGATTTAAATAAACATCACTACACTGACTACATGTGCTGAAATGACTCTGAAGGTTCGGCGTGGCACTGGCAAGCAAGGCTGCGGGACACTTTGGCTTTTTCCAGCTTGTGCTCGCTGGAGCAGAGACTGAGACATACTGCTGTGATGTGTTGTGATGTTCTAATCTAATGGATAGTGCAGCCCCAACTTATTAAAATAAGCTGGGAAATTTGTAGACAGCTTATATATAGACTATTCAACAAGACAGAGCAATTCATAAATGAATAAGTAATGATTCTATTCCTTCCATCTGTTGCCCCTTCCTTTGCCAGTTCTGCCACCTCTTACAAAAATGTGTCGGATGATGGCCATTCAATGGCACCTGACCATCATGCCACTGAAAACACAGAGTGGACCCTGTAGGCAAGTAGTGGGTTACACACTATATAAAGCAAGAGAGAATGGGTATTCTGCCTAAAAGAGCCACATACAATCATTATCTAGTGATCAGAATGTGTGTTCTTTCCCCTCCTACAAAACTATTTGGCCATCACCGTCATTATGGGTTAAATCCTTGGAGGAACCAAATTTAAGCACAATTAATTTATAAGGCCATGTTTTTCTTACAGGTCCTCATGGACACCAGGGGACAAGTAGAATCAACATACCCATATTGTAGATGTTTGATCACTGCACAGAAAAGCTACATACCATATTTTTCAGTCTATAAAGTGTAGAGTGAAAAAAACTCAAATTCAGAGGGAAAACAGCTATTTGTCTTAAAAATTACCATACAGCATGTTCAAGCAGAGTGTGCTGGGCTTGAACATGCTGTATACTGGTATTCACTCAAGAATAGGGGCAGTGCCCAGAAACTCACAGAGACACTCACTCCAAGCTGTCAGCACTGTCCCTTCTCTGCCTGGCAAATGCTGCTTACATACACAATTGGAAGGAGAGGCAGTGCTGAGAGCTCGAAGTAGTCTCTCTTTGATACTCTGCAAGTCTTCGTGTTCTCAGCACTGCCCCTTCTCCTCAGTGAATACGGACACAGCATGCTCTGGGAATGAGGAGCAGTACTGACAGCTTGGAGTGTGGAGGTTATCTGCAAGTTAGTCTCTGGGCTCTAAGTACTGTCCCTCCTTCTGAGTTCATATGTATACAGCATGTTCCAGGGAGAGACGGGGCTGGCCTCAAAGGTTGGGCTAAAAGTCTCTGAGTCTCTTTAACCATTGTGTGCAAATAAAAATATAAAAGTGGGAACCCTTGTTTGGCAATTTCTGTTACTTATATAAACATTTGTCTAAATTACTGTTCTATTAAGGCTTTCTTCCTCATTTAGCAGTTGCTCGGCTGTAACACATATCTACAGAAGAACAAGAGGCTAAACCATGCTCGGAATTCTAACGTATTTCATCTGTGCCAGATTGTATCAACATATTTTAAGATTTTTTTTCTTTTCTTGGTTTCACTCCCAAAACCTAGGTGCGTCCTAAGGTGCAAAAAAAAATACACCCTTTAGTGCAGTGGTTCCTAAACTTTCCTTGCAGGACTTCCCTTTTCTATTTGGAACACTATCAAGCCCCCCTTTCTATTCAAACACAGGTTATTAATGAGGGCCAGCGACCCCTACTGGAATACCTTTGCGCATCCCCCAGGGGAGCCCACCCCCAGTTTGGGAACCACTGCTTTAGTGGATTCTCAATAGGCATATAGAAACACCCTAATGAATTAAAGGGAAATATTATTAGCTAAAGCCTTTTTTTTTTAAGTTATTACAATTAAAAGTCTCTAATGTGCAAAAGACGAAAGCAATCAAATGTAAATTTAATACATACATATATACATACATAATAATATAAAAAAAAACTTAATATGTACAAATAACGCTAAACGTTTGGCATTTGTTGACACATGCTGTAATTTAAATAACAGTTTATCAGTAATAAAAAAATATATAAAACGTAATGATGCATGCTTCTCATGGGACCTTTAATCTGCCTTCACAGTATATCTATATATAAAAAAGTCCTCACAAACAAATAAATCCAAGAATAATTAGGCAAGGCCCCAGAGTGGAGCGTACAGCAAATCGTGCAGGAAGGGGTCTGCAGAGAAGTAGATTTCCATGCAGGGGCCATCAATCTGTATGAATGTCAGATAGGATTCCCATGATATCATGTAGGCCTGTCTGGCATGATCTGTTATTAAATACAAATAGAGCAAAATGCCCTCAAGATTAGTAGCTCTCCTGAGAAACTGCATGAAGAAACCTGTTTACATAACAGCAGGCAGGAAGGCCCAAAAATGACAAACGGAAGATAAATGTTTAAAGCCCCTGTGTAAAAGGCACTTTTATTAATGAAGCTAATCATATTTAAAGTTTTTAATGATTTTACTCATTAATGATTAATTTAATGATTCACATAGAAATGGATAATAAGGGAATGCATATCACTTCTTTTCTTTTTGGCTTCTTTTCCACACATGATTACTACTCTTGACAGTCAGTCTCCCTCACACATTCTATTTTTCCTGGTCACTTGTCCCAGATATAGAGTCTCTAGCTGTATGCTCTTACCTTTATAGAACCTAACAGTTGTATATTTATGTAACTTTAGATCTACAGACTGCTCAACTTTTTTTAATGCCCTCAGCCTCAGTTTTGAGTCCGCTCCCATTCCCTAACAGCCTTGGACCTGTTAACATTGGCCTGGTATGACCTGGTCATAACATTGGCCAAATGGCCTGGTATGACCTGGAGGGGCGAGCCCCTTAGTTTTGTCCCCCCTTCCCAGGCCTGCCAGACTCTATACCAAACAGTGGGTCTGGTCAGGAATTTAAATGTCAAATGTATTTTAAAAAATGTTACAAATTAATATATTGCATAGGTTACATATATCTTTACTCCAGGAAAACAGGTTCTCTTGATATATAACTTGACACCCTGTAGAGACATGTATGCACATACACAAGACCCCTCCTATCTATCTATCCCACAATAACTAAATGGAAACCTAATCTGGTTTTACAAATGTGCTTAGTTCGAACATGTTTACTTTCAGAAACTTGTACAATATGGAACAAAAATATTTATTTCTGGACCGCCAACAGGTGTTTATTATTAAAATTCAAATAATTATTTCACTTGGAAGGAGTCAGTTTTGAGATTTATGTAGTACCACTAAACAGATGCTAGGGGTCGCTGCTGCAATGAAAGTGGATCATGTTCAATGTGAGTCAAGGCCCAATGATCTGCGCCATCTGGTGAGTGTTTTGTGGTACTACATCAAAAGCCATGATCAGGTTTTTAAACACGTATGCAGACTGAAGGCGAGCCAAGTAGCCTAAAGTGCTTGTGTGCTTTTCAAGAAGGTAACAAAAATTGGAGAAACATGCTATTTATTTCTATACAGAGTCACTCATAATAAGAGGAACATATATTGAAGCCTAGGGTATTGTAGGGACAAAGAAGAAGGAGTTCAAAAGTCACTGTAAATTGATGTTGATTGCTTTACAAAAACACAGGTAAAATTAGCATGAAATGTTGTTTATAAGTCCAATCATAAGCAGTTCTGACAATAACAAACATTGTGTTCCTGGCTTGGAATTTTCTTTCTCTCTTTTATAAGTAGCCAGCAGGGTCAAGAAGTGCATCTCTGCTACAAAACCAAAATGTGACATGATAACAAATAGGATAGAAAGATAGCTATATCACACGGTCATTCCAGTTTCTTATTACATTTACTTTTAGTGGGACCCCAGAAGTGCTGTGATGCATTTCCAAAAATGCATCCCGAGGTGTTTTGACCTTTGAGCCTCTCTCTACTTTTTTCAACGCAAAGGGAATCACACCCCACTCGGGGGTGCATATTGTGAAAGAGTATGAATTTCCCAGCCTTTGACAAAGGCAGTTCAAGAGACTTGCCCCCGTTCACCAGTTTTTTTTTTTTCTTTTTAAAGAAGTGTATAAAAAAAGAACAGACAAGGAGGGTGGTCATGGAGAGCCCTCATATAACCTTCATAGAGCCATTGGGAAATGAAAAACAGCAATAGCAACCTTCATTATCTCATAACAAGACGGTTTAAACACCACCAGCAATTGAAATGAGAAATTATGAGGATATGGCAGTGGTAGATTTTGTCATTTAATTAGCTTTTTTTTTATCTTTGCTCTGTGAAAAATTTACACTTTAAAATATTTGGACAAGGGAGTCCATAACATGGCAACTAGGACTAGCCGACATGGAGTGATGATGTGGAGTAATGTTGACTCACCGGATAAGGCATTGCCAAATTTCTAGGCAGGATTTGCAACCAGTGCAGAAGACAAGAGTCAAAATGTTATTGGGTTTAGGTGACCATTACCCCCATAAATTCAAAGAAACTTAAACAAAATATATACACATGATTTGACAAAGTCGAGTATTCTGGGTAGCCCAACCCAAGGGATTTGGCATGGCCTAGAGTTAATTGCAGTCCACATAGAGGTAAGAGGGAAAGGAATTTCTTAAAAAAGATATAATTTTATTAAATCACACAAATGTATCAAAGCATAAATAAATATAAAATATATGAGTATACAATCATAAGAAGTCCAACCTAAAGCTGGCCATACACCTTTAGATCTCTCGGTCAGATATCCTTTAGATCTAACAACAACTATGTAGTATAAAGTCCTCTGCGATTGAACACAGGTAGACTTGATGGTTTAGAAAGTCCCTCATATTACATGGTTTTGGTAAAACAAAAGGAGATCTAAAGGAAATCTGACACAGAAATCTAAAGGTGTATGGGGGCCCTAACACAGGTTCGGAGTTATATGTGCCAGATATTTCTCAAACAGCTAGGGTCCATCGTCCGGTGGCAATTGGGTACATACAGGTAGATGTAAAACCTTTGTTGACAAGTATGGGTTGAGGGAGACTGCTGGGGAAGGATGGATACCTAGAGGACAGCTGGATATTTCCCCACTGAGAATTCCCTACTTCACCTTCCCAATAAGTAACCTCAAAGCCATTCAATAATAACGAATTCTGAATCCTCTCTGCAGCTCCATGCCCCCAGGATGGCAAATAACATTTACTCCTGAAAGCCTGGCTGGGCTGGAGAACATGACAAAACGTATGACCAACACTTTCACCTAAACCCTAGCAAATAGCAATCAAGTACATAAAATATACAAAAGTCGTGATTGGGTTTATACATTTAACCTGTGATTTATACTTTCCATAATATAAGAAATCCACTGATGGAAAATGCATTAAAAAGAAAAAAAAAGAAAAGAAAAAGCAGGAAGAGAAAAAAAATGAAAGAAATGAAAATTCATATATCTATGATCGGCAATAGCGACACCATGGCTCCTCCGTGTGTTTACCAAGTGAACAGCAGGACCATAGCATGCAATATGAATGGATTGAATGGATGAATGAATTGAATGGATGTAGAATATTATTACTATACAGACAGTAATGCCCTGAAAAATATCCTTTTATCTCAATAAATGAACAGGATACAGTGTCTGAATTGTAACGAATGCTGAGGGGTGAACAATGGTGGCCATGCCAGTATATCACATGAAAATAACTGGGGATCATTTATCAGTACTTTAATACTGTGCCCTGGTTGGTGTTCTGAGCCGCTGTCCCTGAATTTCATAGAGAAATGATTTCTTGGTGTTCTGTACTTCTGCCAGACACTTTATAGCTGCTATGGCACAGCCTTTTACAGGACAGGAGTAGTGCAATGTTAATATTATTTATCAAGTCCTGGCAGTTTAAGCAGAGGTGTATTTTCTGGGAGTCAAGGATAATGAACTCCTTGCAGAAGAATGTCCAAAGGCATATAGAATCTGTCAGCGTGCCGCAATCTATACACCGCGTCCACACGTCACTGCAGGCATGCAATCGTAAATGCAGCAGAGAGCAAGGAAGATGGAGAAAACAAGTGGAGGTGCATATAGTAATCCCATTCCAGCCGTCATATTTCTGGCGCAGCTTATACTGGGGCCAAAGATTATAAATCACTTATACTGGTTATCTGTAGAACAGCTAATTTTCTTTATCCCCGGTTTAAAATGAGAAAATCATAGGAATTTATGGCCAAGTCATCGTTTAGTTTTTCTTTCTTCCAATGCAATAAGCTAGCAGCCCTGTCAAATGAGAAATGGCTCAAGGTTTTGTTTGCTCTTGGGTTCACGTACACTTAAAAACCTCTATGCTTAAAGCTGACCATAGACGTCTCGATTTCTTTGAGATGCTTCGATTCACGATCGATCTACTTAAATTTTCAGACATGTCCGATCCCTACACAATCGATTTTTCATGCGATTTATCGCCATTTTGATCGATCGATCTCATCTGTCGTTCTCTCAGAAATTGCATGAAAAAAACTTCTAGAGCGAGCTAAAGGAGTTTATTCTTAGTTTTACACAAAATCCATAAATCACAGATTTTCTTTTTAAATCCTAGGGTACTGTGATGTGTTTCAATATTCAGGGACTCCACATAAGGTAAGAAAAGAAGGCAGAAGAATGTCAGGTAATTTGTTGTACTTCCATTAAGCCCTATGGAGAAGACAAAATATAAACTGTTTGGACACAACCAAAGCATGCAAACCTGAGTGACAACATTGCAGAGAGCCATTGCAATCAGCCTACCGAATGTGGTTCCTAGGAATGACAAGTCCAAGCTGCAGGCAAGATAACCAAGTATTGACTATTAACCTTCCTAGCGCACTGCCTGTCACACGCTCCCTCCCTCCGCTGCTCTCCACACAGACGGTGTCATTATTGACGCCGGCTGTGTGGGCGGGAAAGCCGGTGCTCCTGGAGGTCTATGGCGAAACCCCGGAAATGCTGCAGCGATGAAGACAATCGCTGCAGCTTTCCAGGGAGTTCCTGTGGCTGCGGCTTCCCCTGTGGTTGGGACGGCCCTAAACGGCTAACAAACAGGGTTCGTCTCAACCACTTGGGAGGTTAATAAAATGGTTTAACAAGCTAAAAGGAACAGATAACATTATTTATAGGTAGACTGTAAAATATAGATTTTGGTTTGAATGGCTATTTAACCCCTCTAGTGCTTGATGGCTCCATCTCGTCCAGCACTTTCCTGTCAATATTGCAGTGGACGAGATAGAGCCGTCAAGCAAAGATAAGAGGCAGCACATAATCATGGCTCTGTGCTGTCCCGGGTGGATCCGATCCTCTTAGCTGGCTTCTTCACTGAAGCTTTATTTAAATCTAAATTTAAATCTAAATTGAGTTAACCTCAAATCACCCCCAGTGTGATTTCCAGATGTGCTCTTTAAAGTTACCCTTTCAGAGGGTGCCAAAGGGCATTATATTGGATATAGTGATAACTGTATCCAATTCCATTTAAAGTAAAACAAAACACATTTCCAATTGTAATAAAAATGTTTTAATAAACAAAACAAATAGGAATACATACTGTTTTGAAATCATTCATACCAAATAAGTGTTTAAGTGATTTTATCATTCAAATTATACCTTTTATTCATTTTTTAATTTACCGTATTTTCCGGCGTATAAGACGACCAACTTTTCAAGTTAAAATATAGAGTTTGGGGTATACTCGCCGTATAAGACTACCTCTCTTCCAACGCACACAAAATGAAAAAAAAGCATCAGATTTGCTTTCAAGATGGTAATAAAAATTCTAATGACATGGAAAAACTACCTGCAAGTCATGGGAAATCCACCGGCAAATGTGCCGGCGTGTGTCATTTTTTTGGCCAGCTCAGGGAAACGGCAGTGGACCCAGGGCCTTACATATGTATACTCCAACAATCTTAAAAGTCCTATTTTTTTGTAATTTACATTCTAATTTCACATCCCTAACTGCAATAAGGGATAATAAGGGATGCAATAAAAGAATTTTGGCAATCAAAAATGTAACTGATATTATGTCACATGATACAGTGAAGGTGTTTTAATGTGTTTGAGCTGCAATACCAGTTTCAGCCACTGGAGCCACAGCCTTTAATGAGCATATTGGCTTCGTCTCATAAATCGAGGAGGGAGAAAGGGAGGGGGGATAAGGGGGGGCTTCTGATGTCTGACAGGCAGACTGCTCAGGCTCAGACGTTTCTGCACTCGGCGTATAAGACGACCCCCGACTTTTGAGAAGATTTTCCTGGGTTCAAAAGTAGTCTTATACGCCAGAAAATACAGTACTTTTTTTTATAATAATTGTGTGTTTCAAACATTATTATATTCACGATGTCTACTAGACCCTTGTACGGACATATTTTGGGAAGTTACAGGCCGACAACATAAAAAAATACTATGAGAGTCTATGGTGCGCTTTTGGTACAGAAATCTGGACCTTGCAAGAGTGCTAGGGAGTTTACACAGCCAAGTACTACTTTAAACAAGAAGTACTACCATAGATAGACATCCAAAAAAATAAAAACACCACAACACTTCCCCAGTAGTCTGACTGACCCTGTCATCACTTTTCAAGAAAAAAAAAACCAAATACTTAGGTTTTTTTTCAACAACAGGCACTATCATAACCTGAATGAAATAATGCATGAAATGCTCAGTATTAAATGTAATTTCAACTGTTAACCGAATGCATGACATTCATTAGGTATAGGTGGTCTCTACTGAACTAAAACAAAGATTTTTTGCATTTCCGGAAATTCTGCTCCAAAGTCCTCCTGACATCACTCGGCAACTGATATAACTCGAAAAAAAGGGAAGCTGCAGAAGAATATAATCCAATAATCTTGATAGAAATTCATAAAAACTCATCTTAGCCAACATCATTGTACAAAGTGTAAAACATCCAATTGCCTCTTTATTGAGCTTTGTGGCCAAATTCTGAAAATTGACAATAAAATGTAACTTCTATGAGTTGTGGTTGAGAATAAATGAAAAAATATTGTACGTACAATGCAGAAGAGTATTGGATTCTATATTGTGGGATTCAATGATACCGTCTGAGACAAAGGACATTTGCCATATCTGGGCCTCTTTGTAGAAGTTTAGTTTTCTGTCTTGCAGAACATACAAATCATTCTACTATAGAAGTGACAGTTATCCAACCAGAACCCCTTGTTTATAGTAATATAAACAGTTAAAAAGCAATTCATCCACCAGCATTAAAAGGCATCTGTATCAAATATAAAAAGTTGGCCCAGTAACATATGACCCTTTCTTTACACTCCCAGATCGTTTTCTCAGTCCAAAATCCTGTGGCAGTTGCCCCAGTTTGGCCTTCACATTAAAACTCCATTAACCACATGCACTACGTAATGGATGATGGATAACAGAGCTGAAAGCCCCGTTATATGGAGACACATAATAAAACTCATTAGTCCTCTAATCATTAGGCGACACTATACTTGGTGATCTTTCCAAGACTTCAAACTTTGAAGCAGAGAAAAGTGGGCAGCAAACAAGGTGCGATTACTAAATGATTATTTTGTTATGTAATGGCAGCCAAAAATGAAATTGAAAAATAAGGATATATAATGGATGCTCTTGGTGCAGAGCGTTTTAAGGCATGTTAATATTGTAAGTCAACGTTCTATGAAAGAGAACTCTCCCATATACCTTGTGTCTGCATATTGCACTTGATTTCATGGTAACTTTCACAGTTTGATGTTTGTGCAGAAGTGAGTTCCACATCGGTAAAAAATGTTATAAAAAATATTGAAACAATACCTCTCCCTACAAATCTAATTCTGAAAAGTTTCCAAGAGACGGAAACTTGGGAATGAATCAGCATACAATGAATTTATATTAATAGATAATGAGAGGGTATATTGTGACTCCATGGATACCAGCTTAGCATTTTCAATGCAGGAGAAGGAATTACCGTATTTTTCAGACCCAAAATTGGGGGGAAATTTATATTAATAGATAATGAGAGGGTATATTGTGACTCCATGAATACCAGCTTAGCATTTTCAATGCAGGAGAAGGAATTACCGTATTTTTCAGACCCAAAATTGGGGGGGGGGGGGGGGGGGAAGTGCCTGCGTCTTTTGGTCCGAATGTGCGACCACCCGCCGGTGATTGCAACTTGGCTCCCCGACATCTCTCCTGGCAGATAGGAGAGGAGATCAGCTGGCAGATAGAGGAGATAAGCTGTGTGATCTCCATCTGCCGGGAGAGCTGTGGGGAGCTGAACTGTATTGGTTATATTTGCAGAGCCCCGCAAATATAGCCAATGCAGAGTTTATGTGGGTAAAGCTGCACTCGCAGGCAGCTTCCTCACACAGCCATTGCAGAGAAGGAACAGGGAGACCAGAGTGCAGATTTCCCCATTGGGGGAGGGGCTTCCCCTCCCTTCCCTCAGTGTGCTCTGTGTGAGGAAGAAGAGACGCTGAAGTGTGCTCTCTAGTGACACAATTTTGTGGCTGAAAAGGGGTACTGCATGAGATTTTTTCACATTCATTTAAGCAAATGAAATATATTTTTTTCTGATTTCCTGCTCTGAAAACTGGGTGCGTCTTATTGTCAGGTGCATCTTATAGTCCGAAAAATACAGTATTCATTTTAAAGAATAGAACATTTCCTGGCCTTACAAGAGCACTCCTGTCCATCTTGAAAACTGGGATGTAATCCAATCATGAAAGTGGACTTATTAGCAAAATCATATTTCCTGTAAGCTGTGTGTTACATAGAGAGGCCAAAGCCTAACCATGCTAAGGGCCCTATACACCTTTAGATCTCTCTGTCAGATTTCCTTAAGATCTCCTTTTTTTTACCAAAACCATGTAATATGATGGACTTTCTAAACAATCAAGTCTACCTCTCTCCTCAATCGCACAGGACCCTATACTACATAGTTGTTGGTAGATCTAAAGGATATCTGACAGAGATCTAAAGGTGTATGGCCAGCTTTAGTAATATATACTTGGCACTAAAGATTTGATATCCCCACTGCAGTCTTCTTAAAGTGTCTCACCCATATGTAAAGATGTAGTGTATACAGCTACAAAACAGATTGGGGGTAGTTACATACATGATGCCCCCAATATAACAGACTTAATAAAAAGCCTTTTGGAAAGATGGAAGAACAATAAAACACTGATCAACCAAGTTCATATCATGACAAAAAGATTTTGAGGGGAACAGTAACTTTTGAGGGTGGCTCTTTGTGTGGTCTGCCCACTGGGTCCGCTCCTCTTTCTCCTGGTGTTTGGGCTCAACCCCATGTCTCATCCTCATCATAGTTCTCCTTATTCACTGCTGTGATGGCATGGAAACGTATAAAGGAGTAACACACAGTGGTGACAACATTTCCAAATGGTCACAAAACAGGGAAAAGAAAAAAATTGGTCTCTGATGAAAATTTATAAAAATTAACATTGTATAAGTTGTGAATGCCTTGATAGTCCCCCTAGCTCTGTATCATTCATAAACAGGAACTCTACCCTAGGTGTTGAATTTCTTTTTATATTATGTTGGAAAGCTAGCATCATGATCTTACTAGGGGAAGAGATTCCTCCTTAAAACTAAAGTGTAAATAATAAAAGCAAAGCTCATTTTACAAATATGTGTTGCATGAACTTGGAAGTTTGTGTTGATGGAGAAGGGATGATTTGCTTGCATTTGCTTTTTCGGTTTTCGGTTATGAACAGAACAGCGAATGGCCGAAAAAAATTCTTGCCAAGGTCATGCCCAAAGTAAATTATACAAGCCAAAGGGTTATGAAAATTTGTAAACAAAAGGCAGGTCTAGAATACTGATGGGTGGATCAGTGAGTTGGTATGTGGACCCCTGACAATCCACTGTCAACATCTAATGGTGCCCATACACATACAGATGGGTGAACGATCGATGGCCCCGCAAGACGCTCAGGTCGCAGCGTGGTGACATCGCATGTTGCGCTCGAACGGGTTTTCGATCATGCGCCCATCTGTATGTGTATGGGCACCTTTAGAGGTAAACCAATTGCTAAAATCCAGAATGAAATTATGGGGACATTAGCATAAGGATAAAAGTAATCTGTTTCAGACAAAAATGCACTTAGCATTTGAGGTTTTTTCTTAAGTGCACTTAAAAGGGTAAGATGAGGATAAGGCAGAAAGAAATTCCTATATTTGGCTCCAATTTTCATAACATACTTAAAATAAAAATGAGCGAACAAGGCAGCGAAGCAAATCAGTATAACTTATGATTTATTCTGGATCTCAGAACAAATTTAATTACACTTTACAGGCCTCATATGTAAAAAAAAATACTAACGTGGTGTGTGGAGGTATTGCCAGTAGCAAATTGGCTGGAGCTGTCAATTCTCTCAGATGTGACTTACAAATCCAACAAATGTCATTACTGGCTAAGGGCAAATGGGAATTTTTCCATCCCTCCATCTTTTATACATGAGACCCCCTGTTACCAATATATATATATATATATATATATATATATATACACACACACACACACACACCTCCATGGTTCTTTTGTGACACTTGAACTTTAACCACTTGAAGACCAGCATTATTATATGAACATTCAGTAAGACTTTATTTAACTGTTTAGGACATACATATTTAGGACTGTTTAGGAAATATAGATATGAATGAGAAGACTACTTCTTTAGACATTGCATACCTGTCAATGATCCCAACCAGCATGACAGTAAGAAAAATGGAAAATAAAAATATTGGGGTGCATACACAGAAAACCTGTGCAGGGGTCTAGCAGATATTAACGGCAGGCTTAAGTCACCCCAACACCCCTTCATCTGTAAACCTGCAGTCCTGGAATATGTAGAGGGTACGGAGACCAAACATCACCTAAAGTATTTTGGGGGTTGATTTGTTAGTTTTTTTTTCGTTCAGACACAAAGTTAACTCCGTTTTGCCACTGAAAGTTACTGATGAAGACTGAGGTAAAGAGAAAGACACATTTCTAAATTCAACCCCCCTGCCTACATACAGATCCAGTCTGAATTCATTCAAAAAGTTTACCTTCATTTGTGCACTATGTAACCTCCAGCAGGGCATGCACCCCTATGGTATGTCTATTCCCCAACCTATTAGACTGTAAGCCCGTCCGGGCAACGTCCTCTACTCCTCCTGTGTCATAACCTGTTCCTGTGTGTATTATATGGTGTTATCTCCACTCGAATGTATTGTACAGCGCTGCGTAATATGTTGGCGCTATATAAACAAATGATGATAATAATAATAATGGGATGGGATGGTAGGAGGACATACACATTTTAGGTCTATGGATGTTAACTCTGCGTTACAGTATTAGAATACATGGAGGTTGTAATAAGCGTCTTTACTAAACTTTTCAGTTTTGTACACAAGAAAAAGCTTTAACCTAAATATAAACTCTTAAAACTTTCAGGTCTTTATTGAAGTCTGCATCTCTACGGGCGAGATTATCCATTAGTACAGTAAAGCCCCCCCATACACCTTACAATCTTCCCATACAATTTCTGTAGAATAAACTTCTGTTCTACAAAACCATGTAATATGAGGACCTTTCTAAATCTTCCAATCACTATGTATTCTATCAGGGAAGACCCGGCACTACATAGTTGTTGGTAGAGCTAAAAGAAATTGTATGGAGTGATCTAAAGGTGTATGGGGGGCTTACGTCCTCTGCTCTGAGGACAACTGCCAGAGGAGGCTATGAAGAGATCTTCTGGTCATGTGGACCTAATTGGCCGAACATACACTAGGTTTCCTTTTAAAAAGACCCAAAAGGACAAAAACTGTTAGTGTATCATTCAGATGAATTTCCATCTGATTCAAATCTTCGCTTCTACTTTTCTTAAACCATCAGAACTATGTATTGTAGAGCAAATACTTCATTTAAAGCATTGTCACTGCTCTCCAATTATCGGAAGCATTAGCCAGGCGTCGTCTGATCCAATTAGGGCGATACTTCTTGTCATAATAGGCACAACTGCCATTGCCGGTCTCTCGGGTACACTCAAGTACAAAGAACTGCATGTGATGCGGCTTTTGATCCAAGTTAATTTATAGATTCCGCATCAGTTTTCACATTACTCTTTGCATTCTTCATTTCCCTCTGGGACTTCTGCTGCTTTCTCATTGTCATCTTCTTTTTCTTGTAGGCAAAAGGTGCAAAGGATCAGTGGTAGTAATCAGCTTGCTGCTCCTGTCTTAAATGGCCCCATGTATTATTCAGTGAGCGTTCTTTAAGGAACATGAAAGCTGGGTAGTGTGCCAACACAAAGGTTACTATCACGCTTCTTCAATGTGATCCGTTTCCAACTGAAGAAACAATAAAACCCATCTACTGCTGCTTTTATGCTGATTTTGTAATGGACCATTTGCTTCCGGTTATAAATATTTACATTAACCAAACATATAGGCAGGTTCATTAAATAAGTCTTAAAGTGTAGGTGAACCCTAAAACATATTATATATATTATCAGTTAATGCAAGCCAGGTGAATGAACAATTATGTCCCAGTCCACCCACAGCAAGTACGTCTTGGACGACAAGCCTCATGAAGCCAATTGGCCAATATTGGAGCAGTTTGTATGGACAGTGTTGAAAAATGCAGAGAACCCAGCTGTCCTCCAAATTCTAGCATTGTTTACTCCTAAAGAACACCACAACAAGTCACAAATCCACTTCACAGTGGTGGAGAAGCCCTACAAAATCTTAAATAATATATACTTGCTGTGTTCTTGTTTATGGCAGTCGCCATATTAAAACCTCTGTAGATGCCTGGGGGTTAACGGACTGCAATAAAGTATAAAACCACTAGATGGTGCTGTGTATTCGTTTTTAATAGTGCAAACATAGCTTCGTATGCTTGAAAAGGGGGTGACATGACTGACTTGCACTTACCAACAGTATGTGGAAGAGCCTGCTACAGATGTCAAGTTTTCTAAAGAGACATGAATTAAGGATTTTCTCAGTACATGCATGACAGATTTTTTTATTTTATTAGATCATTTGTATAATAGGGTGCTTGCCAAAGAGGGACAGTACATTAGGGCCGTTTATGTGTGCTTAAAATCACCTAAAACGACTGTATTATGTGATTAAAGGTCTCTATGAAGCGAACTGTATGGTCTCAACTCAAATTCTTAACTAATTGTGAAGGATTAGTACTTTAGTTTAGATTGTTTCCTCACTGCCCAACCTTATATGGAAGTAAATAAGTTAACTAATACAAATGAATTGGTTTATGTAAAGAGCACAAAATAATGTTGGCAAAAGCCAATGAGGGTTAAGATGTACACTGGGCAAAAAAAGACCTCTGCTTGTCACACAGAAACACTATATGATGGCCTGTAGTCATGTTGGATATTTAAAGAGCTAAAGGAAATTGTACAAGGAGACTGAAGAGTGTATGGTGAGCTTAATACTATCTGTGTATAGGTTCAGTAGTTCTCACTTCACATTGACTGTGTTGGCTGCGCATATTGAAGCCAACAACAACCATTCAAATATTGCTGTTATATTATAGTCAGCAATGGCCGCCCCCTTTTGTTATCAAGTACAGGTTTCTTTCATATTCACAAATTTAGTTTAAATGAGATTTCAGAAATATGAGGAGTGTAACATAACGAGTTGGGAAACGTACTGGTGCTATCTTACAAGAGCCCCAACTTTTCCAGTTAAAATTATAGAATTGGGATATACTTGTCATATAAGACTACCCCTCTTCAAACGCACACCAAATAAAAAAATGATCGATGAGTGTTGATCCATTGGCCCAAAGTCAACTGCAATATGCCAAAAGTCATGTGGACAAACCACAAACGTTTTGGGATAGTGTTCTGAGGACTGATGAAACAAAATTAGAACTGTTTGGGCCCATGGATCAACGCTATGTTTGGAGGAGGAAGAACAAGGCCTATGAAGAAAAGAACACCTACTATGAAGCATGACGGGGAGTCAATCATGCTTTGGGGCTGATTTGCATCTACAGGGAAGCTTCAGCGTGTGCAAGGTACCATGAATTCTCTTCAGTACCAGGAGATATTGAAAGGAAATGTGATGCAGTCTGTCACAAACCTGAGGATTGGGAGACATTGGACCTTTCAACAGGACAATGATCCCAAGCATACCTCCTAAAAAAAAAAAAAAATCGCCCATCTCTAGCAATAATTTTAAAAGTGGAGGAGAGAGGTACCATAATACTTGGAAAGTGGTGTTCAGAAGTTACGGTCCCTATTACATAGCGAAAAATGAAGACAATTGTGTCTGATGCCCCAACTCTATTTGGGTCCATGGTTCTCTTTACTGAACACTGGATAGATATGACGATCTTCCAACATTTTCATTTCAGTTAATGGCCATAATACCATACATACAGCCCTTGTTTTGCTCTATGGAGATCAAGTGGTAAGCACCCTACTGCCTTCTTCATCATGCAGGCAAGTTGTTCAGCAAGCTACTGAAAAAGAAACAATACTTGCAATTCACTTGAAGTTATCATGGTAGAGTGGGGCGACAATTATGTGGCCTCGGGGGGAGGGGGCCGTTTCAACCTCCCCATGGCATTTGCTTAGCAGTTTAGAAAGTTTAGCAGGAGGACTGCAATACCCCAATATAGGTAGTTCCACACCTCAACATTAATCAGCAAATAAAATAATCTGACAATCTGAAAATTGATTAAACATACAAATACATTAGCTTTTTTAACAAAACATTAAATGGCCCCCGTGGCTAGAACTCGTGGCTATTGCAGGGTCAGAATGAATACACACATTGACCATTTACCTTTCACCATTAAAATATAAAATACATTTTAGCCAGCATTGCACTCTGCTCCTTGGATGATCTACGCTACAATCTCACCAACAATCAAAAAGCCTCATCAGTTTTGAACTTTGAAACGGTTGTTTGTATTAATAAATCAAAGGTCACATTAGCAGCTAAAAGAAAGAGAAGTGTAATAACATACCGACTACAGAAGCTCCTCTTTCTGCAAAGGCCAGGGCATATGTTTTCCCCAAACCTGAAATACAAAACACGAAAATTACCATTCCAAACAAAAGTCTGTATATTCAATGTTATTCATTTATTGTGTTTTAAAGCAAACCAAAAGGGAAAATAATACACACAGTTAATAACAACATGAAAAGTGTGCAGATGAAGTTTCTGCTTCACACCGTGCGCCAAAGTAGAGGTCTGTCACAAGCTTAACCCAATAGACACAAGGAGGAAGGGCAGATAGACTTTTTAGGAATCCAGCAGAAATGTGTTTACATTACATAAATGTATATTCTTCACATTCAAACATTCACCATACTGGATTCTGAGATGTTGCCAAAGCCGGCTCTGATTTAGGATTTCAGCTTATAAACAATTTGGGCTCTCCTAGTTGAATTTCATAAAAGAAAGTAAGTCTGGACTTCATAGAGGCCACAGCCAGGATCATAATTTATTTATATAGCGCCAACATATTGCACAGCGCTGTACAATACATTAGTGGAGATACAACACAGGATAGTACATACAGGTACAGGTTATGACACAGAAGGAGTAGAGGACCCTGTCCGGACGGGCTTACAATCTAATAGATTTGTGTTTCCAATGTGGGAAATAAGGTTTGGAACAGTCCTACTGACTGGCTGTAAACTAGATGGGAGAATATGTCACCCCAAAACCTG
>CM070032.1:49488309-49507946 GCA_036250615.1 Ptychadena robeensis | reverse complement strand
ATCGAGCATCGATTGAACCAAAATCGAACCGTGTGTGGCTAGCTTTAGTCTGCAGCTGAAAACATTGAAGACATTGGAACGCACAGACCACTTATGGTCCCCATACACCTTTAGATCCCTCTGTCAGATATCCTTTAGATCTACCACCAACTATGTAGTGCCGAGTCCTCAGTGATTGAACACAGGTAGACTTGATGGTTTCGAAAGTCCCTCATATTACATGGTTTTAATAAAACAAAAAGGAGATCTAAAGGAAATCTGACAGAGAAATCTATAAAGGTGTATGGGGACCCTAAAGGGCCCCACACACGTATCGAGTGGGGACAGACAGATGAGCGGTGGAGTGCAGCGTGAGGACGTCATCCCGATGCTCTCCATCGCTCAAAGCATTGGCGGGCACCCTTTGTGTGCCAGCTATTAGTTTCAATGGGGATGCCGGTCCCTATTGAAACTAATGGCATCGGCCAGAGATTTTCGGACATGTCACCCCATATGGGCACCCCCGATCGGCAGCCAATTTTGCAAAATCGCCCACCGCTCGTTGCGTGTGGGGGCCTTAAGTCTTACACTGACATCACTTTTCATTAACTTTTCTAGAATTTTCTATATACTTTTCTAAAACACCAGGCATAATATTATAGAAAGGAGATCTGGGATGGCACCTGTGGGGGAAAATTACAAAATTATAATGTAAATCATACACCTTAGTAGTCCGAAGATCTAATATCTACTGCCACAAGTTCAACTGTAAAATTAACGTTGTTTCTTGAAGCAGCATTCTTAGAACTGTAACGTGCCAGCCCAATATTACCAGACAAGCATCCAACCAACCTAAACATTGTTTATTATTAATAAATACATTTATATCAAACCTGCTCGAAGCCTTCCTATCCGTAACACCATGATTACAAGTTAAATTCTCCGTAAAATGATTGAGAGTGAAAATGGAGAAACACACTTTGATCGTTCTGCGCTGCTGATCCAAAGGAAAGACTAACTAGGGAGTGTAGTTTAAATGTTACTGAAAGTTAGAAGGGGAATGGAATTGTACTTCAAGGAACTCCTGTGGTACAGTCTATTAGATTTGTCCCAGCATGGAACCCAATCCTGGAAGAATTACATCAGTTACGCTCTCTAACTGGAGACCCTTACCAGCCCTGTGCTGGGCATGATACAGTTGTTAACTGTCACATATTTCCTTCATATATAGAGAGCAGGAGACATCTTCTTCTGTAAACAAAGCAGGACTGCTCCTGGATGACAGTTGGGCTGGTTGTAAGCAACGGCTATTTTTATCCTCAGATCTTCTAATCTGTGGTAACAAGATATGACCCAACCATGCGATATGGCTGCTCCATGAACTAATCATACTATACTGCTTGATTAGCGGAGTTGTGATTTTTACACAACATTACTTTAAACTTTGGATGAGAACTATACTGCCAATAACTACTGCAGATTGTTAGGTTGAGACTGGAGGTGGTAAATGTGAAGCCAGACTGTTAAATAAACTTACTAAAACATCAATACTTGCCACTCCACAACTGGTGCTTTACTAGAGAGGTCCTCTGCTCAAGTCTCCTCACCCCCAGAATGTCTACGGCCTTGTCCCCCGCTGTATGAATAGGTTTCTTCCCACCAAGGTAATTTGAGGAGTGACCCCCTACCCGTTGATAGAATACTACAGACTGTAATGCTGGGAATCATTACATTAAAAAATGCAGGAAGCCATGATAAAGTATGTCCTAGGATAGAGGACCGCCTCTGGAGATAATGGATAAGAAAGGTCATCAGCAAGGTGGAGGTGTGAACTGCTGTCTGAGATACATTTTATTATGACTGGGGACCTTTATTTAAGCCCAGAGATGGCTGTGAGGAGGAACCGAAGCCACATGGTACATGCACACACATGTACTGCTCTACCAGCTCCATCATTTGTGATTGTGGTCAGACACTGGACATGAAGAATCGTAGTCAAGCCGCTCAGCATCAATCATGGCTTCTTCAGTGTTTGCACTCTTAGGGCCCAGAGTTTGTCAGAGAACAACATTGTGAAGACAACATCTCTGTGAAATGAAATATATGAAAAATAGAATGGATAACATGTTCAGGACAACCAAAAGGTCAATGGTGTCTCCAGCAAAGCGGATGTCTCCATGGAGGAGGTAAGGGGACAAATTAAACCTCTAGATATGGTTATCTATGATTCAATTTCATCTAGCTAATTTGTGTGTTATTGCCAGGGGTGCACATAAGCAGTACGCTGGTACGCAAAATGTTCTTAAACCTAGCTCTGCGTACCTGTATAATCATTCCTAAGTGCAGCTGCATACTACACAGACAGGGGAGAGATGCACGGAGCTTCCTTCCCCCTCCTCCCCATTGTGAGAGAAGCAGTGCTTGTGTTGTGTGCTGTGACGGCAAGTGCTCTCTGGTGACACCCAGTGGATGAAGCTCATATTGCAGATTGAGTTGAGATTACAGCTCCACACAACTTCACTTTCTCATGTATACACTACTGTAAAATTCTTTGGCAATTTTTATTGTTTTGATTGTTAAATGTATACAATTTATGTCACGTGGAAAACCACAGGGAAACCTTAATAACTATAAAAGGTTGCAGCAAGGGGTGTCAAATTAAGCATGTAAATTACAAATTAAAAAATTTTTGGACTAAGAGTGTTGGAGATCTGGGGGACGAAAACCAGAGTAGTCATATGTAAGGGTAAAATCTGAGAAAAGTTACACTACTGAGATAGGATGCTGAGATATATACTGAGATCTGGGGGTTTAAATGGTGTTGTACTGTGAGAGTTATATTTGACCCATAGCCAACTGGTGACCTGGGGATGGAGACAGCTAATCTGAGGATCAATCAGGAACAGGGAGGTCCATCTGCAGCAGAATTTACCATGCAGGAAAGACAGTGAGGGAGACCACCCCACATATGGGGAGAGTACCAAACACCATCTCCTGGTACTCATCTGAGGAGCCCACTAAAAAAAAAAAGTGCACCCCTGGTAATTGCAAATCTAATGAACATGAAATCATCACAACAGCTGCCGGGGTTGTGCAGAAGGTCTGTTAGTACATAACAAAAAGAAAGCATTGCTCTAGAATATGTAACTTTGAATTTAAAGTTATGTTTAATTTTTAACTTAACTTTTTAATGTGTTAGAGCAACACGGTTTTGTAATGTTCCCACAACCATTCACTACACCTCCAGCAATTTTGGTGACGATACCATCAGGAACTTTGCAATTAACTAAAAAGCAAACCAGTTCTGTGACCATCACAAATAGGTACTTTTAAGAAACCAACACAGATGGTCCATGAGAAACAAGATTCATGATTACCATTATGCTCTGGCTTCTCATTGGTAGGGAACAGTCAGGATGGAATGAGCTCAATGATCACTTTCCTTTGTTCTTTTAACGGGCATTAGTTGTGGGTAATCATGTGCATATCATCCAATCAAATGAGAGGACGGAGAGGTGATGATTGTGAGAAGACTGCAAAGATCTGAATCTAAGCCGATCGATCTCCACAACTGCTGAGACCTTATGTGATGCAAACAGATCCACAACACCCCGCTGGCTGGCACTACATTTCCTGTAGGGCAGTGATGGCGAACCCATGGCAAGCATGCCAGAGGTGGCACTAGGAGCCCTCTCTGTGGGCACACGAGCGGTCAACCAGCACAGAGGAAGAACTGCAGCCTATTGGTTCTCAATGCTGTCAGTTCTCTTCCCCTCTCTTCTGGGTGACCCTATACCCTCCCCTATTCTGTCTCATAAGAAAGTAGTTGTGTGTATAGGAGTTGTGTGTGTGTAATTCAGGTTATATTGCCATGCCGGCACTTTGAGACAAATAATTGGGTTTCAGTTTGGGCACTCTGTCTCTAAAAGGTTCTCCATCACTGCTGTAGGGGAATGCAGGGGGCATCTTCAATACGCTGTTTGCTGTTTTCTCTGCAGGGCGCCAAGCAGCAAACATGGAAAAAAAATAGTAAAGACCCAGCCAAATATGCGATAATTGATACAAAGAAAACGTCTTTTAAATGAAGATTGGATGTAGAAAGTCTAAAGTAATAGTGATTGGCCAGCAGAGCTTTATCAGTTACATTACCAGCAAAACGCCCTCATCGCTAACAAAAGTCAACACGTCACCAATACTACTATTATTACCAAGACTACTAGATTCATAACTTGTGGCATGTGATTATAGCTTTCTACGTAGTGTGATCTCTCTGCCATGGCAGAGTCTAAGCTATTGTTATGGAGAACACAACACTAAACAGGACAGCTGTATCTGTATATGGAGTAGAAGATAACACGTTGTCACCGCTACCCCACATGATGCCAGTGTTCTGAGATACATGGGGTGCAGGTGACCCACCCCAGAGTACAGTAACTTTTAAAGCTCTCTGCTCTGCACCCCGATCCCCGGACACAGTGCTCACCTCCCCCGGCTCCCGTCACCAGCACCACCCGCCCATCGAATCTCAGAGAATCGGACCCCATCTCCGCCGCAGATTTCATGTGACAGCCGCACACAGCTCAGGTACCCGGATACATGGAGCACTGCGTGCCAAGCCTCGCTCTGATAGAAGGCGGAGCTACTAAGACTAATTCTATATTGTGATTGGACGATTCCCTGAGGTCTCGGTAAATAATTGGTAGGAAAGGTCACGTGTGTGATGGGGAAGCGGTGCTTTAACCTTTGCTGCTCCTTGTTACTGGCGGGAGGTGACCGGTGACCGGGGGGGGATTCCTCCGGTATTGGGAGGCTGGGTGTGTGTGTGGCCGGTCACAGAGAGAGGTCAGCCAGCCAGGGGAAGTGTAGAGTCATGTGGTGTCAGGTTGTCACACCCCCGGTGATGACCATGGACTTTGTAATGACAGCAGAGAGCTGTGCATGACAGCAGATCAGGGCTGACACAGTTGCACAGAAAGTTTAGGCACCTGGCATGCCCCAGAATTCCTAACAAATTTCCCATTCAATTCATGAAGCTGAATTCTTCAGACTTGCAAGTAAGAAGCGATGATCAAATATGGGGCATCCAGTGTTCCCAACCTCCTGGGTGGTATTCCCGAGTCCAACTCGGGGTGGAAGCAACATAATCAAATTGGTTATACCAAACTGGTATGGTGGGATTTAAATTTGAGACTTTGTGATTATATTTTTGTATCTCTTTTGGTACAGAAATTTAGATATCAGTGGACCGCCAGAGGTTAAATTTTTGTACGTTTTGCTTTTGGCAAAGACAACCAGACTGAATCAGACCACTAAGGGGATTAATTCTTGGTCCCGACGATTGGGAACAGAGCAATGTTGGGGTGTGAGGTGTAGGAGGGGTTTGGGAGAGGGGGGGCCCATAAAATACATTTTCTATGGGGCCTAGTCACAGCTGGGTTGCATTCCTAATAATCTGTAAAGTTCTTGTCTCCACTGAGGTTTTCTAAGTTATTGTTTCCACTATAGGGCATTAATAACTTAAAATTTTGTCAAGTCCAGTCATCCGTCGCTAAAGTCAAAGTGGAGTTGACTAGTCGTTTAATAAAGACACAGCAACATGGCTGTCTAACAATGAACAACTTTGATTAATCTCCCTAGTGGTCAGCCTGGGTCAGTACGGGCAATGTCAACAGACTACCAGGGTCCCCACCGATTCTCTGAGGGGCCGGCTGCAGTGTGATAACGTCACGTTGGTCCCTCATCTGTCGAGGGAGAATCAGCCTGTAGAGGGGCCTTATAACAAGATCAAAGTTCTACTGGGGATCGCTTGGTGTCAATGTGAAAAATGTATTGAAAAGATGCCCATGATGCAAAGTGGAGACGAGGCCTTACATTTTTGATGTTTATGAATATTGTAAACAAATATGACGTGTCAGTTACCACATTGCTACAGTTACTACATTACCATGTAAAGAGCACCCTAGACCTGCCACCTGCCTGCACTGACCTCTCAATACAGCGTGCAGGCCTGGTTTATATATATCCGTTCAATGCATGTTGAGAATGTCCAAAAAGTGCACAGTCTATCCAACAGAAGCAGATAGGTGAGTACCAGGCCAGAGAGAGAGAACAGCAAAATCCAGCCAACAGGGCAGCACACATTCTGAAGATGGCTGAAGGAAGGTGTATGGAGAAATACTAGAAATCAGAGGTGGTGGTGATTATAATATAAATGTTATTTACTGTAATTCCAGCTCAGAGAGTGCAAGATCTGGACTTGTAGATCACACAGAACCAGCTACTCATCAAATTGGGTGCATGGGGTCAAAATCAACCATTTATTAAAGTATAAAGGAGGAGGTCACAATGCAAGTCCCTGCTGTATAAATATGTTATATATCACCTAAAGTCCACTTTTTAAAAGACGCATAGATATGGGCCAGATCGATGGCCGCTTTGGCCAGTGACGTCACTTCCGCTATGCGGATCGTGGTTCTTCCGCGTTCCAAGTAGCAGAAGTGATGTCACCTGGATTACCTATCAGCTGTTTTAGCAGGGATAGTTACTCTCCCTGCTAATGTCCCACCCCGCTTGTGCTGATAATGTGCGGGGTTAGCACGATTTCAAGAATCTGGGAAAAATCGGGATTTCTTGAAAACAGGTACAGAGTGTTGACAGGTATGGCCGTGTATACCCAGGCTTATGCTACCAAGCTTTGCAGACCTTAATCATCCTAACATTTACACTACCAAATCCTGATACTTTTATTTTGTATTGAATTTTTCTTTCCAAATGAATACATCAGTCAGTGCGTAGCCTTTGCTCTAGAGCGATTCAGAGATGTCTGCTCTAAATGATATGAAGTTCTAAAGTTCATTCTATAATTTATGTGGCAGATATATTGGAAATACATTTTATTTGATGTATATGTTTTTGTTTATCTGAAAGGATGTCATGATCTCTAGAACTGAATTTATTATTCATAGTTGTTATGAAAGTAGAAATTATTTTTTTATACAGATGTTTTTATAAGAGCTGCATTTTATGGAAACATTTTATTATCCCCCAAAGACAGGAAATTAGGCCATCAATAATGCTGAATTGCCCTGTGGGGTAATAGGGGCGCACACAACATCCAATATATACCTGATTTATGTGCATCATTCTGAGGCAAAGGATACAGTTTGCACAGTGGGTTATCCTAACCTGCTAGTCACCTCCATGCTATGCCTATGGGCAACCACTCAGCGAATGAAGCATGTGTCATCCACTTCTGGTAAGGAGCTGTGTGGGGTTCACCCACAAAAAAATTTAAATCTGCAGGACTCCACAAAAAGAAGAGAGAATGGGGAAAAGCGCAGGTCAGAACCAATTGAGTGGATCAGTAACTCATTAAAAATAAATGTGATCAATCACTTGCTTGATGGGTTTTTAACTTACCCCCGTACAGGGGGATATTGTTATCCTAATAACCGCTTGCAGTAAAATGGCGTGTGGGGAGAATTGTTGTACACTGACCCCACTCCGTGTTCGGTTGAGCACGTAAGCCAGCTATATTTAAAGAGACAAGGCACCAAAAATACTCGCCTATGATCAGAATCCTTTCCAGAAACATATGCCTGCTGGTTTTAAGAATCTTGTATCTCATCCTGATGAAGTGACAGACGAGTCACGAAACAATTTTTTATAAGCAACCAAGCATTGGTGTGTTATTTTCTTGCATGAGCATTTTCTTTTCACGGGCGCCTCCATCTGAGCCTTTTCTTTGAAGAAAAAAAAACCTTACGGAATGTGTCATCCACTGGCCAGTCATGGTTCATGGTGGAGAGTGGTAGTCAGGCAATTTAGGACCAACCATGTAAGTTATACCTAAAAGTGTCCAATCAGCTGAGACGATAGCCATAAAACAAGTCATCCACAATAATAAAGAATTGTTTTTCATGCCCCTGCTTTTTTTATAGAAATAGATCTGGTGTCTGAGCTTTAATATGCACAGTTAAGGTGGGTTTACACGAACAATTTTTTGGTTCGTTGTACAAAAATCTGAAACGGCCATTTGCTCCGATGGATTTTTTTTGTTCGATATCGGACAAAAAATCGTCCACAAGGTGATCGGACATGTTGGTAAACTTTCATCTGTCGTTTATTTTTCGTGTAAAAAACGAACGCTCCTTATTTCACTCTATATTTTTTTTCCTATCACTTCCTAAAAAAAGTGGTTTGTGGTTCCAACGATTATTTTCATTCGATATTTGCGTCGGTTGTACAAAAATAAGAAAAAAATCTAATTACCTTTGATAAATGGACGAACGAAATCCGATAAAAAAATCTAGAAAAAAATCGAATCTGAAGTTGAACGAAACAAAAATCTTGACGTGTAAACCCACCTTTAGGTTTAAGAGACAATACAAGTGTTTGAAGTATTTATCACATATGCAGACAGTGCAGGAGAAGATTGCGACATCAGCCCACCCTTTAGACCAGTAACCTTTACCTTCCTTCTTCTACTGGGACAAAGTGTGTGCTAATCTTCTATGTAAGAGAATTCTATGCTGTAGACAGAGGCAATTTATGATTATATCACAGGATTAACAAGGATTACTGTAATGCACACCTTGTACAATTTATTGTCCTGAAAGCCATTGCCCCTAGGAAAAAAAGATACATTATGTTTTCAGTTGACAAGAGGAGAAATCCGGCAGTAAGGATGTTCTTTGCTGTGATAGCTATATAAGAGGTGATTGTTATCACAGATCCTGAAGATTGTACTGAATAGGAAGTAAAGGAAAATCTCCCTGATGAGACACAGATAAATCAATCAGCCCTACATTAGCACTGCTTGAGGGAAAGGTCCTGTGTAGGAATTGCTGATGTTCTAGTTTTCAGACTTCAATGTGGCCTACCTAGTGCTGGGCCAATGATTGTCAGAAATGGCCAGAAGCATGGGGTTTCTACTTCAACTCCTGATGCTAAACAGGAGGATAGTACAAAAATCTACACTCAAAGTAAAGGTCCATCTTCTTTATTACAAATCCAACATGTATACAGCAATACACCAACTCCCCTAGGGTGTCTCCTCTGACGCATGAACAAACCATAGGTTAACTTAGGAATGGATCCATACAAGTGACCTATAACTCCAGTTCAGTATTCCCTAATATCATTCACACATTGTTGGATACTATGTATAAGAACAACAACTGGGTGTCCGTTGGGAATCCCCAGTTCTGTGTGCAGACGGGGCTGTAAGGGCTTGTTTCCATTATACGTCAGGACCCCTACGCTAAGCGTATACGCTTAGCTGGGGTCCCGACGTATCCCACAGAGATTGCCTGCCGGTGGATGGTCTGTTTACACATCCGCCGGTGTAAAGGCTGAACGTACTTGACTACGTTCAGCCTTACACCGGCGGATCGGCTCGGCGCAATAAAGACAGACCCTCCGCCGAGCAGGTAAGTCTTTCTGTTACATTGGGACCTCCCGCTAAGCGTGTACGCTTAGCGGCGGGGTCCCAACGCAATGGAAACAAAGCCTTAGTCCCTCAACCATGACATTTTATCCCTATAAACAACTTACACAACATGTCACATCTGCCCTTTTGTTACTGTGAATGGTCAACTGGGAACTTCAACAGAACATGGAGACCCAGCCTTGAACAATACGTTTAGATCTTTACCTAATAATCACCTCTATATATTTATATACTCTAAACGTAATGCCATAAAAAACAGAAAAGCCCCTGTGGTATGAGAATCTGTGAGCAGAAATAATGTATGGGAAGCATGGAGCATGATGAGAAATTCTCCATCTATGGTGATAAAATACTCTGCCCTCCCTATATATATATATACAGGGGTGCACATACCATTTTTTAGTGAGCTGTTTGGATGAGTGCCAGGAGATGGTAATCACCCCATATGTAAAAAGGTCCTTCTTACTGTCTCCCTCACTGTCAGACTCCTGCATGGTAGATTCTGCTGCTGATGGACCTCCCTGTTTTTAATTGATCCTCCGATTAGCTGTCTCCATCCACAGATCAACAGCTGGCTTTGGGTCACATGTAAGGCTAGGCATACACAGCTTGATTATTTAATAGATTAGAGCACAATCAAATGCCATGCATGTTCACAGTGATCGGTTGTGCTCAAATCTATTGCATCCAGCTCAATCAAACAGGGAACCAATGTGCACAGTTCATTTGAAGAAGCTCTAACGCAGTGTGGTGATGCCATCATGCGGCACTAGAGGATTCGTTGATTGCACTGTAATTGACCCTTGTATAGCCAGCCTAACTCCCACAATACAACACCATTTGAACCCCGAGATCTCATACCTGAGTAGTGCAACTTTTCACTTGTCAGATCTTACCCTTACATATGCCTACTCTGACTTTCCACCCCCAGATCTCCAACACCCTTGTAAGTCCAATCTTTTTTTTGGGATTAGTAATTTACATTCCCAAATTCACGCCCCTAACTGCAACCTTATAGTTATTAATGTTTCTCTGCGGTTATCCAAGTGACGTAAATTGTATACATTTAACATTAAAAACGGAAGAATTCTGATACAGTAGTGTATACATGATAAAGTGAAGTTGTGTGTACAGCTATTTAATGTGTTCAAGCTTCTCAACTCAATATGTAATATCAACTTTAGCCCCCAGATGTCACTAGGAAGCACTTGGCGTCAAAGCACAACACAAGCACAGCTTCCTTCTTACACATCGAGGAGGGGGAAAGCTGCATGCATGTATCCCCTCTCTGGTTAGGCTCATTTTTAGTCTATTTTGCGTACCAGCGTACTACTTATGTGCATCTCTGTGTATGTAGGCCTGCTGCAGAACATTTAGTTTCGTGAGACCCTCTGTAATTTTCTCTCTATTTATTTGTTGTTGTGTATAAAGAAAAAGTTTTCTCTGAACTTTTCCCTTGAGAAATCCTTAAATTTTTCATGCTGTTAAACTACAAAGTGCACACACAAAAAGCTGGAAATGTCTGGTGCCCCAGGCGAAATTCCGAATGTGAGAACTAACAAATTGCCCACACTACTAAAGCCAGTGTAGATATCATGTGCTTTTAGCACTGCGCCCACAATCCCAACTTATTAAATCATTATGCAAATACATCAAACCAGTCAAGTTTGCCGCTTTTCTTCCAATACGGTCTGTATGCTCAGTAAGGTCATTTACATACTCTCATACTCACATGTACCGTGTGTAGTGTCCAAATCATTTAAATGCTAAATTATCTATATGAGTCAATTTATACATTGTTCTAGTTACGTAATAAGGATATTAGATAGAGTTAGCAACAGTAATAAAAATCCGGAAATGTTTCTGCAGACAGCATATTCTTTATACCATAACTAGAAATGTGGAAGTGAGTACACCAGTGTAGGGCCCAGTACAAAGAGGCATCTCCCCTGTCAGCACAGTTTATTGCCAAATCTATAGGGCTGCTTGCCTTTATACACATGACCTGGGCAGGGATGAGCTGTGGTGGTAAAACATTAAACCTATATCCAATGCCGCCTTACCCAACCGACTTTACCAAAGCTGCAAGTCTCACTTTCCCTTAATAAAACACGGACACCAGTATCTGATTAAATTGTGGGTAAAACTGGCTACAGCTTTATTAAATATACAACAAGTGCAAATAATGAAAAGAGGTGTCCCCCCCCAGATCTATAAAAACAAACCACCAGTAATGCCCACCAGCCTTATCCACCCCAGCCCGGTGGGTACTTGCCAGCCATTGACTCCGTCCGCTTTAAATTCTCCACATTCCCAAAACCAAATGGGTTATTGACCCCTGTAAGAGCTCAATGTTCACGACTGCCTTCCCATCAGCAGGTTGCCCCCTAAAATGCCAACCAGAAATTTCCTATACCCCCCTGCTGTGACAAACAATCCGGCCACCAAGCAAAGGCAACCAACAGGAGACCTGCAAGTGAAGAATCGAGAAAAAGAAAGGGAGGGAGGGCTGGTGAACCTCCTACAGTGGATTGGGCTGCAGGAAATGCAAACTGAACATGTCTACCAGGACTGTCCCATGTTCAACACATTCATATGGGCTCTGTAGATGCACTATTGGTCAAACAGAAGTTCACAACCAGGGTGGGGAGGCATGTCTGTACTGTGTTGAACACATCCGTATAGACTCTGGGATGCTGTTTGGCCCAAAAGTAGTTTGGGCAGAATGGATCCCTATGCCAGAGCAAGGAGACAGGCTTTGGGCAAGCTGCCTAGGGCGCAGGCAGTGTCAGAGGAGCCTGCGCACTAGGTAGAGTGTCCAAAGCCTGTCTCAATGTCAGCCCAGCTTTCATGGTCACAACCAGGTTTCATGGTCACAGCAAGCTTAAATTTTCTGACGTAGGGATCCGTTCTGTACAGACTCCTGTTCACCAAACGGCATCACCCATGACGGTTGTGCTGATCTCAGTACAGACATGTATTGCCGCCCCCTGGTGGTGGAATGCAGTTCATGCTAACTCAATGTTTGGCCAGAGCTGCATCCCCAGCCACCATATTGACATGTTTAACACAGCTCCGCCCAAGTGGACATGTTCAGTTTGAAATTCCTGCAGCCCAACCAGCTGTAGGATATGTGCAGAACCGCATGGATAGTGGTCGGCCGCGGACAGGGCAAAGTGGTTAAAACCGCATCCATCCATGGCCGACCACTCCAGTGGAAACAAGCCCTAACACAGCCTGATTTAGATGCCTGAAATCTCCATGCCCTGACAATGGATTGTCCCTGACCATGTCTCCAGCCTTCTCCCTTTGTACCACTCTATGTTTTTGGATTACCCAATAAACACTGGTTCCTGTAGTTCTGGTGTTTGCAGTGATTGTGTGCCAGATGGATTACAGTCACCATCCAGGAAGTGGCTCCGACCCCTCAACTTTGGCTCTAGATACTTCCTAATCACTGACAGACTTTACATAACATATCAAGAGATATGTAGCCCTACCTGCAAACAGGATCCACTTCAAGTATTATACAACTATACTACATCAAAAACTTTATCTTCGATGCTAGGTATGAAGTTGTCCCCAGATGTCTCCCAAGGTAAAGGTCAATCAAAAGTTGATTTCTTATCCATTTATATCTAATAAGAAAACATTTAAGAGTCCATATCTGTCATGTCTCAATTTTTTTTTCTCTTCAGCTTTCAGGTTAGTCTTATCACAGTTTTATCAGTGTCAGTGAACATTGACTCCAATAATGTGTAGATAAACAAGTCATATAGATTACCTCTCAGTTAATACTAAAAAAACAGTGTAAAGCTGGGCATAGACTGCCCGATTCTTCAACCGATCGGCCCCATGCGCATTCACGGCCAGTCGGTCAGCTGAGCAGTCGACGGTACAAATGACCCGTCTCGCCAAATACTGATTTTAAAAGAAGACCACAGCATGACATGTGCCATTCTCCATAGACCAGAGGTATCCTTACCCCTTGGTGCTATGAGAAATAAATGCTGGGAGTATGGGGCTACATCTCTGAGTACTGGTATTTAGTTCATGTAATGCTTTGATTTGTACTTGGGAAGTATGTGAATGGAACATGCTAAAATCTAAAATTCTGCATTTCCTGCAGATGCTTGAATGTTATTGTATACTCTTCTTCGTACCACATATACTTGTGTATAAACCGAATTTTTCAGCACCCACAATGTGTTGGAAAAAACAAAGTTCTGCTTATACTCGAGTCAAGAGATGAAAATTGCCAATTTCACAGTTTGAATTTGTTAGTTCATTTCAATTCCCTTGAACATGGTGTCATCATAAAATGTCTGGAGATGTAGAGAAGGGTTGTAGGAACCACTGACAAAAAATATTTCCCTAGCACATGTAGTTTTTGCATAAATAAAGTTCAACTTAAAACATGTCGACATGTTGATTTTGAACTTCATTTATGCTACAACTGCATGTGCTCGAGCAATACTGCCTTTTTTGTAATGTTGCTACACCCTTCTCTACATCTCTGGCAACTTGTTCAGGGGATTTACAATAACAATTAACTCCCACAGCTGCTAGTTGAAAATATGAAATCATGAAGCAAAAGCACATTAGCTATGTTTCTGTGCCTTAGCTGCAATTCCCACCCTAGGCTTATACTTGAGTCGTAAAATTAAAGTTTGACTTAATTCTGAGCTAGTATGATGGTGGTGTAGTGCTCCACAATCCCCAAAAAATATACTTACCTGCTGTTGCCTGGTATGAAAGATTCTACATTTATTTGTCTGGCTTCTAGGGTGCAATATTGCAAATGGTCACTGGGGGTGTTTAATGGTTTTCTAAAGCCCCCCATACACCACATACAATCACCATGCAATTTCTGTACAACCAACTTTTCTTCTACCAAAACCATGTAATATGAGGACCTTTCTACACCTTCCAATCACTATGTATTCTATCAGGGAGGTCACTATACTACATAGTTGTTGGTAGGTCTCATGGAAAAAAAATTCAGTTTAATACAGAGCTAAGATTAACCTAAGCACAAAACAGGCAGAGAGGAGGGGCTTTGAGGGATCTTCTTAAAATACACCTTACAGGTAAGTATTTTTTTTCCTTTTAAGCCCCCCATACACCTTCAGATTCCTCCATACAACTTTCATGAGACCTACCAACAACTATGTAGTATAGTGACCTCCCTGATAGTTAACCGCAACCGACTATTATAGGTCGCCCACAACTATGGCCGGTTTAAAAGCCTATCCACATTGTATATAAAAGGGAAGACTGGGCTACATGGATTAATGATTTTAAGTTGAGAAGAGTTTGTCATGATCAGAAAGCAACTCTTTTATCCTATGGGGTTGCTGCTTCTGGAAAACCGCTTATGTAAGTCAATAAAATAAGCCCCACAAAGTTGGGGAGACCCTCATGGAACCTTGTGCTCTGGAGATGCGCTTGTTCATCCTTGAGTCCATGGCTTTAATCGTATAAAAAAGGTGAAATTTTTTATTATGTACAGTGAAATAGCATAGAAGCATTTATAAAAGCAAAATCAATTAGTTTCTAAGTAAACATTTCAGCATTGGTATCACTAAAGGTCCTATACAAATAACTATACATTTAATGTCACCGACAAAGGTTTTGAATAAAACTGTGACGTATACTTTTAAAATCCAGGGGCTGTCATCGCCAATGTATTGGTGTCCATTAGTGTCGCTTAATTGATCAATATATGTTATTTTACTTTCATTTACAGAAATCCTCCAAGCTCTCTAAAGCCCCCCATACACCTTCACATTCCTCCATACAACTTTCATGAGACCTACCAACAACTATGTAGTATAGTGACCTCCCTGATAGAATACATAGTGATTGGAAGGTATATATCACTGCTATGTAGTGCCGGGTCCTCCCTGATAGAATACATAGTGATTGGAAGGTGTAGAAAGGTCCTCATATTACATGGTTTTGGTAGAAGAAAAGTTGGTTGTACAGAAGTTGCATGGTAATTGTATGTGGTGTATGGGGGGCTTTACAAATCCTATTGCTGGTGCAGACATATCTGGATGAAGTCAGGGCCAGTTTACAGCAGAACATTCCTTTTGTTGATGTAATAGTTTGTTTTGGGTGACCCATCATTGGAAACCTATGGAGCATAACACAACACGGTGACAGGAGAGAATTCTTTCCTCGGGCCTTTTGAAATAGCCTCACATCTTCCAATTTAATGGAACGTTACAGGTCTGCAGCCGTCCTCAGATGAAAATGAAAGATGTATACTTGGCACAAGTGTGGAGTAACACATCGCTGGATGAAGCTTTCTTCAGAAGGTAAATAGCCCAACACTGACATGTTTGTCCATTTGGTATATCAGTGTTGTTTTTGTATTGATGTGTTCCCAGGCAGGAGAAGAGTGCTGCTTCTTTAACCTCCCTAGCGCACTGCCCGTATCGCGCCGTTTACAACGGCATGGTACGGGCAATCGAGGCAGTGTACACAGTACACTGCCTGTAATTTCCTGCCTCGCGCCGCTGCTCTTCACACAGCTGGTGTCAATTTTGACACCAGCTGCGTGAGAGGGAAAGCCGGCGCTTCTCCATTAACATGGAGGTCTATGGCGCCGCCCCCCCCCCCGCCCCCTTCCGCGTCACCGTGACGCAATCGGGGCGGTGCCGAAACGCCGGAAATGCTACAGTGATTAAGACAATCGCTGCAGCTTTCCAGGGAGGCATCGGGTCTCCCCGATGCCGGCTTCCCCTGCGGTTGAGAGGACCCTGTTCAGTGAACAAACAGGGTTCGTCTCAACCGCTAGGGAGGTAATGTGTTCATTTGTGCAATGCTCAGAGAAATCCAGCAGCTACATCTCACAATCTGCAGACATTATTTACTATGTTAAATGTTAAAAACGTAGAATGGCTTAGCTCTGCAAAGTTGTATCTGAAAAATGAGAAAACTATGCAGATGTTTCACCATAAATCACAGCATTGAAAAAAAAGCATGTATATAGTATATAGATTTCTTATTTACAAAAGGGATTTATTGTCAATAAGCCAATGAATACGGCAGCCAAAGCAGCTGTTTTGTCTAACAGAGTTTATAAGCATACCTGTCAAGTACCCTGTTTTAGCCGGGAATCTACAGTTTTTCACCCCTCTTTCCTGCCCCCATTTCGGATAAGTATTTTTTCGGTAAATCTCCCTTGAACTTTCAGGAGGCTTAGTTGTACCCTAAATCGGAGTCTACTGACAGAGTTCACTGGAATACTGTAGTGTAGTGGGATACACTGAAATTGTATATGTGTATATGTGTGGATCATGGTTAATCTTTGTACAGAAGCTGTTTACTGTCTCTAAATTATGCTAATGTGTCAAACACCTGCTGCCGAGTCACATGAGCCTAGCCAAAGCCCTCCCAACTCTTCAATGTATCAAAAAATTCTGTCCAGTTACAGATACTGGCCACTCCTTGGTCTTAGTCTATTTATTGGTGTTCTACAGAACATTCTGGTGCATTCTGTGTTTACCTGCTTCCTGTATGGAACGCTGTGAGTCTGCAGGAGCTGAGGCCTACATCAAGGATCAAGCCCCCCAGGACAGACCACATCTGGGTGAGAGCTGCGGCAACCTTGTGTCACTCACAGCAAGCTGGTTAGGCATACCATTTGTAACTGTAGTCCCTCAAGCTGTATACCCCATCCCTTCTGGGTGATGGTGAATGCCTGTATATAACCTGCCCTGCTAGTAAACCTTGTAAATATCCCCTATGTGGAAGAGTGGACAATCGTTTATTTGGAGTGTATGAGGATCGCTTTTGTGTGAAGCCAGTTAAGACGGGGGTACATCGTCCCAGTAGTGCACCCCCTCACACTGCCCGGCGTTACAATACTAATCCTGGAGGATGGTGAGAAAAAGGAAAAAAAGTGAGGGATAGGGAGAAAGGAGGTTTAAAGGAAGGGGAGGTGGTGTTACCCGACTTGTCCAGAGGATGTGCAGCTTTTTGGGAGGATATGCGGAGCACCACTTCTGGCTTTTGGAATGTGGAATTTGCGGCTTGCATGGCTCCCGTTATGTCAGTAAGTGTTCCCTTATTTGGAGTGGGAAGTCATCATAACTTGTGGCAAGAAGATTTGTGCCATAAGTGGTCCCCAACAAAGGGCAAGCAGAGTACAAGGCACCTGTCACCTGTCTTGTCTGTGGTCTCCTTGCAGCAGATCTTTCAATATTACTGACTTTCCATGTCTGCACAGTGTAGCGGCCGAGTTTTTGTTCCTCATATTGCAGTCGGGCCGCAAATAGTGTCGGGCCTATCGATCGGTGATAATTCGAATTCCGATTTTTCGCTCCAGCCGACTGATCGACATTTTAAGTGAAAATCGGGTGACCCGATCGGACAAAAAATCGATCGTGAGAAAAATCGCAACGTGTATATGGGGGTTATCAAACACAATTAAACATCACAGTATTGCTTTCAGTCTCTCCGGAGATTTAGCAGTCAATAATACGTTAGATTCTACACTTCAGATATAAATCTATGACACCCAGCCACAAGAGTAAAGGCCCCCCCACACACACACCGAGTGGGTGCCGACAGAGCTGGTGTGATCAGATCAGCTCTTGAAAGCAGCGTGATGACGTCATCACGCTGCATTCCCGAGCTGACTGCATGGACGGGCACCCTTTGTGTGCCTGCCATTACCTTCAATTAAGACGCCGGTCTTCATTGAAAGTAACGGCATTGGCTGGCATCGGCCAGAGAATAACGGGCATGTCCGTTCTCTGGCCGGCCGAGCTGTGGGGCGACAGGGATCTTGAGGGAGAAAAGCTGAGAGGGAATTTGATTCTTTGGGCCTTGCTATAGAACACAATGGCCCTTGGTGGTTACTTGACCACATTCCTTTTGAAAGGTCCATTAGCACTGTTTCTCAATTTAATAAGTAGGGATTATGAGATACAAACATTTAGGATGGATTCAGTGCTTACATTTTATCTGTAGCCCAATAGGGACATTCCCTTTCTGCTTTCTGACCCAAAGGGCTTAATAAGTATTTCCGAAATGAAAAGCATTACATTTTATAACGTTAAAAATGTCACAAGAGTAGTTTTTTAACATACCTTTTGCTTTTAAATTAAATCAGAATGTTGGTGTTACTTTCTGTACCGGTTACTGTAATCACCAAACAAGAGTGGTGAATTTCTAGAGGAAGGACATATAACATAACATTATATCTACTCTATCCAAAACTTTGACAGAAAAAGAGAACATAATCCTTGGTCTTGTAGTTCGTTACATTACCAGGCCTCTTCCAGCCTTCTCTGTTGCCCATGTCTGCCATCTTGTGGTACACCTGGGGTATAGTCACATAAATGGATGCAAAATGTATATAGAATGTAACAGCATTTCACGACCTAAAGATGTCACTATTAGACCCTTCTAACCCTCTAACACATTAACGGGATAAAGTGTAACCTTATAAATGAGAATGGCCTACATTAGTAGAAAAAAAAACCAAATCAGCAACTGAAAACCAGGCCACAAATATAATAAAGCAGTTTGTTTAAGGAAACTGATCCTGGCATTCATGTAGAAAGCAGTACATGATGAATAACACTCAAAAAGTCCATTCTTGTGCTGAAGAGATCTTGGAATGAAATGACTACGGAGAAGGACTTGAAAATGATCTGTTGTGTTTCTCAAGCTCACATGAGTCTGTGATCCAAGGTTAATAAACTAACAGGAAATATCAGATTCTATGGACTCCGTCCATGTATTTATCTGTCTGGCAGATGAAACCTGTCTTTGCTTGTAGCGGGGGCCTGCTTGTAGAGAAGCAAAAGCAGAGTTAGATAAATCAGTGATTTTGATGACATCTAGAAAATACAGTTAAACCATTATTCAGTTAATGTAATATGAAATAGTACAGAAAATATATATAGGTGAAAGTTTATTCATCTCAAAGAAGGCTCACATTTATAGCTCTGTATTAACCTCCTGGGCGGTCAGTCCAGAGTCCAGCTCAGGGTAAAAACATAAAGAAAGCCATTACCCCAAACTAGACCTGGGTTCACCTCAAATGTAATACCTGTCTCCCTCCTCTTCATGTCCCTAATCAGTGATGACGTCACTGTGTGTGGCCATCAAAGGGGGAAGAGCAGGGAATTAACCGCCCTAGCGTTATGGACGGCAGCACCTCGTCCAGCGCTCCAACTGCTACTAT
>CM070032.1:49446885-49458403 GCA_036250615.1 Ptychadena robeensis | reverse complement strand
TTGATCGAATTACATTGATTGTACAGTCAATTGAACCATGTGTGGCTAGCTTTAGGCTGGGTTTACACATGTAGATTTTTTCTATAATCTATTTAGATTAGATTTTTTGTTTAATGTTGTTGTTGATCATCGTTCATTCTTTTATCGAATGTAATTAGATTTTTTGTTTGTCCATTGCCGATAGCGAATGAAAATACATTCAAAACTACATTTACCAACATTTTCGATGACCTTTCGAACAATTTTTGTTCAAGGTCGAACAAAATGTATCAATTAAACAAATTTGCCATTTTAGGATTTTTGTTCAATCAACCACAAAATCCTTAGTTCCTCATTGATTGAACGAAAAAATCTACACGTGTAAACCCACCTTTACACACTCCAGAATTACACAATAGCCTCAATTAAATATACTTTGAAGTAATGGAGGACACAAAAATGTGTTATCTCATACTGTATATATTCACTGTAGTTTCGTCCTCTCCCTAGCTTGGTAGTGTTTGTATTTCAGGTATCTCTGCCTGTTTTATCTCAGTGTTGCCATATGGTGGGATATGATGTCTTTGGTGTCAATAGAAATGGTTGGTATAAGTGGGATAATAATACCTGTTGTGTTATAGAGATACCATGAACCACTATATCACTGGTCACTGCAAGTAAGTCCACAACAAAGACCCCTTACCTCCCAAAACAAAAACTCCCAAACATAAGAGAGGCAGTTTGAGCTACTAAAACCCTGGGTTGCTTGATACATCTTCATCGTTGTTCACAGATAACATCTACAAGCCCATTTTAATGACAAACAATACAACATTTAAGAAAAACAACACAACATCAAACATGGATACAAGGGTTGTCAACTCATTAGCACATCATTAGGGATCCAGAAAGCTTTGTAGGACTTGTTCCACTAGTTTTTGAGCTTGTTGTACTTGTACAACAAACACAGAATGAATACAATGCTACACAGTTATAGGCTACATACTCTTCAAAGAGCACCTGTAAGCTCTTCAGACAACAACAGGAGTAATACACAAAGATACACCACTACTCTATTCGCATTCACTCCCTTTGTGATGTACACAGTAGTGATGAGCAGCATAGGCAATATTTGAATTTGCAATATTTTGTGAATAACTAATATTTGTTTTTTATTTATGTAAATACAAAACTCTTGCACATGGCCATGCATTGTGATAATATAATAATATATTATTGCAATGCATGGCCATAATTATTCAAGCTCAACACTAGTCCACAGATCATTCACTGCAGTATGGGAGTAGATATGTTGATACGTAGATAATAAACCTAATGGCAAAACACAAGCTCTTGGCCATGTGTTGGCATTACCCAGGTTACCTCGGTGGATGAACCCTGTTAGAGCAACTCCAGGCAAAATGTCAAACAGTAAACTGCTAATATTTTACAGAAACACTGCAACTGTGTAAAGAGCCAGAAAGGCCACACCTAGCCCAGTTTATCTGGCTTTCCAATTGCTGTCTCATGGTTGTGTTCTAGGAAATCTTTACATTATTTTTCCTGCTTTGGAGCCAAGGTGGAGCAAAAGAATGGACACCCAGGATTGTTCTTTTGGCTCATTAAGCATCCATAAAGTGGACCTTGAGAAGCTTTGGGATCTTGGGCTTGCTTCCAATATTTGATCATTCATATCTGGATCCCTCTAGGACTCAAAGTGTAGTGCTCACAAACTCTGTTTATTAAAAACTATACCCACACACATACCCCATGGTTGAGCTCCTTTGTATGTGTCTTTGGGGTGTTAAACCACAGAATTGGCAGAGACAGATTGCCAATCAAACACACTTCAGACCTTGTATGTTATTAGGTGCTCTGCTGTTAATAATATAGTATACTCACATATGTCTGGAGTACAATTAAACAATTTACCTCAGACATATAATCACAATACACAATATTAATTTGAGCGTAGAAAACTGTGGCCACGATACAATCTGGTAGCAGTATTAAATATTACTATAAACACTTTTAGCCCCGCAGAGAAAACTTAACCATTACTTTGTTCAGTTGTGTTAGTCACACAAGCACATCCATTCTTAGCTAATGGAGACAAAAAGTCATTGAAAGAACTCAAATATATTCCTGATTAAAACAAGAAAAAGTTTATATATCAGGAAGCACATATTTTTCTGTTTACATCTGGGCTTTAATGACAGTCTGTGGTTAAGTTAAATGGCTGTTTCCTATTAAGTTGCGGCACGACCAAAAACAGGTCATTTAGGCTAAAGAATACTTGCAGAGCCATCTGTTTCCCATAAGGACAAGAACCCCTATCAGCTGAATGAACGAATGACAACAGCAGTAAGATGGTTGTACATGGAGTACGGCACCAATCAAGGGGCTCTCATTGTGTGGATTATCTAAAAGGACAAACCATGACAAATGAATGACTTACATTTATTCACAAATTGTGCAAACACAAAGCATATGTGTCACACAGGAGCCAAAGACAAAAACGGGACAAAAACCAGTCTTATATATATACACGAGGTAGCTACCTAACAAAGGGGTTATTATTTAGCTGTAATGTGCAGCATGAAATCATTACCAGTATGGCTGCACTAAATAGTCCCAAGAAACAGGGAATCCATTGAAGAAAGGCCTTCTTTTATTTATATAAGATACCTGTATTTATTTAAAGTTAGAAAGTTATTTCACAAAAATCTACACCAGTGCTCCTTGATGTTTTAATGTTTAATATAAATACAACTACCGGTAGTTTTACTTTGATAGTTCACAGTTTAAGGTGCCATTTTGTGATGTAAACATAAACCTGAAATGGTGGCTAAGGCCACCTGTTCCTACTGCGTTCATCGGATCAGCTGGCCAAGCAGACAACTAGGTTGGCATACTGCCCTGCATTACCTCTTGGCCAGCGGGCCCTATGGACGCTGTGGGAACAGGCGGGGTGGAAAGTCATACATATGTATGGGTTGCGCAGACATCCCTGTCAAGGCATTCCATTAATGCAGAGGTATTGGCGCATCCCTAAACGCTGTGGAAACATAGAATACCTGTTCTCACGCTAAGGCAATTAGGTAAGCATTTGTAACTGGGATGACAGCACCTAAATAACTATAAAATAAAATTTTTCTTCAATTTAATATGTTCTCATAGAATATATAACAATTAGGGTGAATATTCGAACCATTGGGTTGGTCAGGGGTTAGCACACTGGCCGTGCAGCACTAGGGTCCTAGGTTCCATTCTGCAAGGAATTTGTATGGTCTACCTGTGTCTGGCTGGGTTTCCTCCCACACTCCACAGCTATGTGGGTAAGTAAATTGGCTTTCCCCAATAAAAATGTCCCTTGTTACACACATAGACTATAGTAGGGTCATTAGATTGTAAGTTTCTCTAAGAGACAGTTAGTGAGTGCGTATATATCAGCGCTATATACATTTCAGATAATAAACATTTCTCTGCTAAGGGCTACAGCTATGAAAAAACCCTCTCTGAGGCTGATAAACCAGGCCCAGTATGATGTGTGAGCTGTACGGTTTCTTCTCAGCAGCTATAAATCATATATGGTAACTCATTTTGTACGTAACACAATGTGGTAAGCTTTTAAGGACCTTAACCTAAGATTTTGAAAAAAACATTATGAAATATATGTGTATTTTCTTATCAAGATACTACTTTAGGGTTTGCAAATCCTTTAACAGCACTATTATGCAACTGTAACTTCTGGAAACTATTAGGAAACGGTCAGATATCACAATTAAAATGGTGAGCAGTCATTTAAAGTAAACTGGGGTTTTACTATGAAGAGACCAGTCTTGGCAGGGATGGGACTATTGTCCAGCTGTCAAATGTTATTTTCACAGAAGTACATTACTATTATTGTATAAGGTCAATGACAAGGAAAGGCAAATATCTTTCACTATGTTTTGGAATGTGGGAGGAAGCTCATGAAAACTCTGCGATAATGCCCCGGCAGAGACTAAACCTGGGAGCCTAGTACTGTGAGGTATGTAATCTAGTCACAGCCAGTGTGCATGCACATCCACACTGGTGTAACCAATCCCTCAAGTACCATAACTTGGTATATGTTGATCACCTTTGTGTAGTCAAGATGGTTATGGGATGTACACATTGTTCAGTATTTTGTCACAACCCTCACCAATAACACTACACATGCCTCGGAGTAAAGGTGAATGAAAAGCACATGCTAGGGTGGACTGAAAATTTTAATGTCAATAAATATCCATTGCAGTACAGTTAAATCATTCACCAAGAAAAGTATGGAACAATTATAAATATAAAGGAACAGGCAAATTGTCATAAATGTGAGGATCATGAGAGAAGAACAATGAAGGAGGTCACCAAGAACCATATGACAACACTGAAACAATTCCAAGCCACATTCTCTTAGATTGAAGAGACTATGCAAACAAGTTGGTCTACCAATCACAACTTTATGTGAAAGTAACTAAAGAAAACTCCTGTAACCAAAATTCATACGATATCTAACCTATTCAATGGAGACGGAATATATTTGTCTCAAGTTCTATGGCGTGATGAGACCAAAAACACTCATCAGCCATGAGGCAAAAGACTTTCATGTACATCTAACAAATGTACAATTCTCACCATTGAGCATGGTGGTAGTAGCACCATAATCTGGGGAGGTTTCTATGTACTAGGCCCTGAGGTGTATCGCAAAATACATCATAGAATGAATGTGATACAGAGATAATTTGCCTTGTTACAAGACAGTAACTGCCACCATAGAATAAAGGTTATACGTGTAATCACACTAGATCTTATTTGCTATTAGTGGAGTTTGAGATATGCAGTGCTGATAGAAGTGCTAAATATTGCTAAAAACTTGCATGCATAGGGGAAATATCAATGGTCAGATGAAGAACCAGGTAGAAGCAGAAGATGGAATGGGGGTAGAAGATGACAGAATAGAGATGTTGGATGCATTAGTTGGAGATTGGCATCCTTGTAAAATAAGTGTACCATAATGTACCAATATGCCATGCATGCTTGCACATTATAGCAAAACTTACTAGCACTCAGGGGACTTTGTTCCGGTTTAAATGATCTGCGCACCTCAGCTATGCTGGGTTGGAATGCTAGAGATCCTATAGGAATGCGCTTTGTCAAAACATAGATGACAGGAAAAACCTGTACTGCAGTTCTATCCTCTGCCCCTTATTCTCCACCAATGGCTTTACCATTAAGTAGCTTCAGCAAAGGCTGACACGGGGACTCTCTGTGTCCTTGAAAAGCCATTGCACGTGCCTGCTAAGTGATCCAAAACGTTGTTATGCTACACTGCGTTTTAACTTGATAGTCTCAAGAGTAAATTATTTCCAAGACATGGTAAGTAAGATGGTCTACCTGCCAAAAAATGAAGGCCTATAGATGGACAGTGATAGATACACACACACTGAATTTGCTCATACATACATACATTTGTTCTATGTAAAAACTTGATCCCGTACCAACCCTCATTAAAAGTGTTTTGTTTGGAACTCATCCAGGTTTCCAGAGATTTAAATTAAATCTTTTTTTCTTACAGTACCCTTCCCTCACCAGTCTACTTTTTTTCTTTTTTTTGTGAAATAAGAAGTTAGAGGAAGAAAAGAGGAAATGCAGTTAAGCAGCTAGTGTGCCAAAAATAGTGATCTTCATTGCTCAGCTGAAACTTGCAAGCGTTCCCATCTGAGAAACAGCAGTAGTTGAAAGCTTCCCCTCCACAGCAAACCAGACAGCCATCCAAGTTTTAAAGTGAGCAGCGCTACGTTCTCAAATGTACCGCGAGGCTTTTTGGCCTAAAATAACCCACCAGAAAAAAAAGAAAGTGTTCCATAACTTGTGTTCTCCTTCCAGGAAATCTACAACCGTCTTCAGATGATTCTGCCAGATCTCTAGACATAATGGCTGACGAGTAAAAAGCCACAGCAAACTTCACATTCAGCTTTCATGTGCCTGGGTATGTGTAAAGAAAAAAGGAAGCAGATAAACATACCGTCCTTTGATTCATCTGACTCTGAGCTCATGGTGTCAGTAGGAGCCACTGGAGAACAGATCACAGCTGACGTGCACTCCCAGCAGAAGCAGAAAAGTCAACTTCTCAAAAAGGAAAAAAAAAAGAGGAAAGTTCTGCTAGTTTGGCCAATCACATGAAGGCAGTATGGGGAGAACGTCCCTCCCATCCTCAGCCACCGTCTGGAGACCAGCAGCACCTTCAGACAAATGTTTATTCAGAAGTTCTCTGCACTATTATCACATTTCACAGACACTTTCCTGATTTTATAGTCATCATCAGAGGGTGGGGTGTTGCTTGCTGGAACATGAATGGATTACAGGAAAAGAGATCAGTGAGCAATGCAAAGTGTTTAGCATCTCTTTAATGTGATTGTTAGAGCTGGATGCCCTACAGCCAACAGCCCCAACAAGTCAGCATTGATGTTCCCAATCAGAGGTGTGTCATATAAACAGCCCGGGCTGGGTACATGGAAAGGAAGCAAAATATGCAATGCTGTCAAAATAAACAGCAGAAGAGGCAACAATGTGTTCGGATGAAAGCTAAAGTATCAGCTGTCAGAGGCTTTCATGGAAGTTCTACAATGTTGAAATATATACAGTTGTGTTCAAAATTGTTCAACCCCCACTGAAATTGAGAGTTTTGGCCATTTTGACATTGATTTTGATCATTTCAGTCATCTTGTTTACAAATAAATCAAAGAGGCACTTGTAAGTCAGACAAATATAACATAACATTAATAATGAAATAACCACAAATGTCTGTTCTGTGCTCACATCATTATCAGTTTTATTCAACCCCCAAGTGACATTCATACTTAGAACTTAGTACAACATCCTTTTCCAGTTATAACAGCTTTTACATGTGAAGCATAGCTTGACACAAGTGTCTTGCAGCGATCTACGGGTATCTTAGTCCATTCTTCATGGGCAAAAGCCTCCAGTTCAGTCACATTCTTAGGCTTGCGCGCTGCATCTGCTTTCTAAAAGTGCCAACAGTGATTATGCAAACAGAGGACAGCAAAGTTGACAAAGGGGTCAACATCACTGAAAACCTGTCTTGCGAGAAATACAGAATGGACTCCTTTGCAGACTTTCTATTGAAAATGCTGACTGTTCTTTTCCTTAATAATCTAAATCATTGACCTGAAAGCAGCAAGAAATGTCCGAACTCCTGAACTAGTACAGGGTATAAAGGACTAAAGATCAGAAAATAATAATTTTACAATTATCAGACGAGGAACATGTCCTCTGGCAGCAGTAAAAGCTATCATTATCTTTAGATGGGGAGAAGCCAGAACCACATTACAAACATTAAAAATATTTCCAAAATAGAAGGTCCCTTTGTAGTAGAAATACAGATATTTACATGGTAAATAACCAGTAATATATCAATCACCACAACTGCAGCCTGCACTTACCTTACTTTACCTTGTTCCTGTAGTCTCTGTAATCATGAAACAATTCAACACAACCTAGAATGCAATACTCACCTTCTGTTCACTGTTGTTCTCCATTGTCATTGTGTTCTGCTGCTAGATAGAGATGCTGACATTTCTACATTAGATGGTTAGTTGTATGCAGCCAACCAAACAAAGCAGCTATTTTAAGACCCCCATACACATCTAGATTTTACATCCAATCAACTTAATTCAATCAATTTTTTGGTTGATTGATTGATTGAAAATCTATGGCAGCCCACATGGTTAGATTAACCTACAACAATTAAAATTGGGAAAAAAATGTATTGAAAATTGATTGGACATGTTGGTTAATTTTAATTGGTTGTATTAAAATTGATTACACTTTCAGTTGATCCCCCCAAAAAATTATCAAATATCTGTTACTACAGTTGGCAAACATACAATCAATCACCAATTTCCCTGACCCCAAAAATTTATCTTTTTAAGTTGATCGAACAGAAAATCTAGACGTGTATGGGGGGCTTTAGTCTGCATACAATTACGTGCTATTGTCTAAATTTTACAATCTTATTAAAGCTGGGTCTACATGTATTTTTCCTTGTGGCAAAAGCAGGGAAAATCGCTTAGTGCATCAAATGGATTGGGGATCTATCAGCCAACGACCAGGCATTGGGGATCTGTCAGCTTCCCACAGACGTACCAGATTCACACAATGTGCTCATTGGTAAACGAGAGCAAACCACTCCCAAAGTGTCTTTATTAACATGCGCTGATGCATCTTTTGTTGTTTATCTGTATTAATCAAAGGGGTCTTTTTTTTGTTTAGCATCTTTATTGTTGGTAGATTGGACTTGTTCATTTTTAAATGTAGCTCTCTTTACCTTGGAGCAAGCTCCACCAGACAATGGATCAAAACTGATTTTACTTACCTTATCCGTCAAAACCCCACAAGCACCTCTATGCAACCAGAGCCAACAGTCTCTTGTGGTTGCAGGAATAGCCCTGCATTGTAAGTGAGGATGCCAAAGACCCACCCACAATGCTGAGCACAGGTCACCATGGAATAAAGAAGGACATGAATATACATACTTTTTCTAATATCCTCGTGGGCAAAAAAACAGGCATAAAAAAAGGTCAAGGATTATTGTAATAAATTAATCAGTGATTATCCCTTCACCTGCCAGTGAATTAAATGGTGTAGCAGTATGCCTATGAGGCTAGTACAAGGTGGCCAAACTTTTTGACTTGTGGGCCACAATGGGTTCTTATAGGCATCCTAATTCCTTGCGTTGCACCACTTTCCATAAAAAAATATTCATACTGCAAAGTAGGTAACAGTAAAAAAAATTAAAAACAAATAAACATACCTGCTGTATTCTAGTTAAAATGAGAAAAGAGACCTTAGTGAGAAGACACTCAGGCTGCCCTCCACTAACTGCAATAAGTGGAGATAAAGCAGATGTACAGACTTCTCTAGGCATTATGTATGCTAATTGTAGGGAACAAGTAGAGGGGACCCAGAGAGACTTTTCAGCAAGGTGACAATGGGCCAGATTAAAAGGCCAAACATGCTGGATTTGGCCCCTGGGTTGTAATCTTCATAAATTGTATACAATATATTGGTGTGCTCAAAGAACTCAAAGAACCACTCATAACCATTGAGCCTTGTACCTTGTACTTGAACCTTGTACCAACAATAGTTCAGGCTGTTGGTGATAGTTTAATGGTGGGAAAATTGTCTTCTCTATAGTCACCAGTTCTCAAGGACCCCGGAGATGTGGTGGAACTAAAGGTATGCATATGCCACCAACAAAACTATAGCCACAGTGTAACAATATCATGTCAGTATGGACCATTATCTCCGTTACCATGTAACGCTATTTCACAGATGCAACTGCTAGGAAAAAAAGATATCCAATAGGGAACTCATCCACCCTACGTAATGGGACCGTTTTGGCCCTACTATTACAGGCAAAATAAAATAAATGTTTTAGTACATCTCTGGAATACTTGTAGAGTTCCCTATGTTTTAGCCACGCTACAAATATACCATTGGTGTGTCCATAATATAATACCTTTCTCTTTGATATGACAACACAGAATATTTTTGGTTCTGAATCCCAAAGTACATGTCATCAGCCTTGCCTACATCATTTCTGACCTCATCCTCCCTCCATAACCCTCCTTACTTCCCTTTCCTTTTCTCCCCCATTAGCAACATATTCATCCACTCATCTCTTTACCTCATACAGATCCACCTAGATACACCCCACTGGTGCTAATGGCCTGAAGAAGCCGCTATAGGCGAAACATGTAGCCGCAGGCACCTGACTCTACGGTCGCAAGATTCAAACGCTTTTGTATTTGTGTATATGTATACCGTTTTTACCACCACACTTGATGTATGTTATAGTGTGGCTGGCACTTTGACGTTGTGATTTTTAAGTACATCGAAACCATATGTTGTGACTGGATTTTAGTGACCATTAAAATTTGTCGTATTATACTATCAAAAAATTCTGGATTATATAATTAACCAGTTTCAGACAGATATACGCGATACTGCTCCATTCAAAGTCCCAAGAGGGAACCCTATCCTTTGTCCTTACTATATAATACCAGGGATGGGAACAGTATCGAAACTCACCCTCCAATCTAAATACTTTATTGCTTAAACCCTCCTTACATGAGTGCTGGAAGTTATCCGCTTGCAAGGTTTCCAGCAACATGTACAGTTTTATCAAACTGATAAAACACTATCAATGAGGTATTTAGCAGACAAAATGGAAGAAAAAGAGAAAATCATTAAAACTTAGTACAGTAAATGTAAATCCAATAAAAACAAGGAAATAATGACCCAATGACAAATCCAGTGTAAATTACTAAACTGTGATCGCAGGATTCATTAGCAATGGAAAAAAAAATCAGAGATTATCACTCTTACCCAGAAATAACATTTTTAACACACTTACCATTTACTATCTTTGATATGTTGCATCTCTCTAAAGGAACCTGCAATTTTCTCTTTACTCTGAAATGTACTTCTCTGTAATTTTGTCTCTAGTAAGAATTCCATAGTACACAATCCTTCACAGACATAAACTAATAGGGGCTAAGATATAAACTTACAAGGACTAAGATACTAAATAACTGACACATTTTAAGCTATATATCTTCACTCTATTCTTCTTTGATATCCAAAAACTATTACTAAGATACAGATCTATATTCCACTTCAGCAAACCATATGACTCTTGCCTGCCCGGCGCATTAGTATGGTGCCGCTGGGCATACTGGGACTTGGTATAAGAAGATGACCACATGGCACACACTTACGTGACTTCAGCATGTCTTTTGGGGATTGTCAGGTGGACGGTCTGGACAGAAGAACTGTCTTTTCCTTTTTCGGTGTTCTGTGCTAAGTCAGACCCTAGTCTCTGATACCTAGGTCACAGAACCTGTTCACACTAGTAGGAGCCCAGTATGCACCACCCATAATAGAAACAGAATTCATGTTTGCTAAACAAACAGTAGAGAGACCTCGTTTGCTATTATAGGTGTTATATTTCAATACGAATACCCATCCTGTCATTTCAAATGACATTTTACCACCATTAAAAAAATTAATCATCACATTAAACTTTTCCATTTCTCTAATAGATAACAATCCATTATGAGAAATATTTGTCCCAATATTATTCTTAGAAGAGATTTTTTTTTATTTTTTTGCTAGGCATTAAGCATTTAAAGAAAGAGGTTATGTTGTTTGTTTTTTTAAGGTGGCCATTTTTCAATCATCCTAAAAAAATTACATGACATTTTTACTCTGGGCTGTCACTATGGATCAAAGTTGCTCCAAAATCCTAAATCACAATATTAACCTTCTCTGCTCTCATTATGGCACCAAAGTATGCCTGATCCCAGCGAAGGCACAGTTTCTTTTAAGAACAAACTATGATTGTACTTGGTTCAGGAATAACGCCCAGGAGGTTAATAGGGTAGGGGAGGTTAATAGCTACAGTAAAAGTTACGGCCACCGCCAGTCTGAAGGT
>CM070032.1:49414608-49446875 GCA_036250615.1 Ptychadena robeensis | reverse complement strand
CTTTGCCCTCTACCCATTTTGCTAAATATCTACATCACTCATTCAGGTCCCTTGCCAGTCCCCTAATGCAGTGAAATATTACTCTATACAGATGGTTTCCAACATTTTACAAAATCAGTCCTCTGCTTCTCCTTGAGATATTAGGACCATAGTAGAGCCACTACCTTCCCTGGGTTTATGTAGCAAAATTTGTTAAGATCAATGTCATGCACGAAATACATCAGCAATGATGTTTCTGCCCATCAGGAAAGGTCATTTTCTGGAAAGTTATCCATCATTGTACAGTGAGAAAGATTATTACTAAGCGGAAAATATTTCAGGCAGACGCCAAACCTCTTAGGAGTGGATTTTCCTGTAAATTTGCCCCAAATTTGAAATGGTTACATAAGTCATACAAAAAGGAGCTACATCTCTGCAATACTCAGCATGTTAAATGTTAATGTTCATGAAAGTAAAATTAGATAAAAGCCTGGTGTGTTTGTTTGTTTGGAAGTGTCACCACAATAAAGCCTCTTCTCTATAAAGAAAGAACTTAGATTAGGTTTGCAAAGTTGAATCTGAACAAACCACAAAACATCTGGAACAATGTCTTTTGGACAGACGGAAACAAGAATGGAGAAGTTTGACAATAAATCAAAAATTTAAGAAGCACAGCATATCAGCACAAATACCTCAGACCAATTGTTAAGTATGGTGGTGGATGGTGATTGGTCTTGTTTGCCAGCCACAGGACCTGGTCTCCTTGCAGTCATTGAGTCAGCCATGACGTCCTATGTATAAAGAAGTGTGAGAACGGCCAAAGTGGCCTGGTTTCTCACTAATGAAAAAATGAATGTGCAACTCCATGACAATATGATAACGTTTGAACAGGTTTGGAACCCATGGCTGCAATTTTACCATGACTAAAGTCTGGATGCCCACCATCTAAGAATCCACTTGAGTTACACGAGGGCCACCCTGGCCCACTGACAGTACTTGACGGTAGTCCACCCCAGGGTGCTTCCCCCTCCCAACTCCCAGCCCCCCTTTTCCCATTTGCCCACTCTTCTGACTCTCCCCTCTTTCTATCTCGCTGCTTCTCTTTTCCTTTTTCCGTTTCTCATTGATAAGTTGGGTGTTTCCTGGCCCGTTGCCGGAAACTGTGCATGTAACTGTGCCTGTACTGGACACTTAATATTTTACTTATTTTGCTAAGTTTTATTTAATTCTTGTTTTGATGTTTCTTCTTTTTTTTTTGTAAGTACACATGTGTTTTTGAACGTGTAGCGGATGTAACTTCTCTAGGCCTCTGGCCCTCTCGCTCTGTATTGTATTCCTACTCCTGCTACTACAAATACTCTTCTACAAGTGTTTCATTATTTTGTTATTGTACAAAGGAATAAAAAATTTATTGAAACGGAAAGTGTGAGGACATCTGGGCAACAACTACTTATTTTTGTCCAAAAATAGGTAACACAGACAATCATTCCAAGCACAGTAGAAAATCCACAACAAAAGGCGGAAAAAAAAGAATCAGTGGGTTAACAATTTCTCTGCCAATGTCCAGATCTCAACCATATTGATATACAATACCGTGATGGGATGTTAATAAGGGGAGCTATGCAGGCAATGTAAACCTTAAGTTAGACACACACAGCTCGGATTTTTATAGATTAGAGCCCAAACGAATGACGTGCAAGTTCATCTATTAAATCTATAAAAAAATAGAGCCATAGGGATCAATAGGGATAGAGGCTAGTGCCTTTCTTTGAGCGGGATCAAATCAATCCCACTCAAAGAAAGCTTGGTTGAACAGGAAACCAACATGTTGGTAAACCCTGTTCAATTTACATTACTCTCTCGACATCGAAGAAGCTCAATGAATCATCCCACTCCACTTGAACAGCCTCTCGATCTTACGGGCTTAGAGCCGTGTATGCCAGGTATTAGTGAGATTAGCATGCCAATGATATGATGGACATATAAATATATATAGTAAACAATTATTTCTAATTATAGCTAAAGGTAGTTCTACAAATGATTGGATGATAGGGGTTGTACTTAGTTTTTAAACACATTGCTTCTCCACCTTGGCTTGGTTTTTGTTAAAGACTGGCATGGGAGAATCTGTTGTGCGTTTTAAAACTGAGGTTAGACTGAAATTATTTTGGAATTTTAAGGAAACAGGAGCCAACAACTTTACCAAGAATATGAAAAAAGAGTATGAGAGAGTATTGAAAAGAATCAACGGGACAAGTGAAAAATCTCTTAAGGGGACACAAATAGCCATCTAACAAGGCTGAACACAAACTATCAAATACCCAAAAATCAAAGAAAAGCGCGTGTTCCAGCTTCTGAACAGTCGGAGCATTTTACACCCCAAAAAATGATAATAATGTTTTTAGTAATTGCACACTTTGTGGTAATTTAAATGACCAGAAACAGAAAACATGTCATGCCTGTTGGTAAAACAGTAGGACATAAGAGCTTGGTGTGACCACAGACTTTTATGACCTTTTAGGTACTTCTGTGTTTACTGGTAAATATGTGCGGCTCCTCTGTGTTTGGGAAACAGACATTCGAATAAAAATTCCATTTGAGCCGCCATTTCTGTTTATTTGGGGGGAACATCCTGAGCTTGTTCTGTCCTGCAACATCTGATTCTATTGTAAAGAAAAACCATGTAATGTCTATTGTCACAAACATCTCAACATTTAGCGTTTGTATTTTATGCCATATATAAAAAAGAATATGTAAAAAGAATTTAGTCAAACCAATATAATGGGTTAATCGTCAGACACCCCACTCTTATTCTACAGACTTTACTATGCAGTTGGCCCTCTCTTTGTAGCTATAGCAGCTTCTGTGAAGGCTTTCCACAAGGTTTAGCTGCGTGGTCAGGCCAGGTCTATGCAGGATGGTGATGTTCTTCTACATCAATCTCACCCATCCTTGTCTTTATGGACCTCAATTTGTGCAGTCGTGTACAGTTATGATTTACAAGGACCTGGATGATTGACAACTAAGAAAAGCCATAATCGATTTCTGCTGCATTAAGTCTAGGTATTGCGGATACCGACATCATGCAACCCCATACTGAAAGCATGAAGTGCTAGAATTGTAACTCTAGAATAACCCAATCTAGGCTTAACTGTGGACAGTATCTAATTGTTCATATGCCACTTCAGTTCTTTGCATGACACTACAGATGTTCTATCACTAATGTCTAAAGGCTCCCATACACGGGTCGATTTTTCACCCGATTTTTGACCGATCGATCGCTGCACGCATTCACGAGATCGGTGACAAAACTCTGATCTATAATGATAAAATAAGCTTAGGTCTTGTCTACATTTGGAACCACCGTGTTTCCCCGAAAATAAGACAGTTTCTTATATTATTTTTGCTCCAAAAGATGCCATACGTCTTATTTTCAGGGGATGTCTTATTTTTCCATGAAGAAGCAGAATGTGACACTGGGGTATCAGGGTGGGGGATCACTTAAAAAGACACAGGGGGGATCAGAGGGGGAATCAAAATGGCACAGGAGACTCAGAGGGGCGATTACCATTTTAGTAACCCCTTCTGATCCTCCTGTGTCATTTTGATTGCCCCCTCTGATCCCCCCTGTCCAGAGTTACAGTACCGTATCTTCGGGATGCCTTATATTTCAGTGTGAGGCAAAAATTTAAGGGTGCCTTATTTTCAGAGGATGTGGTCTTTTTGTGGTCAATTTGCACATGGCCGATTCCAAAATCCATCGAACGGCTGCTGCATAGGGAGCTATGGTATATAGTCCACCAACGCACTTTGATTGCCAAACTTATTTACATTTTTTGCCCCAAAGGTGCAGTAGAGACCCCTCTGTCCTCTAACCCAAAGGTGCAGTAGAGACCAGCCCTTTCAAAAAATACTAAATATAAAATTTAAGGGAAAACACCCCTCAAATTTGTTTCACAATAAAAAAAAAAGGAAAATAAATGCTCATGTGAGTCCAAGATATTAGAAAGTCCATGAAGCAATAGAGCCGTCTCCAATTCTGCTTTTTGTACACTTTCTTGTACATCACCATAATGAAAGCATTTGCATTGGGCACAGAAACAACTCTCCAAATGTCAATTTCTAGACTAAACCATCTGCTTTGCCAGTGTAAGGAAAATTATCACAAGGGTTAGTTTGTGTTATGCAACAATTTCAGCATTTCCTTACTTTAATACAAAGCCTGCTCTCCTGTTACACCATAGTTCTTTTATTCCCTTTTCTCTTAAAGTTTAAGTTGAAAAAACTGTCTATAATGCAACATTAAAACAGATTTTTTTTTTATGAAACACTCTAAAATGAACAGTTAACAAAAGTAAATGCAGTACAGGCGTTTTGTGTTTTTTTCCAAGCTTTCAGAATACGGTGCAAGTAAAACTGGTGCCCAGGATATTCTAAAGTTGCCATACATGACTCACATTTAATTCAATCAGCTTTCGCTTCCATTGGCTTTATCTGATGCACCAGAGATCATTTTGTTTTAATTGTTTGCCATCAAAATGGAAAAGTAGCAAAATGGGAAAAAAAGCAAAGCTATAGTAAAATAAATTAATAAATAACAACATTAACATATTCATTAGTAAATCTGAAATCCCACCCTCAACCCCAAAAATCTACTTCCACTCCCTTATGCACCCGCCACTGCCATCAGGGCTCCTGGCAACAGAACCCTCTTCCTTCTTCTGAAGAATGGAAATCCCAAGCTTGTGCAGTAGAATGCATTGGAATCTCTGGCTGCCTCGAAATCTCTGGAAACTTGGGGAGGGAACTTCACTAAGGCAGTGACATCTCCCTTCCCAAGTCTCGTCAAACTAATTAAAGGGGAATTTGAGGTTTTCCTGGAAGGCAGGCAAGTTTCTTTTAACATGTTTTTTCTGAGTTAACTGTGAATGTGTCTTTGCCCACCAAGTGCCATCCTGTAACCAACTGCTCAAACAGGAAAATTATCCTTATATGACCAGAATAATCCCTCTTGGTTTCAGATGTTTGGAATGTACTGCCAGATGTCCCACTTCATCAAGTTATTCTGCACTGATTTGACTGGCAGTGACCACCATTGTCCAGAACAGTCCCCAGCCCTGTCCTCCGAATTCTTATTTTAATGGAAGCTTCTACAGCAGAAAAAATGAATTGACACCCTCCAAACCAGGGATCCCCCATGTTGGGGCTCATTCCACCGATATGGTTTTTATACCTTGGTTGGATCATATGACCTTTTTATAGTTTTGATATTTTCACCTCCTTTCTGCCCTGAAGAAGCCCTAGTATTGAGGGTGAAATATGTTGGCACAGTAAAATGTGTGTAGTAACATCTATTACTAGTATTCACTGGCATATCTGACCTAGCCATTATTGAGACCTCACTGGATTGGGAAGCACTATCTGTTAAGTGCCCTACACAAGCCGGTCGGCAGGCAAAATTGACTGCCGATCGCGGGTGCCCACATGTGGTGACAGATCCCTGTTGCCCCAAAGCTCGGTTGGCCAGAGAACGGACATGTACGTAAATCTCTGGCCGATGCCATTAGTTTCAATAGGGACCGGCGCCCCCATTAAAACTAACAGCCGGGACACATAGGGTGCCCGCCGATGCTGTGAGCGATGGAGAGCAGCGTGATGACATCATCGCACTGCTCTCCACAGCTCATCTGTCGGTCCCCGCTCGGTATGTGTGTGGGGCCCTTAACTCCCACAATGCTGTATTGTTATTGTTTGCTATATGTGTTTTTTAACGAGATGACAATAACACTCAATGCTTTTTAATATTATTCTTGTTTGAATTATTTATCCGGGGGATCACTTTAAAGTCTCTGGTTTGGAGGGTATCAATTCCTTTTTCTGTTCTAGTCATTTCTTTGGGATGGGAAACCCAGATAAATTTATGTTTAATGAGAGGAGGATATCCCCATTCACCTAATTCTGCTTCAATATCTGCTTCAATATGGAAGCTTCAATATCAAACAAGTACCAGGTGGTGGACACTGACTCATGTTAACAACAAAAATTCCCACAGAAAACATACTGCAAAGAAACGATTACATCATGGTAGAAAAAAATGAATAAAAATTTTGGATGAAGGCATATTGATAAAAACTTTGAATTATAATTGTCATTTGGCAGTTTCAGAATGTTTGCCGCACATAGAAATGTATATTTTGATTCTGCTGTAAATGGGAAACATATTCAACACATATCTCAGTTATGCCTTCTCCTTCTAGTAGAGTTATACAATTTTTGCCTTTTTATGTTTGATCGCTGGACATCTGCTTTTACATCCATTAAGATTAAGTAGCAAACAAACCATTTAAGCAATTTAAGTGTCTATAGTACAACAAAACTCATTATCTGTAGAGAAAAAAACTTCAATAACTATTACATTAAAATAATGCAGTTTTCATGTAAAATAAGGGATGATGTATGGAAATAGGAAGCAGACAGAATTTCGAGCTCAGGGAGTTAATTATAGGTTTTAACCACAATATATCTATGGAGTTTTGCACCTTATATAGGCTAACCATGAGTTAGGAAGCCAAATAGTCCCCTTAAAGTATAGTCTGGTTTTAGCGAGGTATAAATCATCCAAAGCCAAAATCACTAATTCAGATAAATGAGACTACCCACAGGATCTGGAAGTGTTGAGATGTGTATAACCTCCACCCCAAATTGTAGTGCATAGGGTGTAAGCATATAGTAAGGCTGTGTGAAAACTCACTCCTCTCATAGGTGTTCAGCTTTTCAACAAAAACTGTCAATGTGTTTCGAGGGCTCCATCCATGGGACCCCTTCATCACTGGAAAGGAGGTAGCCTGGACTAAAATAGTATTTCTGAATGGCATAAGAACCCCAACAGCCAACTGGCATAATGCCCCTCTCAGCTGCAAACAAGTAACCAGTAGTAAAACTGGTAAAACGCCAGTTCTGCTCTAAGCAAAGCTTTCGGTCATTGATATTTAAATCTCTTATCCTTACCCTGATGTCATGAATAGGCCTTCAGCAAAGCTCAGCTCAAAATTACCTTGCCTAACCACAGCTCTGCCCATTGTCAATAGGTGACCATAACCGACTGTAGAGATTACCCCCTTTGTGTCCCTCACCTGAGTTACAGAGAAGAATTTTAAAGTTAAAATTAAAAATCACTTTGGTGGAACCAACATCTAACATTTTTGGCCATTTCCCCATAGATGCTCAACTTACATTCCCCTCTCATATCTCTTGACATCTTATTAAGAAATCCAATATCTAAAAAAAAATTTCCTTTTTGAAAACCACACATTTCTGTTCTAACCACATACACTCATCTTTTTTATTTTCTATTTATACCATAAATTATAGCAGAAATGATGTTCTGGTGGACACTATTGTGCTTCAGCAGTATTGTAATTGGATAAACCATAGCTATCATTACCCATTACATCCTATGTAAATGAAAATAAGTTCATGATGGGTTATGAGAAACATAGTTGAGGCAGGGCTTCCAGGGCAAGAAACAACTCCACCCAACATAGATGTTGACTTTGTATGAATGAATGTCAATTCTAAAGCTGGGCATAGACGGGCCGATTCCTGCAAGGAATCAGGTGCGCCAACAGGCCATATTAACCTTAAATCTGCCGTCATGTTGGATCGCACAGTGATCCGACATGACGGATAATTTAGTTTGGATCCTATTAGTTAGAAGTAATGGCCGACACACAAAGGGTGCCTGCCATCACATCATCACACCGGCTAGGTCGGCTCGGCAGTCAACTTAAGGGATTCGTTTTTTAACCCCCCCCCCCATACACCTTTAGGTCACTCTATGCAATTTTCTTTAGATCTACCAACAACTATGCAGTGCCAAGTCCTTCTTGGTAGAATACATATTGATTGGAAGGGTTAGAAAGGTCCTCATATTACATGGTTTTGGTAGGAGAAAAGTTGCGTGTACAGAAATGGTATGATAAGAGTGAAGCTGGCCATACACCTTTAGATCCCTCTGTCAGATATCCTAAGATCTACCAACAACTATGTAGTGCCGGGTCCTCTGTGATTAAACACAGGTAGACTTGATGGTTTAGAAAGTCCTTCATATTACATGGTTTTGGTAAAACAAAAGGAGATCTAAAGGAAATATGACAGATAAAGGGGGCCTTTAGACTTTTTCACAGTAAAACACAATGCTGGCCAGTTGCAGCATTTCTTTACCACTTTAATCCTTTTTTAAATCCGGCCATAAAATCGATCTTTTGAAGTCGATCCACAAGTAATCAAAATGAACATGAAATTGATTGAGTGATCAGAAACGTGTCATTTTTGGTTTCCAGACTCCCTTGTGGAAGAAGGTGGTAATGATGTTTTTAAAAAAACAAAAGAATGGATCATCTGTGAATATAGAACACTGTTTAGAGGTTAAGACCATTAAGCAGGGTACAGACGGCTTGATATTCGAGCCATCCGATGTACCCTGCAGCAGCGTGATGACATCATCACTCTGTTGTCAGATATCGGAGGAGCCGGGGAGAGCAGAACTGTCTCCTCGGCTCCTCCTCCTCAGCCGAGCTTTGCCTGGAGACCAGCGGTCTTTAGGCAAAGCATCGGACGTCGGCCATATTAACGGTCATGTCCAATAAGGCTGTTTTCGAGCAGGATTGATTTGTCCCACTTGAAAACAGCGATGGGGGCACAATATATTGGTCAGATAGACGGCCGTAAGCACGCACGGCGCTTAAAATGGCCATCAATTTGACCCATATCTTCACGTCTGTACCCTGCTTTAATAGATCAATGTTCAATTGGCTATAGATTTTCTTGTGCAGTATATTTGGATAGCAAAATAAACAACCCGTCTATGGCTACCTTTAGATGCAACCTCATTTTGCATTAAATAAAATATAATCTGAAATAATTTCAGTGTAGCACCTTCAATCGCATAATGCCAATACCTTCCTTGGCCTTCTCTTATGCCTGCCATACACACGCGATGTGTGCAGGCAGACTACCCCCGATGTCGCTCCGGGAGGCTAACGTGATGACGTCATCACGTTAGCCTCCCATTGCATTCTGGGGCCCCACAATCGGCCAGGCACCTTTTGTGTGCCGGCCATAAGCAGCGATGGAGACGCCGTCTTCATTGCTGCTTATGGCAATCGGCTCCCATCGGCTCAGATTTTCCGACATGTCGGATCTCTGGCCGGCCGAGAAGTGGGGCGACAGGGATCTGTCGCCCCATGTGGGGACATGCCGATAAACGGCCGGATTTTAACCTGACCGACGGCGAGAGCGCGCACGCCCGTCGGTCAGATTAAAATCCGGCCGTTTATCGGTATGTGTATGGCCAGCATTAGTCCATATTCTCTTGGACCATGTTGAAGGAGAAACAATGGCATCAACATCTAGCCGTAGAGTGTGGTTAGCCATCAGCAATTTACATTTAAAAGTATAACTGTGTTGGCTCCAAGCTGAAAGCAGGGTGCCAGTAGCAGGAACAACAGGTGAAAGGAGAAAAAACTATTCTGCATAAAGTTCCACTATAGGAGTCCAATGCACCAAGGAAGCTGGTGAGCCTTTTGTGCGGATCAGCTAGTTTACTAAAAAATTTAAAAATAGAACCTCATTATCAAAAATGGGAAGAACGCAGATGATGGATTGTATAATCACTTCACAGGATCCAATAAAGAGAGAAGACTGAGAACCACTGACATGACTTGGCAGAATAAAGAATATTTAATGGCAGCACGTGTCCACATCCTCTGCCTATACCACAGAACAGATGACCTTTCTACACTCCACCGAAATTGCCTTTCAAAAGGGAAAGACTGTAAATGCTAAACATAGTTTAATGAGTGCGAGATGCACTGTACAAGAACACTTAGTTAAAAAGTAATAAAATAAAAAGCTTGCATCAATGCACATTAGGTTCAGAGGTTAACAGGCCTACAGTTACAAAGATCTACGTACTTCGAAAAGTCCTTTGTTTATATGTTGGCTAAAAGAAACAAAGTAAAAAAAAAAAACCTCCATTGAACCTTATGAACAAGACAATGCAAAGCCTAAAAAAATTACTAAACGTCATGTTAACGTTTTGTTTATTATTGTAGGCACAATGCTGAATGGACCTGCTGTGTTAGATAGAATCTAAAATTTTACCATAAACAGAAATAGAATTAAATAGGATTAAGCGGGATTAGGAAGAAGAGACAAACCTGTATCAACATTGTCACACTATAAATAATTTCACAAAGGTCACCAAGTTACATGAGGATAGCCTACTGGGTCACAAACTCAAAAGGTAAGGAGAGGTTTAAAAAGACATGTCAAAGTCAAGTCCAAGCATTTTACAGATATATCTCTGAGACATTCCACACAAAAACTAAAACTTTGCGCCTTAGATCATTCATTGCTTAAAAGTGAATTGCTAACCTGCTTTACACCCTCACATAAGTGACAAATGACCCCTAACTGAAAGAACCAGTGTTCTGACGATCTGTCCTATCCTGCCGAGATGTGCTGCTATGCATAGAGTGGAGGTAGCACATCTAGACAGGAGCCTAGCCCCGAAGACCTCACCAGAACCCTTTACTGTAACTTCCAAACCCAAAGAACCCCTCACACGAACCTTCTAACCTGCATAGTTCCTCACCCTAACTGCTGAACCCCTCACCTGAAGCCCCTAACCCAAACCACCTACCGCTGAACAAGTATCTCTCCGCTAGTCAATAGAAAAGTGACAGCGGAGATCACTCCACCCATCTGATGTTGTATCAGGGTAGCTCATCTCAACGGAACACCAGCAATGGTGTCAGGAGCAAATCATAGAGCAATAGTAAAACAATGGCATTGTCTAATGCAAGGGTGCCAAACATGTGGACCACGATCTACTGAGAGCTTGGGAGTCAATTGCAGAGCCCGGCCTTTTTATTCCTTTAAGACACATCATTGTACACAAAATTGTTTATGGTTTAAATATAAACCATACTTTATATGTATATCAATAAATATTTGTTTACCATTTTTATTGTTGGCAGATCACTTTCATTTGGCCATTCTAAAAGTAGCTCGCAAGCAAAAACAATTGTGGGCACCCCTGATCTAATCATGTGGATGGTCAACTACTTTACATAGAATTAGAATAGGATGGAATAGGATATCAACCCACTTTGCTCTCAATCCTTCTGGCCCACATGTATCTATATATTATATGGTATGAGTATAATTACTTTCTAGGTCAAGATCTGGCACCGTCACCTGTAACACATGGCTAAAAAAAAAGGTCGTTAATAGGTTAAATATTATTCAGTATCAGTATTCAGTATCATTTTTATTCATATTTCTACAGAACAGACATAAAATCTGAGGGCATGTTTCCACAGTGTCCCATACACTGTACCTGTCCAGCGGATGCTCTGTTCTCGCGGCACTGACCCATTCTGCCGAAGACAGGGATAACGTAGTGCAGTACGTTAACCCCTGCATCAGCCGATCTCTGAATAGAGCACCCACCGGGCAAGTAGTGTGTATGTCCTTCGTCTGGACCCCCTGCCAAGCACTGCTCTGATCATAGAGGTCCAGACGGATGACAAAACAAAGTGGAAAGATATAGTATAAGAAGTCACTAAGTCCAGCCATAACAATATTTATGGGACACTGCTGGACAAAGCCCTGAGTAAGGAGAAGTCCTGAGACCCTGAAACCTGTTGGCTCCTTCTTCATTGTCATTTTCTATTAATAAAACCTTATACTTTATATGCCCTGTGGACTGGCGTTTTGATTTCTACATTTACTTAACAAATGAATGTTGTCACTCAAAATATAGCTGGACAGTTTCTACAAGGTAACTGTAAAGTGGTTAATGCCTGGAGATTCATGAGCTTTGACTAGTATTTACAATCATGTTATCACTAGTATGTATTGTTTATAGAATTGTGTACCGCTTTTCCATCATAATGCTGCTGAACTCCACCCCTGTGATCCAGTGTGGTGACAGGTCCTAAGAACCTTCACAATGCAGAGCCATTACCTCTGAATTACAGGGGTTGACATCATGGAAAGGAGCTTCCTTTTTTTAAAGGAGGAGCTGCCAATGCAAAACAGGATAAAGTGAATGAATTTTCCCATTCAGCAGCCCCTGAACTGAATAGAGCATTTCATAACCTTTGCAGTGGTCCATGGGATAATACAAGGGACCCCCTGGAGTTTAGCTTTAACGCTGAGCCACACAAAAACATTTAGAGATTTTCTTTCATATTACAAACTGCTTTCTGGTTTGTGTGTCACATAAAGGGGACATAAGATGTAGTACAACACTGAACAACATGTGTGGTTTCATGCGGCAGGAAAGACAAGTCATCTGGGCTCATCTTTGCAAAATGGTTCCTGTTTATGAAAACTCCCTATAACTGGTTATTGAGCAAGAAACCTCAAACTGCTGCAATGTGCTCATACATGGGCTTCAATTATCATCAACATGCTGCCCGTATACAAGGCTAAATCCCCCTATACACCTTTACATCATTCCATACAATTTCAATTAGATCTACCAACAACTATGTAGTGTCGGGTGCTCCCTGATAGAATACATAGTGATTGGGAGGTTTATAAATATCCTCATATTACATGGTTTTGGTAGAATTGTTGATTGTACAGAAATTGTATGGTAAGATTGTAAGGTGTATGGGGGCCGTAACATAATACAACAGCTCAACATATACTATAAAGCCGAGCTCAGATCTAAGGCCCGAGCAACCATGATTTGCTCGGGCACTTTGACAGCAATAATGAGAAGTAGCGGTTCCACCATTTCCAAAAGTGGAAATCTTACAAAACGGTCTCTTCAAATTTGAAACCGAAATTCAAATCTTAAGCTGGCCATACACCTTTAAGATCTCTCTGTAAAATATCCTTTAGATCTACCAACACCTGTGTAGTATAGCATCCTCTGCGATTGAACACAGGTAGACTTGATGGTTTACAAAGCCCCTCATATTACATGGTTTTGGTAAAACAAGAGGAGATGTAATGAAAAACTGACAGAGAAATCGAAAGGTGTATGGGGGCCCTAAAGCAGGGTACAGACTTTGACCAGGTCAATGGCCGCTTCAAACGCCGTGCGCGCTCATGGCCATCTATCTGGCCCATATAATATGCGCCCATCACTGTTTTCGAGCGGGACCAATCAATCCTGCTTGAAAACAGCCTTATCGGACATGACCGTAAATACAGCCAATGTCTGATGCTTTGCATAGAGACCGCTGGTCTCCAGGCAAAGCTTCGGAGTTGGGCAGAGAGCAGTGCAGTGCTGTCTCCCCAGCCCCGCCGATATCTGACAGCAGTGCGATGACCTCATCACGCTGCTGCAGGGTACATCGGACGGCTCGAATATCTAGCTGTCTGTACCCTGCTTTACTCTTTTCTAGAAAGAAACATAATCGAGAGCCCTTCCCCCCCATTCAAACTACACAGGTTCAGATTGGGGGCCATTTCACTGCTTTGCAGCGCAGTACCACAACGCAGAGTGTGTTTAGTAACACCAGGTACACAGGTTTCCATAGGAGCGTTTTTGTACTTTCACACTGCCCCTGGGTTTGTGTTGTAATGAAGAAAGCCCAACTGCCATGCACCATGCATTTTGGGGCTGCAGCACAACATACTTCGTAACATCCCATTTTGGCTGGAAAAGTCTTTTTTTGTATCTCACTTTCCTGGCCAAATCCCTATTTCAATAAATCCCAGAAATTTACTCTCTCTCCTAATTTCCCACCCTGGTTGTGCAGAGATGGGAGTCATAAGCGCAGGGCTATGTGCAAACGCTGGGTGTTATTACCAGTAATGGATGAGGTAGCGTTACTGCTTGCACATCCATTACCAGTAAAAAAAAACGTGTGAAATGGCCCTCAAACTTTATTTTGAAATACAACTCCCTTTTTCACACAAGCCAATTATGAAGAGATGCATCATAAAATTCCTTCCTCAGGCTTGTCTAATTGTCTGGCAGTGGAAGGGGCGGTTTCTGCGCCCTCCCTGGAATACCTCCACACCCCCTGGAGGGCCAGCGCCCCAGTTTGGGAACCACTGCTCTAAGCACTGCATACTGTGTGGGTTTTCCCAATTACCCCCTTGGCATGTATACATATATGTATCTTTATGAATTGTCCACAACTTCCATGTATGCACTCACAGGCTCTAATACTAGTGAAATCAGGAAGACATACCATCCGAAACTTTCAAATGAGTGGAGGGTGCAAGATATATAATGCAAGCAATTGCATAAGTACAAAGTGAAGTTGAAATTTTGACTTGTTTAACTTAATTTCATTAATCAATCAATGCTTTTTTGTAATGTTCCCACAACCCTTCACTTCATGAGCATGTTTACAAGTATAAGCCGACCTAAATAAAAGCCATTTTAAAAAATCAAAAAGCTCTGATTAGCAGGGAGGTGCAGGAACGGGGACAATTTTTTCGCCTCCCCTTCCCTTATACTGAATATCCTTTTTTATATAAAATACCATATACAGTATATAGATTTTACAATAGACATTACCTGGCTATTCTATTTAGAACTCGAATATTAAATCATTTGTTCTAGTATTTATTTTTGCTCTTTACATACATCAATTGTACTGAATTCTACTCTCTGGAACTTTTTACCTCGCCCCATTAGACGTGCTCCTACTTTTGGCACTTTTAAAAAAGCCCTCAAAACCCTCCTCTTCAGTCTCGCCTATCCATCTTCTCACCCCTAACATCACCACCATGCCAGTCTCCCCCCCCCCACCTATTGTATACTCTGTTCCCCAACCTATTAGATTGTAAGCCCGTCCAGGCAGGGTCCTCTACTCCTCCTGTGTCATACCTGTTCCTGTGTGTTATCATGTGTTTGTATCTCCACTCTAATGTATTGTACAATTTTTGTATTAGGATTAGAGGATATTTAAAATAGGAAAAACAAAAGTTGTCCCCTTACAGAGGAGGAGGAAGTCTCAAGACAGAACAGACAGAAAAAAATTATAATTAAATAAAAATACAAAAGGAAGAAAAGTATTTTTTCAGTTTCAGATTTTTTGTTCCCAAGAGAAGATGAGGGTAACAGTGGTCCAAGCTGCTCCCTTTTCTGTTGAAAACGTAGAAATGATGGGATATAAATACACTTTTTATTAAAATACTTTCCCTCAGCTTTGTTTGGAAGCTGAATTTCTCCAGGAAAACATTCTACAGTTTAAAAAAAACACACATGGTCTGTTCAGGCTTTTTGGCAGTTGTGAGTGGAAAATATAAATGGTCTTTGTCTAGACCCATAACTAGATTATATTGTGTTTTTTCATATCCGCTATTGTCCTAGGTCAACCTACAAAATCTAACCTCACATTTGCTTATGTCCAAGTATCAGATGATTGACCCCTGAACAATGTATTCTTTTATATAACCTCAAGATGGCGCCGTTGACTAGTATTCTGTACCGTCCAATAAACATCGGACAATAAAGCTGATGGTGAAGGTATATAGGACAATTACATAGAGCAGACAGAGTTAGATTAGATTTAGCAGCTACACATGAATATAAAGCCATGGAAGAGAAGTATATCATTTAATTCAGTAGCTACAGGAATATGTCCAACTCTGACAGAAATGTGTATATTTTGGTACAAAATAGCAGTCGCACTAATAATGCTAAAAACTGAGGATAGTACAAAAGCATCTGGAAATAGTTGAAGGTTTACATGCCCCAAGGCGGCCCTGCACACAGAGAGAAAATTCCCACAATTACTGCGCTCTTGTAGGGAACACGGCCTCATTCCCTGCATAATTTTATGTGACATTGTGGCAGTCTCTGGTTTTAAGGAACTTGGGAAATGTACTGAGACCTTGTAAAATTAATAAAAACACATGTTCCAAACTGCTTTGTGTACCCTCCAGCCAGATTCCAGAGAAAACAAACAGCATGTTTACTCTAATAAAACTGTTGAAATATTAATGAATTCATACGGAGAGTTTACTTTTAAGCTGGCCACACATGGGTAGATTTTTCGTTTGATTCCCAAACGATTGATCGCCATGCACATTTGCGTCGATCGGGAATCGAATGTGACCACCCTTTCTATGAGTGGGATTGATCGATCCCACCCAAAGAAATGTCGATCGAACAAGAAACCAACATGTTGGAAAACCCCTGTTTGATTGCAATTACTTTGGATGATGACCGCAGTCTTTAGCCTTCATCTTGGGATGATGTTAACACATTTAAGGTGTCCCATACCTGTCAACCTTCCTGTTATGGCCTGGAAAGTCAAATTTTTTATGTGGCTTTCCCTGCCAAATCCTGGATTTTTGAAATCATGGTAATTTAGCAGGGGGAGGGCATTACTCTTCCTGCTAATGTCCCACCCGCACATTATGAGCACAAGCAGGGTGGTAAATTAGCAGGGAGAGTAACGCCTAGAAGAAGAAGAAGAACTAAGCACGATACCAGAATGCGGAAGTGATGTCGGTTAGGACACTTCCTGTAACCCCCCCCTTTTTTTTATTGGCAAGTATGAGGTATCCACACATGGGTCGATTTTTGGTTCGATTCTTAAACGTTCAATCGCGGTGCGGAGTGGGGATTTGAATGTGGCCATCCTTTCTTTGAGCAGGATTGAACGATCCCACTCGAAGAAATGTCGATCAAACCAGAAACCAACATGTTGGTAAATCCCTGACTGGGGTCTTTAGCCTTTCACGTATCCACACACGGATCTATTTTTTGTTTTATTCCTGAACAATCAATCACCATGTGTGTTGGGAATCGAATGTGGCCATTCCATTCTACTTGAGGAAAGGAAATCCATGCCTGGGGCCCTAAGCCTGAGGACCCTGGATCGAGACCAACACTGAAAAAGTTTGATCGGTTCCTATATGGCTATTATGGCTATATGTTATTTTATCCATATTGAAAAGTTGTGTACATGGGAATACAGAATTTTATAATGTAAGCTAACTGGCAACAATCCAAAAGTAATAACATATTAAAATAACAGTGTTACTTTAATGGGACAGAAGACATAAAATCATTTTTTAACATGAACACATCTTAATCTTAGACAACACACCAAGCTTCAGCATGCATGACCGTGAGGCAATGATTAAAAAAGAGCGTACTTGAGGAAGGAAGCCGTGGTTACAAAAGGTCGTTAAAACACTAACAGACTGCAACTTTGTGTTCTCACTAATCATCTGATAGGATCAACCCACTTATTACAACTTCATTTACCTAAAAAGTGACAATTTACAACTAAATCAAATACACACAAGTAGTACAAGGTTTGGTCAGTAGAGAAGTGCCAGGAGCACATATAAAGTTACATTTTTAAGTGCAAAACTTGAATTGTTTTATATTAGGGCCATTTTACACTATATGCGTTGCAGATCATTTTAAAAACGTCTGCGTTTTTTTTACTGCACGCGTTTCTTTTTTAGACAACCAATGTTAGCATTCACACTGCATGCGTTGCGTTTTTAAAAACTCACTGTTGTATGCATTTTTGATTCATTTTTCCTGCATTTTTTATTCATTTGTTCAAAAACGCAAACACAAAATGTTTGTGAGTTACCTGCAAAGCCCCTGAACATGGTATCATTGTTGGGTCCAAGTATGGCAAATCTATAATTAGGGGTTTAGAGTCTATGTGAGCCACATACAGTTGTGTTCAAAATTATTCAACCCCCACTGAAATTCAGTGTTTTGGCCATTTTAACATTGATTTTGATCATTTCAGTCATCTTGTTTACAGTGAAATCAGCAAGGCACTTGTAAGTCAGACAAATATAACATAAAAATAATAATGAAATAACCACAAATGTCTTTTTTGTGCTCACATCATTATCAGTTTTATTCAATCCCCAAGTGACATTCACTCTTAGTACAACATCCTTTTCCAGTTAGAACAGCTTTTAAACGTGAAGCATAGCGTGACACAAGTGTCCTGCAGCGATCTACGGGGATCTTAGCCCATTCTTCATGGGCAAAAGCCTCCAGTTCAGTCACATTCTTAGGCTTGCGCGCTACAACTGCTTTCTTCAAGTTCCACCAGAGGTTCTCAATCGGATTTAAGTCTGGTGACTGCGATGGCCACTCCAAAATGTCCCAGCCTTTAATCTGCAACCATGCTCTAGTGGACTTGGAGGTATGCTTGGGATCATTGTCCTGTTGAAAGGTCCAACGTCTCCCAATACTCAGGTTTGTGACAGACTGCATCACATTTCCTTCCAATATCTCCTGGTACTGAAGAGAATTCATGGTACCTTGCACACGCAAGGGTATTTAATTGTTCAGATATTTGTGTTGTGTATGGTTATTTAAGGTTTTATTAAAATAATAATAAAGGGGCAACTTTGCAAATCAGGTGTCTGGTTCATTTTTAGGTCAAAATAGGGTTGGGGTTCTGGTGATTTTGGGTGCTAGGTCTCAAGAGTGGCAGACGTTTTGGGTCATGGAACTTCCATCATAATTTCCTTCCCTTTAATGATCAGACCTATCAGGTACACAAACACATTCTCTTTCTGATTGCTCTGCAAAATCTCCCCATTGAAAGAAATGGCACATCAATTCCAATGCTGTTCTGGAAGTGTAGGAAACGTAAAGAATACCTGTACACACATGGAAAACAATTTTTCCAATTAATCCCCATTGAGGAGATTTTACCTCACTTCCTATCTCACACAGGAAGGAGAAACAAATAATTGCAAAGCATGGAAACTTATCTCAGACATAGGCCATGGGAACATAGTTGTTCACCAAACTTGTAGCAGCTAGGTACTTTGGTTTCTCCCTCCTCTCAGGACAGACCGACAGACACATGGACAGTATATCTATTTTAGATAGGAAGCCACTCGGAATGTGGCTCAGAGGTTATGGCTTTTGGGAACTAAAATCTACAGAGCCACACTTGGGAATAAAAATTTATAGGTAATGTGTGGGGACATTAGAGAGAAAAAAAACACCACATGACACTCTATCCAGGTTTTTAGCAATGCTGATCTTTAACGTATCATACACCTTAAAATTTGGGGTCCAGGCGGAGAGGGTGACCTTGCTCATAAGACATGTAGACTTTATGGCTCAGGAAGGTTCCCTTTCAGAAAACACAGCTGAGACATAAAACTGCAGACAAGAAAGTGCCTTGTGTTAGAAAGCTTGAAGCGGTAGAATATACCGGTAATTGCCGAGGTCTTGTGTACTGCCGGTGTCCTCAGGATGATTGCTTTTTCTGCATCCAGCAATCCATAAGTTGTGATTTACAGCCGACAAACTTCCCTGCCTGTTAGCAGATCGAAAAACAGACCTGCGGCTTTGTAAAGCACGGCAGTCCTTTCTACGGTCACTAATTGGAACTAATATTTGCTTTGCTACACTAATAATCCCTTAAATGTAATAAAACTATACGACATACTGCATAGGTCATATATTAGGTCTAAAATAAAATAAGGAAATGATGAAAGTATTCTCATACATAAAATAAAAATCTACTGCAGACATTCGCATACTGTAATTATGTTATTAAAGTCTAATGGCCGGCAAAATAAATCGATTAAAATGCTACTCTGTCTAAAGCCCACCATACACCTTCTTACAATCTTACCATGCAATTTCTGTACAATCAACTTTTCTTCTACCAAACCATGTAATATGAGGACCTTTCTAAACCTTCCAATCACTATGTATTCTATCAGGGAGGACCTGGCACTACATAGCAGTGATATATACCATCCAATCACTATGTATTCTATCAGGGAGGACCCGGCACTACATAGCAGTGATATATACCTTCCAATCACTATGTATTCTATCAGGGAGGACCCAGCTCTACATAGTTGTTGGTAGATCTAAAGGAAATTGTATGGAGTGATCTAAAGGTGTATGGGGGGCTTAAGGTGGTTAATTTTAGGTAAATGTTGGGAATAAAGTGTTGCACATCAGGCACTTCCTATAAAAGGGTGACAACACGCTCTCCCAACTACTTCCTGTGTTGTCACCCTTATATGCACCTCAGATAAAGGCTGTGAGCAGCAAGGTCCACATTTTGCGAACATAGTCGCACGCGGCAATCGATCATTCGGGAATCAAAACCAAAATCGAGCCATGTATGGCTACATTAAGTGCCGCCATGATTTTCCACCAGGAGGACAGGAGCAGCCTCACTGGTGACATCGGGGGTGTTGAGAAAATGCGATGCCTCCTCCATTACATGGAGGTCTATGGCACTGACTACCCCCTGCTCACCAGTGACACAATCGGGGTGGGCAGTAAAGCATCAGCCAGTATGCCGATGCTCAGAATCCCTGAAGAAATTTGGTGGACAAGTGAGTTTTAGTGACATTATCTCAGGGAGAGTTTAGTCAGCCGACAAACTCACGCCGAGGTAACTCAGGCAGATCGCCCAGAAGTTTAAAGGCCTATTTTTTTTTAAAGTGCTTCTACTAAGGCTTTGTTTCCATTGCGTTGGGACCCCTCCGCTAGTCGAGTACGTTCAGCCTTTACACCGGCGGATGTGTAAACAGACCATCCGCCGGCAGGCAATGTCTGTGGGATACGTCGGGACCCCTGCTAAGCGTATACGCTTAGCATAGGGGTCCCGACGTATAATGGAAAAAAGCCCTTATGTATTTTATATGATGAGATATAATTTTTCTCGGAAATTGTTGACCAATTAACAAACATATTTGATATGAAAAGTCTGCACACCCTAAGTTTTAGTGACAAAAAAATTTAATAACTTCCCATCAATAACTATGAGAACCTTTAAAACTCAACTGAAAAAATACATCCGGGAAAATAAATGAAGGAAAATCAGGGAAAATAAATATAAATATACATGTACCTCCAATAAGTTAATTCCACAAGTGCACCCCATAAAAGAGGACTTTGTTGCGGAATATTTTAGTTTAGGCAATAAGCATTTTTCATGAGAATAAGTTTATCTGCACAGCTTGGCTTGACTTGCTCTGCATAGCAAAATCACTGCAAAAGTGCTGTAAAGGCCCCCATACACATGTCGGATTCCCACCGGATTCCGGCACGATCGATTCCGGGCGCGTGCACGCCAAACGATCGTGCCGGAATCGCATGCAGCCCACCTTATCCAATCGATCAGGTCCGATCGTTCAGGGGCCCAGAATCGGATCCGACAGAGAACCAACATGTTGGTCTTTCTGATCCGATTCTGTACACATCAGGGGGAGTTGCCATTTGTGAGGTGGACAATCGGACACGGAATCGTCCCGGAATCCGTTGGACAAGGTGGTATGCAGCGATGGATACTCTTAATTGGCCGATTGATCACACCTGCGATTCCCGGCAGAATCGCCAGAATCGATCGGATGATGAATCGATCGGACATGGAATCCGACACGTGTATGGCTAGCTTAAGATTGTAAGGTCATCTCTTGTGTACAATTCTCTTCAGGTCACCCCACAGATATTCTATAGGATTTATGTCTGAGCTCTGGCTGTGCCTTACCAAAACTTGAATTACTCCAAGAACGGGCCTCCATTTGGACATATTTACACCCACGTGGACAAAAATGTGGGCACATCTTTGCCCCATTAAGCATTAGCAAAGCACTAGACAAGAGTCTTGTTGAAGATTTGTTGCTTCCAATGCATATTCAATGGACACGTTAATGTGCAGCTCCACATACCAATGTAATTACCTGTGTTGACACGACACACTTGTGTGTGTGCGCCCATTTAATATCATTGGATGTGTTGCCTGAGAGTTCAAACAATGTCAAACAAGGGAATTTGAATGGAGAGGAGATTAAAGGTGCCAATACACGCATACATATGCGCTAGATAGATGTTCTCTTCTAGCATCGTGTGCGCTCACAATCATCTAACTAGCACATATGTAATTTGCCATCCCTGTCTTTGAGCAGGATGAATCCTGCTCGAAGATAGGATTATCGGGCACGGTCGATCACCATTTCTAGTGACCATGGTTCCAATGCAAAGTATAGATTGATCTGGATGACACAGCAGTGCTGCACCTACAGCTTCTTTGATATTGGGCTCAGGGTGAGGACACCATCATGCTGACCTCGAAGGCTGATCCATCTCATGGTCATCGGCCTGTGTATGGCAGCCTTAAAACTAACCTACTGGATGTCACTGTCATTTTACCCGCATGCAGAGCCATAAATAAACCCTCCACAGCAGATTTCGAGTAGGCCAGTGGTTCCCAAATGGGGGGGGGGGGGGGATATATTTCAGGGGGGTGTAGTTGGGGGCTAAGGGAGGGACAAGCATGCCATGAGTCAACCATGGAGGTACTAGCTGCAGACAGTAAGCGGATTGCATTAAATGTGTGTGTCTCACTCTGTGTTTCTGTGTGTGTGTCTCTATGCAAATGATTCATGTTACTGCATGAGTATAGTGTGTTTCTCTATGTGAATGATGAATGTTTCTGTATGATTGGTGTATGCATATATGATGCATGATTGGTATGAAAACCAAATGCAATTGTATTTCACATAAAGTTTAATGGCCATTTCACACTAGTAGTACATGGTACAAAAAAAAAAAAAAAAAAAAAAAAAAAAATTTAAAAAAACAGCAGCTAGTGTAAAATGGCCCTCAATCTGAACCTGTGTAGTTTAAATTGGGGGTGCTCAATAATATTCCAATCTAGAAAAGGGGGGCCCTGCAGGGAAAGTTTGGAAACCACTTGGAGTAGGTGATCATCAGTCCTAGGCAGGCTTGATTGAATTCCCTTTTAAGGACATGTTAACCATCTCACCTACAATGAGTCCCAATGATACCAAAGAAGTCTACTGCAGTAAGCCAACAAAGTTAAAAACCTTTCAAACATAACAATCAAGTAATGTCTATCAGCCGACCAACTGACTGATTCTGATTCCTATACTTAACACACCAAAACTTCTCTCTTGTCTGGAAGTCTAAAAGGAATGTAAACAATATAAAACCAAATGAAGGAAATCTATTCCTGTAGAAGAAGAATCCATTGAAGATGAGAGTAGAGTACACACTTGTCCAGCACAGTGCCTCTGAATGTAAACATGTAGAGCAGGTTTCTATAATCCCAGCACAGTCTGATAAACTGTTTGGAATATACTTTCCAGCAAGGAGATTTCATGACCACTTGGGGTGACACGGAAGGTAAACATGAAATGATACATAGGCCTTACCCCGCGCAGTCTGTGAAGTCCAGCTGTAGCATGTCCCAAACACTAGAACGATTGAGGAAACCTCACCGCAGAGCTCCCTCCATTCCACACACTGACTTCATTTCATAAAACGACATTAAATCGTAGCGCCGTGTACACGGCAGACCCATTACTCACATTCCTTAACACTCCTATGAATGGTGAACTTGTCTCAACCCCCTTTGTTTCCCCCCTACATTCAGGTTAAAGGACGACGGCTCTACTATACAAAATGGTTTTCTGTATCTTACCCGGATTGCCGGCACCATCATGGCTAATTTGTAGTGCTAATCAGTGTTTTATAAACAAAGGTTTTACCATGAATGATGTTACCTGTGTTATACAGAATGATGTAGTATATGTATATGTCCTCCCTGTACGTAAGGAAATTCTGAGGGTTGTCACAGTGACACAAACAACCTACAGCACAGAAGTGATAAGGACAATAAACAAAGACATAGACACAATGGGCCGGAGATTGGACAGATTGGAGGCATGTAACCTAAAAACTTCTACTACTCTACCTACTCTTAACTCAATCCACAGGCACACGCGGCTCGATTTTTACACCTTCACAGTGATCAGTGACCAGATTGCATCCGGACTTTCTTTGAGCGGGATCAAACATGTTGGTAAATATCGATTTTGTTGTCTGTGTAAAAAGTATCGATTTACCATTATTTTAAAGTATTGGACAGGATTGATTGCACAGAAATGCTGTGCAACGATTCTCCGTTCAATCGAGGAAGCTTGGGGACCACATCACGCTGCGTTTGAGGGTTCATCGATTGCACGGGTATCGCCCCGTGTATGGCCAGCCTTAGTGTATGTTTCCACTTTGTTGTGTGATCCGTCAGGACTTCCTGCGTTAAGCGCAGTACTTGGCGGGGGTCCCAACGGAGCACATACACATTACCTACTCGCGCATCCTCTGTTCACATGGCATTAAACAGAGGATCCCCCAGGCAGGTAATGTGTATGTGCTCCGTCGGGACCCCCGCCAAGTTCTGCAATTAGGGGGTCCCGACGGAGCACAGAACACAGTGGAAACATACCCTTTCTCTGCATTAGGAACTTCAGCATAATGAACTGTGCTTTGTATATATTATTTGAATGGCAGAACTTAATATTAACACTAAATAAAGGTTTTCTAAAGAAGTCCAAATTGACTTTCCATTATAATAAACTGAAAATATTCCTGTAGCATCAGAAAACAAACAGTAGAAAAGCCTGTCCCTGAATTCTTTATAGATGGGCCATTGCTATCTCTGTGCGGAAGCAGCGGCCTTGCTGTAGATCCACAGGGATTGTAAGATTCTGTATATACCTCTCTTGTTGGTTTAGAGTCCCTATTAAGTTTGGGGAAACCAAGCTTGTAGGACTACAAGTCCTAGTATACAAAATCACCATACAATAGAGTAGATGGGGGCTTTGTTTGAGGGATCAGGTTATCTGGAGTTCTTTAGATAATGATGAGTCTACTGCATTTGATTTTCTACCTTTTAATGCAGAGCATAGGGGAAGAAGCCAAGGACATGGCCAGTTAGCCACAGACCAAAAACCCCAAAGATCTTTTCATTATTCAGTTCAGTGCACCGTGTCATGCAATCTGCAAGTATGTAATAGGATGGCAATTTTGGTATAAGTCGGTTTGTGAAATTTTACTCCTGGTATTCCATTGTCGGCAGCAAAGGGTATTATTGCAACATGGAAGCATTTAGGAACTCTAGAGACCAAGTAAAGTCACAGAGTGAGGCAGATATATCTATATACCATACACAAGCCTGCATCTGTCTGTGTAATCATGCACCTGATCAGCAGACTGCACAGCTTAAATACATCAGACCCCCCCCCCCCCCAAAAAGACACAGTTTTATGGTGTGAAAAAATATAAAGAAAGGCAATAAGTCAGTAACTAGACCATCGTACTAAATTACTATAAACACAGCTAAGATGTTCTATATTATCAATCTATAGTATTATTAAATATGAGAAAATCATTAGGGTTTTTTTAAACCCCTAATATGACATAGCATACCTTAAATTCGTGAGTTTTAATGGTGAAATGACTGAGTAAAGGTCACCAAAGGCTATGTTTCCATTTACTGGATTATATGCCAGTAGCGATAACCTAGTACATTGTAATGTGCAACACAAAGTGGATTCCCTAATTTCGCTGACAACACATTGAAGTAGAGCCAGCGTCAGCAGAGCCATTCACATAGGAGGTCTCTGGGTTTGTCTATTCTTGTGTCGTGTAGGCAATTTCAGCTCTTTGGTCTAAAACAAACAGTCACAATATATGGGTCGATGCCTGTGGGTGGGATCAGGAGAAGCACAGGACACCTACTCTCTACCAAATTATCCAAGGCATCATGTGTACCCTTCTGTCACTTGCCAATGTTCCCCATGTAGTCCATGGACCCAAAGTTGGTGACCAATAAACTACACAATAATGCTTTGCCAGTTTAGCTTGCCCATAGTGTTCTGGAAATCCTTAGCCATTTAAAACATATGGAATGTAAATGATTTTATAAACATCTAAATAAATAAATATAAAAAATATATATATTTCACAAATATTAAGTAAATGCCAATTGTCTATGCCCTGTAACTGGAAGTATGTATGACCCCAAATGATACACTAAGGTTAGGATGCGGTAATATACACCGGAAGGTAATCATTGCACATAAAACGAGTACATGACCTCATACATCAAACTTTTCAGCCTCTGAGGAATCGGAAAAGCTGTAAGGAATAGTATATTTGGCAGAGTTACAAGGACAATATCAACTCTAAAGCTGAGGTCTCTAAACCAAAAGCATTTGGTAATGCAAGAATCTGTAAATGTACCTATCTAGCAACAAGAAATCTGTCCCAGGCAGCCCGAGGCTTGTAATCAATAAAGTACATGCATAGTGTAGCAGGTGTCCTTCCCACTGCATGGCCCATGTGCACGGTCCTCTCCAGCACTGCACCCCCTTAGTACTGTAGTGCCCACCGCAGACCACCTGCTAAAGAACATCAAACTCAACCCAAACTTATTTCAAGCCATTTAATGGTACTACTACCCAACATTTGAAGAACACGGCGTACAGAATGACTGATCAGCATGACATCTGTCACACAACGGGATTCGCCTTGATGACACTTTTGTGTATTTAGTCATCATAACTTTCCCATTAAGTTATAGTTGTAAGTATTCATATAATAAGAGGAAACCATGCAATACATACACTGTATGAAGAGGACATCAGACTAGAAGTATGGAGTAATGTACTGCCAGGCTGGAATACACCACTATTTTACAAATGATTATACTGGTTATAAAACCCTCAAAGCTAACTGATGACGTTTTTTCTTTGGATAACTTCATACTTTACAACATAAGAGGGCATGAGACCAAGCAAATGCTTGGTAAGGCAACCACAGAGAAGCCAGCAAAGAAGGAAACCTAATTCTACATGATAATAAGCAACCCCAACTACACAACCATTGTCTATACCAGTGGTTCTAAAACTTTCCTTGCAGGGCCCCCCTTTTCTATGAGGGCCAGCGCTGCCCTTGAACACCGCCCCTCTTAGTTTGGGAACCACTGGTTTATACAATTACATGAAGATAAACTGCTAGTCCTGCATTGGTGGGAAATACAGAAAAAGTCATGTAAGGTCCTGACGACCCCTCTTTGTATTTTCCTAACTCACATTACCAGGAGGGAAACTTTCCAACGGAAGCATCATACAAGGCCTTCATTACTAGGTCAACTCTCTCCATGAAACTCCATTATTACTATTTCATGCAGAAAGACTTTTTTAACCAGAAAAGTATTTAAAAATATACAAAAAAATTGCGTTTAATCGTGTAAATGGCCCACATCCCAAATAACAATAGAAAAAGAATACTACTTGTGGGAGTAACCACTTGTAGTGAAAAATCCCCCCTGACAGCAGTCAGGGGCAAGGGGACTTTAATGGCCATAGGTCTAATTGGAGTAAATATGCAAATGAGTACGGTGGTAAAAGTAACATCAAATTTATTACATGATTAAAAACATGTGACATGACATGGCAGTGTTGGCTGTTATTAATACAAATCATAGGTGGCAACAGTAACAAAAGGTTTTTGATAATCAGTCCATAGATGTTCAGGTACAATTATAACGGTACATTCAATAAAATACTAAAAAAAAGCCAGGATAAGGGGACATATATCCATCAGGATCAACCCCACCCCCACCCAACCCCACCCCAAAAGTATTTAAAAATTGCTACAATGAAAAATGGACACAAGAGAACCATTGTGGAAAAATAAATAAATAAACTATTTCTGTAAAGCATTAAGACACGAGAACCTGAACCATAGTACAGAAGGCAACAAGGCCAAAACAAACATTTGATATGTATTTTCTGTAAAGTGGTCGCTTTATTGTAAAAAAAATACAAATAAAAAAATTCCACTTTATGGATAGGGTTGAACGATTAAACTGTACAGTTTATACCTCAACCCATCCAACATACAATAAAAGGGGAGTAGAGACACCACGGGTCACCTGGGACTTTCTCTGTACTTTTAGTATCAGAGCAGAAAATACAGAGTGAATAATAAAATGTATTTTCTACCAATTCTGCTCTGATACTAAAAGTACATGGAAAGTCCCAGGAGGCAGTGGGTGTTTCCACTCCCCTTCTGTTGTTTTGTAAAATGTTGGATGCAATATGAATAGGTTGGGATAGTTTAGGTCAGTGGTACCCAACCTAGAGTCATGGGGGGGGGGGGGGGGGGGGGGGGGGGGGGGGGGGGGGGGTAACACCTTGTGTGCTGCAGAAAGAGGCTGAAATCTCAGCCCCATGCTCCCCCCTGCTCTCTCTGTAAACTGAAAGTGAATTGCTTATCCCAAGCTGGACTCAGCTGGTGAAATGTAAAAAAGGGGCAGCGCCATCTTGTAGACATTTTGTAAATTTTTTCTAGAGATGGGATTTTTTTATCAAGATTTCACTTTGACTTTGCAAGTTCATTTCATTTGACTTTGCAAGTTAATTACAAAGCCCCTGAACATGGCATCATCCCCCAATTTCTAAAGATATAAAGAAGGGCTGTGTGCATGCAAGGTAGGAGGGAGGGGACCCTAGGACGGGAGCATTTTGAAGTCACTTCCAGGAAGATTTGTTTTAATGCTTGTATGCGTGTAGGGGTTGGGGGTCTGGCTAGTCTTTGACACAGGAAAGGGGGGGCTTAAGGAAAAAAAGTTGGGAACCACTGGTATAGGTCATACATACGGTGAGGGTTATTGGATGATTGCCATGATGTGCAGTCTTCAGGTGGAGGAGGACATATTGGATTGCATAAAACCGAACAGTGTGATCTTTTTCTTGTGATCTGTAGGACTGGGATCTCAAGGACTCTTATCAATATTACCTTCATCTAGAAATATTTAAAAACATTTAGCTGGTTGCAGATATTTTTTATCCATAATGCCTTATTATATACACTCATTATCCCTATGCTGAGCACACTGGGTGAGTAAATACCTGGTTAGCATCTTATTCAATAAGCATGTTTGTGGTATGAGGTGGCATGAGGTGCCATACACCTTTAGATTTCTCTGTCAGATATCCTTAGATCTACCAACATCTATATAGTATTGAACACAGGTAGACTTGATGGTTTAGAAAGTCCCTCATATTACATGGTTTTGGTAAACAAAAGGAGATCTAAAGGAAATCTGACAGAGAAATCTAAAGGTGTACGAATACTAAAATAAAGCCAATTTCTGAGGGCACCCATACACCTTTAGATGTATGTCAGATTTACTTAAGATCTTCTTTTGTTTTACCAAAGCCATGTAATATGAGCAACATTCTAGACCATCAAGTCTACCTGTGTTCAATGCCAGAGGACCGTACACTACATAGTTGTTGGTAGATTTAAAGGATATCTGACAGAGAGATATAAAATGTGTATGGCCAGCTCTATCAATGAGCAGCTTATCACTGTGATCTCTGCAAACAGTAATAAATAGCGTTTTAATTAAAAAAAAATGTCAAATTCCAATACTGCCAGGTGGGTCAGACCCCAGAGCCTCTGCATCTGTCATCAGCAGATTCCTAGCATTGCAGAAGGTATAACTGCTGGTATGGGGTCTAGTGAATCTAGACCAAATCATACAGCTTTAAATAACACATAATTCCAGTTCTAGATTAGTTCACACATTATTAAAGCAGCTTAGGTTCTTGAATATGACTTTCAGATTTTTTTTATCACTATACAGCCTTTTAAGGAGAGAGCATAGAGATGAGCTCATCAGTCCGCCATTTTCCCTTCCACTGTCCAGTCACAGGCTGGAATGATGATAGGAGCTGTTGGTGTCACTATCCTGCAGTGCAAAACCAAGCCTCCTACCCTGCTTGGTCGGGCGGCGATGTAGTACATATCTTATAGCTGCAGGGCATAAATATCACTTGTCTTAAACCAGCTCCTAACAAGTCTAAGTTCAACATATATTAATATATTCATATATTGTTTTTTTAGTTTTGGGTAAGGCTTTGTTAGGTTCATTTTTGAGCATGTCACACCACTTGGCAGATGATTTCCTTCTTCCTGCTCCTATTATGTTCATATATAAACTGGGAAGTCCTGGTCCACGTAAATAGTACCTCCCACTTCATTCCGCCATATTTATTGTTTATCTGTGTCCCCATAGAAAGGATTTCCAGTCACTACTTCATAAGAATATAACATGGACATCAGAAAGATAATAAATCCTGACAGGCAGGAGCCTCTCACATTAACATTCAGTATGGCTGGAGTTGGGTTTTACATGAGGCCATGCCGTTTGTTTTAGCAAGTCATTAGGTCACATGACATCCTGAATTACAAACGTATGGATACCGAATAATGGAGACAGTGTCTCTGTGGTCGCGGGGTTGACTATGTTTGAGTATCAAACCGTTAGGATGACAAATATTTACTTAGTAGTTAGTAGAATTTCGACTCCCAATAACAAGAAACGGTCCAAAGCCAATTTCCTGCTAAAAAACAACAAACACGCACAGAGGTCCGTTAGGAGAAGAATGGCCCACTAATCACACATTGATGGAAGCGAGAGGTCTACTACACACTAATGACTTACATGTGTGTGTGTGACAGCACATAACACAAACAACATTGTGCCACATAGGTAGGAGTGTGACCTGATACCAGACAACATCTACTCACACCACACTACCGGCTTACACAACGCTGCGTGCCGGCCCTAAGCGTTAGGCCACTTCCTGTGCTTCTAACACATACATGGTATCAGGACACACTAAGAGCTTTCTCACGTATTGTATACCACAGACCCACAAACACTGACATATATACACAGAAAGTGTCAGCCCCCCCCACTCACACCAGATATACCATGGAGGGGTACTAGCTTACGTTGATGCCAAACATACACTGCACCTCAATAATGAGACAAAAACAATCAATTTCATTAGTATTGTCATATTGTAAAATAAATATTGTGTCGTTAAAATATAAGAATATAAACTCTAGCAATGGGTTGTGGTTTATAGTTTATTTAGTTCTAGAGGGTTTATAAAATTTTACTCACCGAATCCAGTGCTCTTTCTTTCTCCTAAACTTCCCCTTTTTTCAGTAAAAGGCGCCATACACGACCCTGAGCGATCAATCGCGCTGCTAGTTCACTGCGACCGATTGATCGGTAATCGAACATTGTCTACCTTTCACGATCGATCCAGCTCCAACAAAATATTGATCGGACAGGCAACAGACATGTCAGTATTTCCCTGTTCGATCGACCTATCAGCCAGGGATTGATTCCTTAAGTTGCTGCGCATCATTTCCCTGAACGATAATTGTACAATTCTTGCATTGCCATGTTGTGATCGACCGCAAAACAATCACCAGAGGAATCGGGCTGCGTATGGCCACCTTAATCCTTTTCTAGCACTCACAAAGGTGATCTAAGGCCAATTATGTCATCCCCCTACAATGCAAAGCCTGCAGCTCTGCACTGCAGAGGAATGACATATCTGCACAATCAACTTTTGTTCTACCAAAACCATGTAATATGAGGACCTTTCTAATGCCTGCCATACACCCACAGACAGGTGCAGACAGACGAGCTCCAATAAGCTCTGGAATGCAGCGTGATGACGTCATCGCGTTGCATTCTGGGGCTGCTTTAATCGGCCGGGCACCGTTTGTGCGCCGGCCATTACCTTCAATGAAGACGCCGGTCTTCATTGAAGTTAATGGCATCGGCCGGCATCTGTGGGGCGACAGGGATCTGTTGCCCCATGTGGGCACACGCAGATTGGCTGCCGATTTTGCCGCCGACCGACGGCGCGAGCGCGCAGGCCCGTCGGTCAGCGGCAAAATCGACCGCTAATCGGCGTGTGTATGCCAGGCTTTAACCTTCCAATCACTATGTATTCTATCAAGGAGGACCCGGCACTACATAGTTGTTGGTAAATCTAAACTAAATTGTATGGATTGATCTAAAAGTGTATGGGGGGGCTTAAGGCAGCATTGACTTGGGAATCGCCACATTTCCACTGCCTGGACACTTGAAAAGCGGAGGTAGCTTTTTGGACATTTGCTCAATTGGTTAACATGGGAGCGCTTGTCATCGACAGTTTCAACAGTGTAAATGTGACGTCCAACATGGTAGCTATATCTGCCTTCACCGCAGCCTTCCTGTCTGCTACACTCAGGGCGCTTCTGTACTACCACTCCAGGAGCTAAGAATGTATTTCTCTACTCCAAGAGTGGTAATACAAAAGCACAGTGAGGGTGGCAGGCAGGGGGGCTGCGGAGAACATGGATATATTAGATCTTCCCTATTTACTGCGGGCCAAAATTATTTGGTTGGTGTGCCAGGGTTTGAAACATAATTAGAAACAATCAATTATTCCTTCATTTTAAAAAATGCCCAGGCTTCATGGGATATCTCCCAGCTAAAAAAGCATATAAACAGAACCGCAAAATCATTGGCATTATAATCTAATAAGCTAAGAAAGATGATGGGTAGTTGCGCACAACCTTCAGCAGTGATTACACAGCT
>CM070032.1:49375354-49388947 GCA_036250615.1 Ptychadena robeensis | reverse complement strand
GACAAACTTACAAAATCAGTGAGGGGTCAAATAATTATTTCCTCCACTGTATGTTTAATAGATGCTACCAGAAAAACGTACTCACCATGAACTAAGCTATTTGAAGGCGCTACCAATGTGTCCCACATACAAACATTTCTGTAGGGTAAAGAGAAAGACACTTTTGAAATACCATTTAAGAAAAAATAAATAGATACAAATCTTACAACAAAAAGTCCATCATAAATTGCTCCGATGATGGTTCTACAAAATGCTGCTCATATCTAATCCAGAAAAGATAAACAAAGCATAATTTCACTAGAGAGGATCAAAGATGCAAAAATGTTGTCATTAGCATGCAAATGGTATAGATATTTAAACTGATCCAATCAAAGCCTCAGCTCCTGCGCTTGATTGGTTCAATCTTCATATAACTTGCATGCCAATGTAAAAATTTCGGCATCTCGTTTAACATGTCTATGTCACCCTAGACTAGTTGTTCCCAAACTGGGGGGCATGGAAGTATTCTGGGGGGGGGGGGCAGTTTGGGGGCTCAGGGAGAGACATGCAGAAAGCCAACCATAGAGAAACTAGCTGCAGACAGTAAGTAGAGTGCATGCAATGTGTGTTTTTGTCTATTTGTGAATGATTCAGGTCTCTGGATGAGTGTAGTGTATGGTTTTCTCTATGTGAATGATGAATGTTTTTGTATAATTGCTGTATTTCTCTGCATGACTGTATGAAAAGCAAATAAAGTTGTATTGCACATAAAGTTTAAGGGCCATTACACACTAGTATTATACACAATGCTGGTAAAATATGCAGCAAGTGTGAAATGGCCCTCAATCTGAACCTGTGTGGTTTGAATTGGGGGGTGGAGGGTTTAATAAAGTAGAAAATGGGGGCTCAGCAGGGAAAATATGGGAACTACTGCCCTAAACGAAGAGTTCTGGATTCTAAAATGACAATGTATGCCACATATGTGGCATAGGTTGAATCGGTTGCCCTTTGCAAACGTATTAAGCAATACCCCACATGCCGATAATGTTATTCATGCATACAGCTAATTGCAGGACAAAGTGTAATGCTATTAGTTAAGCACCCCTTTGCTGCATATGCACTGTGGGTCAGTGAATCGGACGTATCCATTGAAAGATGGTCAACAAGCCAAACGGGCAAGCATTTTTTAGAACTCGGTTAGCAATTTCATCATCTCACAGGGATAGGTCAGCTTTAAAAGATGAATAGGCCAACAATCTTTTCATTTGAACCTGTGATTCTGTTACTCAGACAGGTAAGACAAAGTATGTCAGAAGCTGAGAAACAATGGAGGAAGTAATGGATCGTTTTTCCTATACAGGCAAGTCATTGTACCGCTTAACTGGTTAGCATTAGATTTCTAAAATATAAGTACAATTTAGTAAAGCCAGCATCGTTACATTTTACATCATAATTACCTGTTATCACTAGACTGTCCTGCTGTAGCTATCAGAGAAGAAGAGCTAATGAACACAAAGTCATTGGTGGTTTTGTTATGGCACTGCCAGGTCTGTAAAGTAAATGAAAACACAAAAGTTAATGACATAAATGAGATGAGATATGTAAAGCTACAAGTCAAACTGAAAAGAAGATAATGAGCACTTACCAAATAAGGCTTAGCCTGGCTTCCAGTAGCAGCACTATACTTCCAGTTGGTCTGATACAGACTGATAAAACCATCAGCATCAACAACTCCAAACTACACAACAAAGGGCAGAAAATAGTAACTACTCAATGTTTTCACAATAAATGTATGCAGCAAGAATAAAACTTATTTTTACCTAAGAAGAGAAGAGCATATCGCTAGCAATGTATACCATCAATGGGTTTTCATGTGAAATGTTGTATATATACAGTAAAAGACAGCACTTAAAGCATGTGCAGACACGTTTGGTTCCCAATGTAGCAACAGAACTAAGTAGCTGACCAAGTACTTTATTGTGGACCTAGGCTACATCTTTACATTTTCTGTAGATAGTCTGGAGAAGTGTGACCCTTGTACAAACCTCTTGAAAATAATCTCATAAAATTTCTCAATATTGTTAATATTTCAATAAACCATATTTTCTTGCACCACGAAAATGGTTTAATGTTTTTTTTTATCATCCAGTCAATACAGGCAGTGCATACATCGTTTGACTAGGGCTGGACAATAATTCAATATCAATATATATCGCAATATAATTTTATATCGAAATATCAGAAATGTATATCGAAATATCGGGAATGTGTTTACAAATTGTATCATTTGTCACTGAATGACAATGTTCAGTCAGTGGTGGTCCTAGGGAGATCATCTCTCAGGGAAAGCACTCCCTCTGCTGTGCCCCCCTTGCCCCGAGAGAGATCACGCTGCCATCCCATGCCTCCCCATGGAGATGTGCGGGCGCAGTGATATAGTAACTCCTCCTCTATGCTTTGCTGCGGCTATGCACAGGAAGGCACATCTCCATAGAACAGGGGACCCATCGAGATCAGCCTCCCAGTGTCAATGATGTTCATTCTGCTATGGACAGGGGATACAGAGGGGGGATGCTGATCCCAATATGTCTCCTGTCCATAGAATGAACTCCCAGTGACACGGGGGGGGGTCCACTCCCACATACAGGGATATCAGTTGAGGGAAGGTGGGTGCACTGACCCCCCTGGTGCTATAGCGCTGCCCATTCCATAGCACTACTGGCACTGAGCTGTGCTGGGATTGCTTGCAGCTGACATCTATTGTGTGTCCTCAGCAGTTTTTTCCTAAGACTTTTTAATATTGTCCATATCGATATTGGAATTATATCGTATCAACCAAAATTAAGAAATATATTGCAAAATAAATTCGTGCCATATCGTTCAGCCCTACGTTTGACCTATGAAAGCACAAGGGAGTGTGTCCTCCCTGCAACATGTGAACTGTAGTGATCTTTGGCTATTGGCCATTGTATTACATCATTAGAAGTAAAGAATTACTGATTTGTAAAATACACTTACAATAAAGTAGCATACTCCATCATGTCCGTTTTCTTAAAACAGAATAATACAAATAAATGTCTCGCTCGAATTTTTATTTTTTACCTGTCAACAATTCAAACCCACTCCCCCATCTTGGTCACCCCACTCTCCCAAGCAGACATTTTATTTGGAGGTGCTATAGTTCTCAGTCCATGACCTGCGTTATCTTCTGTTAAAATGAATACATGAAATCCCAATACACATACCTTGTTACCCTGATGATTAAACTTTATCCGTGTTATCCTGGAGTTCCCCCCTGTCCGGAAGCACGTTATCTGCTGAGCATGACCCCACTCAAACATCCTTACACTTCCATCCTGAGCACCAGTAAGATCTGTGTAGAACAATATCATGAGTTTTTAGATTCACAAATATTTTACTTCTATGCACATGATTCATAAAAAGGAAGGTCTCTCTATCAAAATTTTTGTGTCAGTTCATCCAAAAAGGATATTGTAGATATTGGAACACTGGATGAGCTCGATGTGATGCTGAATCAGTCGCTAGCTTCTTGGGGGCTTCAGAAACTTAAGTGCTGTGATCGTCTCAGATTTTGAGACTGTTACTTAACCTCCCTGGCATTATCCCCAAACTCAGTACAGTCACAGTTTGATCATGGATCAATCTGTGCCCGTGCTGGGATGAGGCATAACCACCAGTTCTCCGTGAACCTGCAGCAATGTGGCACCATAGACCTCTATGTTAATGGTGGGGGCATCGCTTTTCCCTGCACACATGCCGGAGATAATTACATCTAAACAATTCCACATTATCGCTTTTACACATTTATAGTGAGTATAATCGAAATTAAAGAGGAAGGTACTTTAACCTCCTGGCGGTTCTCCCCGAGTAAACTCGGGTTGAGTTTCATCCATCATGAAACTCAATCTGCGATAACTTCAGGAAAACATACCCGCCCGCTGGATTCCCCCTCTATGGGTCCGCCCCCGATCACAACATGATTTCCTAACATGATTCCGGCATGCTGGGAACCTCCAAATGGGCATAAAATTGTGGCAGCATTTTATATGCTCCACCACAATCGACCGTGGAGTGCTTTTTAAAAAAGCGTGCCATGTGCGTAACGCCCAAGAGGTTAAAATGGATTACCTGGTCACTCCCACAGCAAAGGTGATTGGGTCAGTTATAGACCTGCACATTATAAGCTTTAGTTACTTTCTTTTTATCAGTTTAATAAATCAGCTTCCTGCATAAGCAAGTAAGTTGTAGAACAATTTAAAATAACGCACAACATTTCTTTCAAATAGTTACACAAAGCCGCAATGAACTCACAGTAAGGCAGTGTTGGATGTGATGCCATTCTTCGTACATCCTTGATTGTTCTCTTTATCATCTTTTGGGAGGAAAAAAAAATAGGCATTTAATGCCAATAGCTTCATATATGTCTTTATCTTATGAACCAATTATATATATATGCACATGTACTTATGTACCGTATTTTCCAGCATATATCGCGACCCTCAACTTTTCCAGTTAATATAGAGTTTGGAATATACCTACCCCTCTTCCAACACACACTAAATAAAATTATAGAAAACATCAGATTAATTTCAATATGGTAATTTTAATTCAAATGCTTATGACGTTGGCAAACTGCCGGCAAGTCACAGCAAATCCACCGGCAAATGTTCCCGCCCAGGGAAACAGAAGCACACATGGCCTTACATATGTCTACTCTGACTTTCAACCCCCAGATCTTAACCTAAAAGTCCTATTTTTTTTAATTTACATTCCCAATTTCACATCCCTAGCTGCAACCTTTAATGGTTGTTAAATACGTGATATAGTGAAACTGTTTTAATATGTTTGAGCTGCAATACCAGTTTCAGCCTCTAGTGAGCATGTCAGGGGGATGAGGGAGAGAGAGGGCATGAGGGGGAGCTTCGATGCAGACTTCTCCGGCTCTTTAGCACCCAGTGTATAAGATGACCCCCGACTTGAGAAGATTTTCCTGGGTTTAAATGTCATCTTATTCAAAAAGTTGAATAGAGAAAATGTTGAATGGCTGCTCTGTGTAAAAACGGATCTACAATACTGCTAAAGTGATATTGCTTCATCAAACAGCAACATAATAATGCCCTTTTAGAAAAAAAATTATTGAAAAATACACAAAATAAAAGTACTGTATGTCAACAGCTAAAAGGTTTATTAAACTAAACTATTAACTATTCCAGCCTGAAATACTTTTTTATTCCTTCCCCTTATGTTCCTTCCTCTAACTTACTGTGCCAGTGTGTCCCCTCCTGTCTATAGAAGGGCTCCTTCGCTGGCACTGCATGCCCCGAGAGCACTTGCAGCAGTTGCTTACTGCGAATTCCCCATGCAGTGGTGTCTTCATACAGGGTTTCATAGATTCCCAATAGGCCATTCAAGTATAAGTGTATGTACATGATTTTATATATACACTTTATATAACACTTTCAGTCACCAGAAAAACTCTCTGCCAAAGAAAAAACGTCCCAGAGTCTACACTAGGCCTCATGGACGCATCAGCATTACGCATACATGACACTCAAAGCAGTGATAATGTGGCCCTCTTTTAACCTATTGGCACGGCGTGTACAATACATGCCTGAACAACATGGTGTGTATTGTATATGTCATGTACATAACAATGCAGACTATGATGCACCTGTGTAGACAGGCATGCCATAGCCCATTGTAACAGGTTTTTCCCAAAATGCTGCACATTCATGTCAATTTTTAGAACAAATATAAAAGTATTTATAGCCATGATATATAGGCCATGCGTTACATATGTTCTTGTTTTCCCTTTAGAAAAAAGTCCTGTCAGATTTTTTCTCACATCTATGGCTACCTATCATCTCGCCGTTCTTCCTGTCTGACCACATTTTACCAGTTAGGAAGTGAAAGTCGTTCTCCCACAACAAACAAAAATACAAACAGTTTATTTTGTGAATCTCTGCCGCAGGTCACATCCTTCCTGATGAAGCTTGGTTTGTTTGTCAGGAAATGAGAAGATATGCAAAAGCCCAAATCAGCAGAAATACACAACTTGAACAGTGTACTACGGGATTCAGAATATGTGCCAAAATTCTTCAGATTAATATCCACGGAATGTCTGATCGAATTACATTTTGCTGCTTTGTGTAAAAAAATGTTGGTGTTGAAGGGTGAATACTGAAGGTAAATTAACTTGAATAGTTTTTATTTCCATTTGCCTTGTTCTATGCAACTGTTTACTTGCAATATACATGATTGTTGAAATTGCTGCTGGTCTTACAAAAATGTTGCTAAATGTCATCAGTTTTTATTAGGGCTGGGCGATCTGACCTACATTTCATATTCCGATAAAGATATACATGACGATATAGAAATTTTGTATTTGTTAATTCAATTAATTAATAAAAAATTATGATTGGTTGTGTCAGCCAACTAAATGAAATGATTACGAAAAGGAGGTAGGGGAAGTGAAAAGAAATCTCATCACCGAATCCTCAAAAGAGGAGATATTCCTCTCTGTACACTGTGTGATATGTGCCATACTGTACTTATTATTTACAAGTATGAAACTAAATAGGCGATAATATATCTGCTGCATTCTTAGTATAGTAAGAAGTGTTGCAAGCAGGGGGTTGAAATGTTACTTGGATGTAGTATCAGGGGTGAATTGGTAACCCCCAAAGGAGCAGACAAAAGTGTATGCGGCTCCTGTGTTTCCATTGGCAGTCAGGACACGATAGACATTTTCTATCATTTAGAGGATATATATCTTCATATCGCCCAGCCCTAGTGTTTTGATATTTATTGATTTTTGATCCTAATTTATTGAGTATTGATCCTAACTACAAAACACAAAACTAGAAAATTGAATAAGTGTGACAAGCATCAAACCTTTAAATGGGTTTGAATTGCACATAAATTTGAAGTTATATTAATGCAGTGACATTATACTTCTCTCCAATACACTTTCCTGTCTGTAGTAAAACAGATGATTTTACAAGGTGCTTCCATAAATAATGCATTTATTATGCATTCAAAACCTAAAAGATGAAAAAAATATGAACCTGACTGCACTATTATTCCCACCAGTGCTACTTACCACAGATGCACCCCTTCCTGTCTGAATCCCTCCTAGCCAAGGCATGTTGATAGGGGTACCGGGGTTACTGCGGGTGTAAGGAGTGGAGCCCTGCACAGCCGAAAGGTCATCACGCGTGTGTACAACCAAGAAGTCATCCGGTCTGAATAAAACACAGAGTATATAAATGAAGTAGCCTGCCAGGTTATCAATTACCTTACTTCTTGGACCATAAACCTCCCACCCAAATTTATTTTTAAATTTTAATGAATGATCGCAAAGACAAATGAGTATTGAGCAAACTGTAGTTAATACTTACTCAGAACAATTACTTTTTATAGAGTATTCTGCTTGAGACAATTTATATGAATTATGATTTAATCAAATACATTAATTTAATACAATATCAGGGACCTTGATTTAGTAAGTTAATACCTGTTGAAACCGTCATAATCAAGCTGTCCTTAGGCCACAGTGTCATATCTTACTATAACTGCAAATCAAACCTGCACTATGGGCTGTGTAAAATGGGGTTTTCCCTTCATAGCTTCACATTCATAAAAAAAGGCAATCTATTTATGGCTACCTTTTTTTTCCACACTATTAGACGCACTGGACTAAAAGACGCACCCAAGGTTTTGGAGAGAACAATTAGGGAGACACAGCCATTACAGGAAGTCAGAAGGACTGGACAATGCAGTATTCACTCTATATTTCTCCAGCCAAAAGGCCAGTGCCAGGAGGGAGGTCTTTGCGGCAGGGTTTAACCTCCCTGGCATTAAGCTGTTTTTGCTCCATTTTTAGATCGTGAAAAGCCGCTGTCCGGGCAGTATAATGTACAGTGTGTACTCTGCCATGATTACCCACCCTCCACCCAGCCTCTCTACAAAACACCGGTGCCAATTCGATGGCAGCAATGTGCGCTAAGAAAAGCAACATCCCCTTCATTAACATGAAGCACTATGGCGCCCTCCCGTCCGAAGACTCAGGGCTGGAAGAACTCCGTGAGCTTGAGCTCAGAAGCGCTGCAGGTTCACGGAGAACCACCGATTATGCCTGATCCCGGCACCAGATCAAACTGTGACAGTACTGAGTTCGGGCATAACTTTAGCATGTGTTTATACACTAGCAGTACCTTTTAACACACTGACCAACTTATGGAGAGAAACATTTTAAAATCTGGTACTAACAACTGAGCAGCATTTACACATGGGAGGAGATATGAGTCTTTGACACAAAAACACAAAACACATTTTGCAATGCAGAATATTAATGTGAAAACTCATGCTATCTAATTGTAAAATGTGTCTCTCCATCAGTTGGTCAGTGTGTTCAGACAATTTTACAATTAGATAGCATGAGTTAAGTTTTTACATTAATATTCTGCACACTTTCCCATTGATTTTAATGGTAAAAAATATAAAATATAGTCTGAAAAATACTGTAACTTCAATCAAATGGACAATTCATCTGAGCTAGGATATCAGTCCATCCATGGCCAGCTTGACTGTCCCTGCATATGTGCTCTGAACTCTAAGGGCTTGTTTCCATTGTACGCTGGGACCCCTACGCTAAGCGTATACGCTTAGCTGGGGTCCCGACGTATCTCACAGACTCAGCCTGCCAGCGGATGGTCTGTTTACACATCCGCCGGTGTAAAGGCTGAACGTACTCGACTACGTTCAGCCTGACACCGGTGGATCGGCTCAGCGCAATGAAGACAGACCCGTCCGCCGAGCAGGTAAGTCTATCTGTTACGTTGGGACCCCCCGCTAAGCGTGTACGCTTAGCGGAGGGGTCCCAACGCAATGGAAACAAAGCCTAAGATGCCTGAAGTCAAACTTGTTTACAAATACAAACATATTTACAGATGTAAATATAATAAGTACGTGCAAATACTAGAAATGTCAGTTAGATTTCATACATACCCTTTATTTTCGGTTTCAAAGTCCTCATCAATCCAGGAAAAAATCTGAGTAGCTAGTATTGCAGACACATCAAGTTCTTGGATATCGTGGCTGGAAGCAATAGCAATACAGTTCCTGTTGGCCTTGATATAGAGAAAAAGTGCAAACATTTAACAATCCAAACAATCCGCATATATCAGTGTACGAAAGACTAGCAAAGTAGAAATATTCCTTAAGATCTCCTCCTTCTAAATGGAGGAGTATCCCATTTCTCACATTATTATTTGCAGTCATAAATGTTATACTTGAGTATCATGAGTTCAGATACCGTCTTTTCCTGAAAATAAGACAATGTCTTCTATTAAATTTAGGTGCAAAAACGTATTTTCAAGTTATATTAATTTATTTGACCTCTCTAGACTGAATTTTTGTAGTAAATCAGTACAGTGTGTTTCATGCAAAAAATTTTGATGTAATATACAGGATGACCACAAGATGTTGCTGCCAATTATTATTTTTTGGTAAGGGTAAATAGCACAGGAGTTTACAATGAGCAAAAAAGGGGAATAGAGAACCTAATCCACAGGCTCTGATTGTCATGAACAAAGGACAGGCATGCATGGGGCTGAAGGGGAAAACTAGAAGAAAAAAAATGTCTACAACATTCCAGTGCTGAGCACCATTACATGTATATTTTAAAACATGCACCAAACTTACCTTATTTACTGCAAATGCAGTGATGATGTCAGACTCTTTGTGAATTATTCTCGCTCTTCCTCCTGAAGAACCAAGGTCTGTTTCAGTCTGGAAAGAGATCATTTGAATAATCATATAAAAAATCTGAATAAATGTAGGATAGTTCCTTTATTTATATAAAAGTCCTTTTGCAATTGTGTCAGTTTAATGTAATAATCTTTAATAGAGTGACTAACTGATTCAAGTAATTTCTTTCCTGTGCTACATGAAGCAACATGAAGACTATATTCTGGAAACAAATCATGGTGATGCAAGATTGTATCCTTAGGGCTTGTGTCGACTGCTGCACGTCTGCAGTGGGGAAAAAGACACAAAGAGGACTAATGAATTCTAATGAATGGGATAGTGTCCACTTTCCACAATTTAAATGGCGCTGTACGGGTGGTGCGCTAGGGAGGTTAAGGTAATGAACAGCAAAACAACCATTAACATTTACACAATATTACGCTACAAAGAAAAAGATATCCGTTCCTTTATAAAGCCATACCTCGTTCAAAGATCTTTTCTTTGTGAAAATATTCCTTATAAAGGTTTCTTGGATTCCCTCTTGCTTTACAAGATAATGCCAAAGCCTCTTTACCGGCAAGGTACTCGAGTGCTTAGATCTAAAATGAAAAATCACAAAACATACAGTATTGTAGTGCATTTAACATCTACATTTACTCACGTATAAGCTGATGTACCTAATATTACTAAATAGACCTGCAAACCCCCCCAAATGACTCGTGTATAAGCTTAGGGTGGAAATGCAGTAGCTACTGTACAGAAACACATTATTAGAGATGGTCAGGATATTTCTGATAGATAGGTCTTTAAATGTAATTTATGCAAAAACTACGTGTTATAGTAATCCCACAACCCTTTCCTACTTCTCCAACAATTTTAGTGAAGATATAATTAATATTTAGGGGCTTTGCAATTATCTCACTAAGCCAACTGAAAAATTTGGGTTATACACAAGTATATATTTTATATGAATGATTTATTACCATATTAAGGGACCAAAATATTTTGACTAAAGCATCGAGGTGGAAAATGACGTTAAGCTGTGTAGTAAGCCGGATAAAAATGATATCTTTGAATGAAAATGCAGGAAAAACTACATAGGAATAGAACCCCATGAAACACTCTTATTAACCCAATGGTCTAGAACAGAGGTGGGCAAACTAAAGCCCGTGGGACATATCCGGCCTCTTAAATCTTTTAACCTGGCCCTTTGTCACCTTGGTGTCATAATACCCTGGCTCCCCTCTGCTTGTTCCCTGCCATAAATGCCTAGAGCAGTGGTCCCCAAACCTCCTTTGCAAGGCCCCCCTTTTCTATTTAAGAACATTATCGAGCCCCCACTACCTATTCAAACACAGGTTAAGAATGAGGGCCTGCACCCCCCTCGAATACCTTCATGCCCGCCCCCCCGTTTGGGAACCACTGGCCTAGAGTATCATTGTGATGGCCTTGTTTGCCCATGTCTACTTTAGAATATGTTTAAACTGACTATCCAAAGCCTTTTATATTATTATTTTATATTTTAAGTGAAGAGCGGGAGGAGTTCAGACCTTACCTGCCTACTTAACCTGACAAGATCTTATTACCTACACCTACATTACCTAAAAGAAGTTTACCTTATTGGAATTACCCATACAATTGGTACTACTATACCTACGATCTGTTACATGTTACAGGTCTGATTTGGCCCTGCTCGATGCGGTTTGTTGTGGCCTCCCGCTCTTCACTTATGGCTGCCCTCCTAGTGGGGGTTTTGACCGCCACTGGTCTCAATGATTGGTCCTCGGTACTTCGCTACTCCACACGGATAAAGACACACCCCCTGAGGAAGTTCGACACGAAACCCGCGTTTATACAGGACCTTTATCCTAAACGCTTTGGATACCCATTTTTATTTATATAATTTTATATTTGTACTTAAATCAAACTCAGTACACATGGTAGCTCCGAGTATCTGTATAATGTTGTAACATCGACCGACATTGACATGCCTCATGTTTTTAATTTTTATGTGCAATTTTTTATTGATTGAAAAAGTTTACTATATGTTACCTTATTACACCCCAGTGGCCGTTAAAATCTAAATGGGATTTTTCCCAGGGGGAATTTAATTAGATGTGGGGTCTCTCTCCCCCCATCTGGTTCTCCAGATAATATTTATTTCGGGATGTTGGCCACATTACTAGGATCAGTGCAACTCTCTTTCTAGGTTATAATGTACAGAACATTTACATAGCAGGCATGTGATCTTCTACACTTCACAACCCATTTTTGGAGTTTCATCATTATATTACTTCTTTATATGAAACTATAATTTACAAAACCATATCACAATTACAGAAGCAAATAGCTTCCTTCAAATGTTTGAACATTGGTACAATGCAGGGTGGATAAAAATCAATGATAAAAAATTTTTTAAAAAAAAAATAAAAATCGGATTTTTAAATTTAAATCGGATTTTTTTAATTTAAATTAAATTGTTTTTAAATAAAGTGCTTTTTGAGGAAAATATATTACCATCCCAAGGTTATTCCATGATGAAATAAAGATTCGTTTTTAATTATGTAGACTAAGGCTGTATGTGTGTCATTTTTTTGGTAAATAAATTCCATGAATCCATTCACAGTGTCACGCTCTTTAAGAGGTTTCTGTAAGATTTTATAATCAATAAAACTCCACTCTCAGATGTATAGTGGCCAACATCCCAAAAACAAGAGACAGAAGTTGATGATGGCATAAGCACATCAACCCAAATTTCCCCTTGAATAGACATGGGTGAGGGGACGGGCCACTCAATATGTAAAAGCAATACATTTATTATACACAGTGCAAACAATGAAGTAATGACATCATATCAATCACAATCAATGCGCAATGTTGCGGATGTACACATGCTTAGACAATAAAAATAGTCCAAACTTCAGGGGGCATGATATGTAATTTCATCGGCCAAATCTACATAACACAAACAGCCAACACAAGTGGATCAGTCATATTGAATAACCAGATCGACATAAAAGTGGACACAGACCATCAGGGGTTACTCCCGTCCATAGAACAATATAGGGGGAAAGACATGATTTCTCAAGATGGCATCCCCACTGCACCGACACCAGTGAGGAACGGAGAGACAGACTTTAACCACATAAATGCTGTGGTGTTCTGCGTACAACATGACAACAACAACTTTGGTAAAAATGATCAGTTGATGGTTTGGGTCGGTCTCGTTACGCAAATCACCAGTAGATGTCTTTTCCCCTATATTGATCTATGGACGTGAGTAACCCCTGAGGGTCTGTGTCCACTTTTATGTCGATTTCTTTATTCAATATGACTGATACCCTTGTGCTGGCTGTTTGGGTTATGTAAATTTATAGCCCAAATCTACATATTGTACCCCCTGAAGAGGTTTTCAACGAAATGCGCGTTGGGATGAAATTTGCACCATTTGGACAATTTTAATTGTCTAAGCACCTGTACAGATATGTACATCCGCAACATTGCGCATTGATTGTGATTGATATGATGTCATTACTTCATTTCTGGCACTGTGTGTATAATAAATGTATTGCTTTTATGTCCCCTCAACTATGTCTATTCCAGGGGAAATGTGGGTGATGTGCTTATGCCATCATCAACTTCTGTCTGTTTCTGTAAGATTAGGCAGTTTCTCTGCCTACAAGATATTATCACAGATGCTTGGTTTACTTTTGCAGTTCTCAAAACTAAGTGCAACAGAAAAGTTTCCAAATATGAATGATTAACCCAAACTGGGGATAAAAAAAACTACCGTATTTTCCGGCGTATAAGACGACTGGGCGTATAAGACGACCCCCAACTTTT
>CM070032.1:49362091-49375254 GCA_036250615.1 Ptychadena robeensis | reverse complement strand
TCATTATACTATAAATGGTTTTCCTTCTATGAATGTTCAAAGTTGTTTCTACAACAGAGCTCGAGAGAGTGTGTTCTCTGTGGAGAAGCATCCTGTAGCCATGGTAACACTGCTCTCTCGTTCTGTTACAATGTATCTCAGCTAGCAGCGCGCAGCACAGATATATTTACCGGCTCCCCTAGATGGTCCCCTGCACCCCCCTGCCTGCGGCACCCGGCATATAAGACAACCCCCGACTTTTGCACACATGTTTCTGTGTTCAAAAGTCATCTTATACGCCGGTATACGGTAATATGAAAAGTTGTTATTCTAAAAAATCTTCATCTACTTGCATTTTAAAGTTACACCAGCAAGAATGATTGATTTAAATCAAGCCTTCCTGACTAGTGATTTAAATCAAATCCACCCTGGTACAATGTATATAAATACAAACCTGAAGGGTGTGTTTGTTGGCTCCAGCAATGCCTTGTGCCTAAGGATTGCAGGTCCAGCAGATAAAGCCTCCTCTGGGTTTGGCATGGCAATAAAATCTTGTGGTGGACCACCATATATTTCAAGCCTTCGAAGGAGTACCTGTTGCCACCTCTGCAAAGTCTTCAGGGTGGCATGACAGAGGGGCGAGGCTACAGGCAAATCTGTAAGAAAGAAAAGAATATGCAAAATTGCAAGCACTTTAAAAAAACAGGGCAGACCTGAAAGCTCCACAAAAACAAAGAAAAAAAAAACGAAAAGGAAAGACCCAAGAGGAATAAATCAAATACTTCAACCCAATACAAAGCAGCAAAGCGATAACAGACTATTCCAGATGGTCGGTGTTGTTTCCAATAAATAAAAGTGACTTCTTTGGCCAAGCCCATTCATAGTGGTTGTTGCATCTATTCACATCAGTCTGCTCCTTTGTATACTTTGTTTACTAACATACCGTACATACTCAAATATAAGCCGTATAAGGCTTAAGGTGGCCATACACAGTTTCCGTTCAATAGACCTAAAAAACTATAGTTTCAAGTCTACTGTTGTATAATTGTTTGCTTATAGTTGAATTGATCACACAGGAGCTAAATTTCAAACTTAATTTATGCAAAATAACATAAGCATCTAACATAAGCAAAATAACACAATACATCTTTTGTTTTTTGCTTATACACAAGCATATACAGTCAAAGCAGAGCATTGTGTATTCTGTTTTGATTGCTTGGAGCATTAGTTTTTATAAAGCAAGAAATGCCCAGGAGGTTAATACTCTTTCTTGCAATAACAAGTAGATACAGATATGAAGTGGCAGAAGATATCCTAATATGACCCCAGTTGACTATAATCACGCTGCAGCTGGCACCTTTAGGGGGCCAGGCAACCTTTGTGTGCTTAACATTACTATGTATGGGGACTGCCGTAATGGGATCAGCCTGGAATTTACTGATATGTTGGATCGCCATGCAATCAGACATGCGGGAGGATCCTGGTCGATCTTGCCAGGTGGACGCACCCAATTTGCGGCCAATCACCCAGCATGAATCTGCCCGTGTATGGCTAGCTTTACACAGACAAGTGGTTTAATTTTTAAGCAGTAAAAATATCAGTTACCTGAAAGCTCATGTCCAGCTAATGGGTAAAAGCCTTTCAAGTTCTGAAGTACAAATTGTACCATAGCAAGACGCATCAGAGCCCAGCTAGGAGGAAAAGACAGCAAATGTTATATACAGAAATGTGATGTATTCATAGCCAAAACCCAGTATAAATAATAAACGACTCAATTTACATTAATGTAATTACCATTATGCATTAGAGAGTCATTTACCACAACCTTTTCACAGATAAGGAAGCTATATTTGAATTGGTGCAACCAGTACTACAAAGTTCCCCGGCCTAGGTCATCATCTACAACAGTGCTGGGCAATGGAGTCGATATGGAGGGCCACAAGTGCAGCCCCTCTGCATCACTGAAGGGCCACACAAAACATTTTCTATCTATACTGACTTGTATAAGCATTTTCTAATGACGGCAGGCAAAGCTATAAGACATTTTTCACTTTTAAATAATAAAACTTGTTTTTTTATTATACTTCAAGCATTAGGGAACACTGTACTGTGGTAATGCACATTTTGTGTCGTGTATATCATCAAAGGTTACGTGCCTCATATATCTCATCAAAGCCTTTGGTGATATCTATGGGGCACATAACCTTTGATTTAAAGATTATGTGCCCCTATTCTGAGGTTATGTGCCACATATAATAATCCCCCGTGCGTTGGTGGAATATTGGGAACATAGGCACATATCTTCTTAGAAAGGGCTACTCCTCGTGCAGGAAGTGGAGGAGAGGTGAGGGGCTTGCTCAGGCGCTGTCTGGGTTGCCAATTGGCTTTCATGTGCTCAGCCAGAGCGAGTCCCTCTTCTCCTCTTCACTCTCAAAGAAGATCCTGGGTGAGAACAGGACAGTTCCTATGCCCTATGCATTAACAGTAGGTTTTGGGGGCGGCTAATGTAAGACCAAGGGGTGGCGCCAAGGAATACCCAAAGGGGCGCAGGTTGAGCACATAGGATCTACAATCTCATCAGGAGGAGGAACACTACACTAAAGTCTGCCCATACATGGGACGTTACCAGTTCGATCAATTGAACGTCGGATTGATGCATACTACTTTGCGCAGTTGATTCACGTTCGGTACTTTAGATGGGGACCCGGTTCAATTGGGCTTTCTTCGAGCGGGATCAATTGATCACACTCTAAATAAAAAAAGAGTTGCCACGATTGTTTCATGAACAATTGATCGCGGCGAACGTGCAGAAATCAAATGTAAAATCTACCCATTTATGGGAACCTTAAGCCACATTATAAGTGGGTATGAAGTTCAAGCAAGTTCAGTGTTAGGTGTCAGCATTTTGATTTCAATAAGTTTAGTTTCATCATCATCAGTACTGTGTAGAAATACCTATATGAATTAGGATTGGAGTGTTCGTGCATCTGGGCTTCTGATAATGAGCCATCATCATCATAATCTTCTTCTTCAATGTCACTACCTTGACTGTCCTCGGAATCGTACTCAAGCCTGTTTTGTGAAAGAGGCAAAAAAGGCTGAAAAAAGAAAAAAGAAATTGTAATATGTGTACACACACCTTCCAACAGCCATAACCATTAGATAGTTCTAGATATAATTATCCACATTGTACAAACTGGGAACACCTGAAATAATTAACCAGCAAGTCAAATGCAGAACCTCTAATTAATAACGTTGTTTTTATTTGACACATGTGTTGTGTGTACTAAAATGAAAAAACAATACTTGACCAGCATGACCGACAACAAGGAACTGCGACTTAGAAAACCAGAGTTTCTAAACCAGAATGCATCAAACAACTGTAATGGCGAAAAATAAAGAAAATACTTGTTTACACTTTATAAACCTAATATTTATATCAGTATTGCCATTACTGTAGACTTTTAAAGCCACTTTCTGTCTCCATATATGCAAACCAGTGATGATTGTCTGTCCAAACATCAGGGACTATGACTAGGAGTCAACAAATTACAACAAATATTTTTAGCGAAACCAGCAGATTAAAAGTTATTGTATGTAGTTTCAGAAGTGAAAAAATTACACTTATGAAAAAAATGATAAACTTACTGTATTCTATGGACTATAAGCCACTTCTATGTAGAAGACGCCTTATTTGAAAAATAAGGCTTCTTATATATGTCTGCCACTTGGACATGCTCCAAGTGGCAGACATATATCGGAAGCCTTTTTTTTCAAATAAGGAGTCTCTGCCTGCATGTCTGCTGATCAGAGCCCCATACTCGAATAAATACGGTATGTCTGATCCTGGCGCAAGCACAGTTTAAGAACAAAATGGGTTCGGACATAACGCCAAGGAGGTTAACCAAACGAAAAATACACCACCACCACATATGCTTTTTTGTACTCGGACATAACACAAAACCACAGTACTACCACCCTGTCTATAATACCTTGGCTATAAAGTAATCCCAGATGCTGAGCTCAGGCGGGATGAACTTTTCCCTGAAAATTGAGGAACCCTGTTCCAACACTGGTGAAGCAAAGGCTGATGGACTCTCTTTGGACTGAAACTTTGCAGATGATTTGTAGCGTTTGATCTTGTCACTTTCTTCTACAGGAGGGGATACCACAACTGCAATGGATAAGACATATCAAAATAAGACCCTATAATAAACAACATTTAACAGAAAATCTATCTTCTATAAAAACTGAAGCAACGTTTTATTTGAAAGATGCCAACTGGAAATAACTTACCTTAGGAAAGGTAAAAAGACACAACATATTTTGCATTTGAAAAATCAAACCGCAAACATGCGCAAACTGCATGCACATGCCAAACGTAAAAAGTGTAGCGTCCGTGAAAAAATTATACAACCAAGTAAAGCACTTACAAATCTATATTATCAACCGTATTATAAATGACAGAGTGCAGCAGAAACTTTAAAGTTCAGACTTTCTGACTGTCCCATTTAATGTCCAGGAGGCATTAAATACATTGAGCAGAAAATCTGAACCAAAAATAGTTGAACTCAGGGATTTGCAAAACTCTTACATGAGCAACAATTTAGTTTATCAACAGAGTGGTTAGACCAATGATGATGAACCTTTTAGAGGCAAAGTGCCAAAACGGAAACTCTGAATACCTCCTTTGTTATTATAAATTGCCAACATGGAACTCTAACTGGAATCATACACGCATGAATCATGTATTCATGTGCATGATAAACACACACAAATCATGCAGGCATAGCATCATACACACACATGAAATCTACAAACACATAGGAATCATATACACATATACCATGCAGACACATGCATCACACACAAACAAGTCGACACTTGCATCATAAAAATCATATTCATGTCATCATAAAAAAAACACACAGACAAATGCATTATGCACACACACAAATTATTTACCCACATGCATTACACACACAAATCATGCAGACATGCATGCAACACACACAAAAAAGAATCTTGCATATGTACACACAAATCCTGCAGCGACCAATACACATACAAATTATACACACAAATCATGAAAAGACGCACATACATCTCACACAAAACATGTGGAGATGCATCATACACACATGAATCATGCAGACACACATGCATTACCCCCGAATACGGATTATACAAACAAACGCAAGTGGAGACGCACACAACTCATTCAGACACACACACAGACACTATTTACTTTCAGAAGCTTCTTCAAACATGGTCCTTAGACTGGCTTCCTGCTTATCCTTCTGTGTGCATTTGGCAGAGTGAGGAAGCGAACTGACACACTATTGCTGCAGTTCTCTCCTCTCTCTAGTGCCACCGACTCTGGTGCTGACGCAACACCACATGTGCACACCAAGAGGGCTTCGAGGTACACCGCTGGAATACCTGTCATAGGTTCACCACCACTGGGTTAGACCCTCTCTCATTGTACTGCTGTTCAGCAGTCTATAGCTTTATTTCCTCCAAAATCCCACATTTTGATCAGTTTCCAGAAAAAGCGGCAAAGGTAAAATCACCCAATGGGGGAATGTCAAAGAGGAATTTCTATATTACACCAGAATTTTTTTTCTATATGAACTGTATGTAAAAGGAATGTCCCCAGTGGGACATGGACAAAAATGTACACTTCATATAGAGATGGACCTTGATTTGTGATCCAGGAACCTAAATGTGACAGCCCAGCCACTTATAAGGGGAGCTAAAGTGCAGGCAGACCCTTATGTTACTAAATAGAAAATGAAATTACATTTACACAAATGTTCTGAGAAAAATTTCTGAGATTTTCTGGACAATGCATTGAGAACGTATGGCACCGATATATGAATTTGGACTGATGAGGAACCGTGCATTTGGAACATAAAGCTTACACAAGTATATAGCTGGGCATAGACGGGTCGTTTTGCTGCCAATTTCTTGGCAGATCGACCATGCATGATGATGCCATCACGCATTGGCCGCAATTCCCGGAAATTGTCCGGGCACCCTTTGGTGCCATCACCATCACAAGTAATGGGATAGGCCGGGCATGTCATAGATTCCTGGTCGATCTTGCCAGGTGGGCACTCCTGTCTATGGCCAGCTTAAGAGATAAGGTTTCTAAGGTTGTGGAAGACCCCTGTATAAGAAACTGTTATACCTGATGCGCCGCTCTCTGTTTTATGTAATGTGCTTTAATGTTATTGCTGAATGAACAATGATGCCATGAAATTTCCAATTGTTAATAAAAGGAGAACACATTTACTGACTGCATTTAAACATTAAAAGGATTTTTAACAAATCAACTACATTAGTCATTTTGTACCATACCTCTACTAATTCGTTTTAATAATAATAAAAAAAGGTACCGTATATACTTGAGTATTATCTAACCTAAATATAACAGAGGTGCAAAATTTAAAAAACAAAAAACCTGGAAAATCTGAATGACTGGAGTACAAACCTAGAGGGGTAAACGCAGCAGCTAAGGCTCAAGAGAGATTATTACAAAGCTTTGGGGTGTTTTGGAGAATAAGGCAATTTTTTTTCAGCACATTTTATGGTAAGTACATTTATGGTTAAAAACACCTACAATTATTCACGTCATTCACTGCAAACCATAGTGTACTAAAAACAGCGTGGTATGGGTAGACCACTAGAGAGGTTAAAACTGAATTTGGAGGGTAGGAAGCATGTGGCCTTCACATGTTCAGATGGTAAAATAGGTAACTATGTGGGGATGCTGCATAGGTCAGGTTACACTTATGCCGGCCATACAAGGGACAATTTAGCTCTTGATTCGCGAACGATCATCGTTCCTGTCTGAACAAAATGTCGATTGAACAGGAATCCGACACGTCAGTAAATCCCTGTTTGATCACCATTATTTTGGATGCAATTGCCAAAGATTAGCTACATCACCACGTTGCAATTGAGTTAATCGAAAAGGAATCGACCTGTGTATGCTCAGCTTTATTACTAAATCTTTTGTTTGGGAAACCAATAAAATACAGACGTTGTTAAATAACCCATGCATTGGTTGCTAGTTTAGGTCTAGGGATTGATAGAAGAGGGTAATCCTGACACCTAAACCAAGCAATTAAACTCTGGAGTGGGTTGGGGGACCTAATACAAAAGTTACCTAAAACTAAAAAAATAAATTAGCTGGAGCTCTAAAAGGGAGGATGTCTCTACTACGATTACCATATATGCGCAAAGTATTTGGTCAAGAGATTAAAATCACAGCATTTTATGGTTGGACTGAGTTAATGCAAAGCCCCTGAACATTGTATCATCAACTTGCTGGAGATGTTGGGAAGGGTTGTAGGAACATTTTTTTGCTCTAACACATGTAGGTTAAATGTTTGACAAAGTTAAGTCAACATAAAGCTAAATTAATATAAAGTAAATAGAAGCTTTAAAAGAAAAAAAACTACCCTAGGGCTGACCATACACGGATTGATATCAATTCAATCAATGATCCCTCATGCACAGCGTGATGATGTCAACAAGTGTACAGGGATTTACCAAAAAGTTGGTTCCCTGTTTGATCAAGCCTTCTTCAAATAGGATCAGTTGCTCTTGCTCCAAGAAAAGTTGGATGCAATCAGGCACAGTGATCAATTGTGCTTGAATCTTTTCAATAATCGAGCCGTGTATGCCTAGCTTAAGAATACATTTACAACCAGGTGCTCCTGTCTGCAACTCTATGGGGGGGGGGGGGGGGGGGGGACCATGACAGGTCTATTGTGCAAAAGCCTTATGTACTATTTGCTGGGCAGTTGTGACAATTAAAACAAGCCCTCAGAGATCCACTTCACAACATATGCAGTGTTTCCACTGCTTATATATTTACAAAGTGAAGATCAGCTTGTACATCAATATCTCCAGAGGCCTTAGCAGTAAGTGTAAGTTTAACCTCTTTTTTCTCCCTCAGGAATACTAAAACATTACCATTAAAAGATAAAGTAGCTCCACAACAGAAAAAAAACAGCAAAATAAGAACAAAACAAATACACAATATTAAGCATAAAGCTGTTGAAATGAATGTTAGTAAGACACGATTCAGTAAAGAGCACATCAAGCAAAGTCCATGGATTTCTAACAGTTTCTGCTAAACATGCTTATTCAAAAATTACCTGAACCGTGTATTCTATTTCTGGATTTCCAAATATACATTGGTTTCATTTCCGAAAGAGTAACATTTAAATATTGTTCCCCAGCTCTGTACCCAATTTATTGAACTTGACAATGCTCATTTCATCAGAATAAAAAGAGCTTGAATCAAGTTAGAAATCCAGGGACCGGTTACAAAATGCAACCTCATTAAAAAAGGAAGAAAAAAAACCACTCTAATGCTGGTCCGGTTTTTTAGTATGCAAAATCAGGTTAAGGCCTCAGCTAAAATCTAAGTCCTTGCCTGAAGGGCTGGGAGGGCTATGAGTACTGATGGCAGTTAGGGCTTTGGAAAAGCCAACACATTCCATGGAGAACACAACTACCTGATGTGGGCTGGGAATAGAAAAGTATTTCCCTGCCGAAACAAAACAAAAAAGGAGAGAGAGAAGATGTTCAGAGCATATAACGGGCTGTCACAGCACATGAAGAAGAGGAACTTTATATGCAGTTTGGTTGTTTAGGCTGACACTTTATTTCAATATATATGTTGGTCTGCTTGATATTATGCAGAATTTCTTCTTTTCTTACCATAAACATCTTTAAACGTTGGAAAATACCAAGGAAACGGTATCATTCTAATAAAATACAGTCAGTAGAAATTCCGTACTGCACGCATGATAAGACAATAAGACACACCCATGGTTTTGAAACAGAAATTAGGAAGGAAATAATTATACAGCATGTTCTAGCAAACTGGGCAGGGCTGGACCATGTGGACATTTTAGCGTCTGCGGTATGTCCCATCTCCAAAGAGACTGCAGATAGTAAGGCTAGGGCTCCACTGAACACAGGATTTTAGCGCAGTGGACAAGCTGCCTATTGACAGCAATGGGGTAATGACAGGGCTGTCTCCACAGATCGTCAGAACTCCCTATCTGTTTGTCCGAGCCTCCATCACGTTGATGTAGATGCAGCATTTCGTGTCAGGCTTGCTCTCACATCAGCAGATCCCAGCGAAAAGTGGAGCCTTAACCTGAACAATAGTGTCTTCAGAGGCGAAATGATAATGCATATTCCAGCAGGGTGTGGAAGCTGTAACATATTGTATATTGATATTCACTAGAAGTACAGCTAACCCAGAGGCTAACTTTTAGAGACAGGAGGTGGGTTAAGTCTCCAGCTGCGACAACAGGTAATATATTCACTGGACTTGCAATTCCTATGTGTTGGGTTGAAATCTATTCATATATGAATAAGTCTTACGACTTGGTTACTGAGGACATAGTTATGGGAAGAAAAAGGAGGAAAAGGATTAACAGTAAACCAGTAGCAAGTTTATCATGGCCGCTCATGTCATCTATTGGCTCTTTGATGTGATGAGCATCCTCACAGATTAACATGCTTAGTCCAGTATGTTTCATGGTAGGATTAGGTTTCGTCGGAGCAGAAGTGGTTACATAATGATGAGCATGTTGTACTTCAGGTGTCCATCCATGTCCTGACCGATGCTTGATAGATGACTAAAGTCACCACGCTGTGCTCGGGCGCCCATCTATTGGACGGGAATCAAGGCGCACCAAGCTTTAGGTGCCTGTTTCCCGGTCAATCCTTTGGATGGAATGGAGTTTGAGCAGAATTTACGGACATGTCCATTACCTGCTAGAGAGGCATCCACAGCTAGATTTGTTAATAGATTAGAGCACAATCAAGCAATGTGAATGTGCATGTTGCTTAAATGTGCTCTAATTCAACCTGTGGATGGACATCTTTAGAAGTAACTCAACTTCCAGAAGTTAGGCGAGGAACCTTTATAGTTGGATGAGAGAAATAACATTTAATAGCTGTTCTGGGAGCACTTACATCTTATTGCCAATTATATTATTCACCAATTCTTTTAACAGAGTCAAGCATTTCAGTAACCTAGAACTCCAAATGTGAAACTTTAAACTGAGTTTGGGAATAAACTTATATTTTATTTTTAATTTAGAAACCAAAAAATTCTAGTAACATATACACAATGTGGAAATCCATACAAGGACTACCAAGAGTAAGCACTTCAGGCATCCTACCAGGCAGTTTATGTTGTATGGGGTTTATAGGTGGGATCTAGAGATTGATGCTTATTTTTCCTTTCTTTTTAGGATTTCTATATAAAATACATTATTTAAACTGCTTTTATTTTCTTCTTCATTTTAGCAAAGATAGTTTAGCTAATATAAAATAACAATCATAATAATGATAAAACATAAATGTAAAGAGCAGACCGACCTGTGACAGGTTTACCAGATATCTGTCCGCGACATGGGATTCGCGCTCCTCCTCCATAAACCGCAGACCACATCTTATCATTGAGAGGATGAGCAACAACACAAAACAACTCCTGGCTGGAGTGAGTGGCCAATCCGTGAGTGAACAGACTCAGGTAGACGGCAGTCAGGATTTCACACAACAAGATGGTGAGCCCCGGTTGGGCTTCCTCTCCAGCTGAATTCAACAGGCGAATTAAAGAGGTTATTCCTAAACAGGGGTAAGAAACACATTGTATTTTTAGGATACAATGTACAATGGAACACATAGTGGTTTATTCTTCATCATTTTGTATGGACAGGGCAATAAATTACAATCTTATCAGCCTATTATATACCAATGGTGTTTCTAGTTCTTTAGGGGGTCCTATGTAAGAATGGATCATACCCCCCACATAGCAGCTGCTGACAAAGGGAAGAGAGGAAGAAAGAGAACCCCAACGGCTGCAATCGCTTGTTTGGGAAATCCAGAGTTGACCAGTGCATATGGGGGCTTATGTAGTGGAGCTTGGGGCCCCCAGTGGTCCCTGGGCCCTATGCACTTGCATATTCCTGCTATATACATTATGCATAGACATGTAGGCAATTTTAGCAGCATACAGACATTATGGATGCTGACTGGTCTGTAGCTACATCTTTATTCTAATGATTTTTCACTTGCTGTCTAGTATATGCAATCCCTACACATGTCACTAATGAAAAACTTAGGCTCACTTCTGCAGTCTTGTTTTTCATGTTAAAGCTGTTCACCGCAAAAGTCAGCATACAGATCTATATACCCAGCGACCAAAGAATCAATGCGCCATACAAACATATTTCATAACAAATAATTTTTATGGGACACACAGAAAATTTATTATTTTAGGATTGCGGATCAGTATCCTTCCAGATTAAAAAAGGAAAGGACACCTTGAGGAACATTTGTTTGCGAATTATATGCAGATATATATCTAAACAGCTATAAAAAAAACCAATAAATCTTTTGTTCAGAGTACCTGGCCACAGAGTGGGTAATGTGTTTGGTATGACGGCTTCATCCAGACTTGTTGTTCTTATTGGTTGTCTGTGAATAAGCAGCACACTCTGATACACCATACCTGTAAATGGATTGGTCTGCATGGAGGCACTGAAACACAAAAATGGGGACATACACACATGAACTTCTGCTCCCTCGATCTTGGATTCGATTGGCTTGTGCAATTTTAATATCAAGAGAGTCAGTCCAACATCGATTGACAAGTATTCAAAACAATCAATTGTTCTCTAAATTCCTAGAAAACCTGTCAATCGAAATTTACCATGTCCGATGCTTGATCAATTTTATGTTCCATTTCCAGCACTTTTGGTCAATTAAATCAGGTAAAAAGAAATCCATTTTCAGCCATAGACTTAGGGCTTGTCCTCACATTTTTTTTCATGCAGTGTCAATGCAGCAGTCCCTATCACGTCCATATAGAATGAATGGACGTGGTTAAAAAATGGGGACACGACTATTTAAATGAATGGAGGCGGACACGACTGGCCGCGCAAGTGGGGACAAGCCCTTCAAGTTGATCAGAACTGTGTATGCCTACCTTAAATACATTTCTAGTGTTTCTGCTCTAGCTCATGTTTTCATATACTAAAATTGTACTGTGCAAACCACCTGCATAGAGAGCTCAATGACCCCATTAGAACAGCTTAGGTTGGATAACACTGAAAAGAGGCAGAAACATGACCTACAATTTGCTGTGTATCAGGGTGGCAATCTCAGGCCAATGTAACTTTACTGGCATCATGTAAAGTATTAAAAAATAAAAAAAATCATAAACTTATTGTAATCTTTTAATCTCCAATCTGGAAGGATTGGAAGGAGAGTTGGAGTGGAAGATGTGACTGCCTAAGTGAAGTCTCTTCCAAAATCACATGAGATTTCGAGGCAGCAGGAGATTTCAGTGCATTTGGGTTGCCAGTAGAGGTCAGGTTAGTAACATGTTTATGTATTTTTTTGTTTGGTTTTTCAGTACATTAAGAATGCTTATGTATGCATTCCAGAAACTTTATGCCAGGGGCATTAAACAAATATTCATATTTTATAGTCTAGCCTTTAGGTAATTTCATGTCTTAGTCAAACTTAAGAAGCAAGATAAATATAAGTAAATATGTACTGTACCTGTTGCCTTGCCCTCCACAAAGGCACTGATATATGCAGGCAGACAAGGAGGCCGCCAGGGTGTGCATTACATAAATCTGGAGGAAAAACAGTCAAACATGTTTGTAGTATTCCATTTTTCATTAAAAAAACATTTAAACATGCAAGACACTAAACAAATCATTTAATGATAAAAAATATGTTTTAAGAATAAATGTGCAGTGTCCAAACACATCAACATGATATTCACAATTATAGAAGAAATCACTCCTGGGTGTTATAAGTGGGATCTAGAGATTGATACACATTTTACTTTGCTCTTAACTTTTTATGATTGCTATATAAAATACTGAATATTTAAACTGCTTTCTTTTAAAGACAAAAAATGGCTTACCTTGTTGTCACGCATATCGGGATGAGGGGGTGAATCCAGATTTATAATGGCATGCAAGATATCGTGTGTTAGGTTGCTGAGGTGCTGTAAAGGATTGGCTACAACAATTTTGGCACTTGCTGTGCAAGCAAACAATAGTGGAATTGAAGTTTGCTCTGTCTGAGGATTGGAGAGTAGTGAGCTGTCCTGTAATAAAAAAAAA
>CM070032.1:49350255-49362081 GCA_036250615.1 Ptychadena robeensis | reverse complement strand
AAAAAAAAAAAGGTGCCAAATTGTCAAAGCAAAAAAAACCACACAGAATATGGAGCAAGTAAACTACAACAATAGAGACTCTCTGTGAATTCAGACCAAATACAATGATGTCAGTATTATTCTAACTGTGTCCAGAGAGACATAAGTCTACACTACATTCATCACTTTTTACAAACCAGTTATTCGCTGTTGCGTTTTGAACTGTATTTTGATGTGTATGATTTGCAAGAACATGCATCTAACCATTTTTTTTGTTTATTTCTCAGCAGGGCCGTGGTGCTTTGAAGTTTACAGTAAATTTACAGTAGTTACTCCTGGAACCAGTGTTCTAAGCAATGATGATCAAGATCACATCTTGAGAAGCAAAAGGACAAAAATAAGCTGAAAAACTTTCCAACAAAAAATACAGTTGCCCCCCCCCCCCATGCAGATTCACAGACCCTGCTGCAGCCCTTCATAGCTATATTTCAGCTGTCAGAAAATGTTTGAATTTTTTTCGCTTTTGCTACCCCCTGACATAAGCTCTCTCTCATTTAGAACCCTTCAATCAGACAACCTTAGTAATACAACCCTACGCGATCTTTTAAATGCATTTTAATGACATAATATAGAAAGGTATATCTGAATAATAAAAAAGTTAAACTAAATTCAAATTTCACAGACATTGAAACCAGAAAACGCACTTTTCTAACGCATTTTGCTAAACAAAAAATCTAAACATTAAAAACACAAGCATTCTGTACATCAGAATAAACATACCTGCTGGGACTCCTGCAATAGTAGTATCAGCTCCATTCGCACAGATGCCAGACCGCCACCATGGGATCCATGAAGTACACAAAAACTCAGAAACATCCTTAAAAGAGACTGAAACTTCAACAGCCACTGGCGCCTTTCCACGAGTTCTTTCCTTTGCTTTGATAAGCCTTGTTCAGAAGAGTCATCCAAGCTATCGTCATAGGAATATTGTACAGCTCCCACAGAACTCTGCTCATCCCCATTAACACAATAATCACAAATCTTCTGAAGAGCAACAACTGCCCTTTCTAGCCAGCTGTACAGCTGATACCTCAATTTGCCTCCATCAACTTCATAGCCTGTGGATAATGTCCGCAGTTCCCCAGTCAAAATCTTGAGGCAAGCTCTGAACTTAAGCTGGGCAGCTATCACATCTTCGGAGGGACTGAGGACATCATTTTCATCAATGCTACAGGATTCAGAATAACTTGCACTGGTCGCCATCTCTTGTTTATCACTTTCTGTGCTTTGAATAGGCTTCACATTCTTCAATGATAATCCAGAGCCCTCAGATTCTTCATCGGTTTCACTATCCCACTTTAATTCCAAAGGTTCATCTTCAATTACTATTGATGGTTGGCTCCAATCAAATACATTTTCAGATCGTGCATGCTTCTCAGATGATACACGAGATAATCCATTGACCATAGAGCTTGACCAGTCAAAGTCACAAGCAGAGTCTTTCTTTTCTCCCAGTAAGGGAGAACTGGATACTGGAGTGGACACTTTACTAGTATCGGCCAAGCTTGAAGTCCGAAGTAAAGGCTTTGATTTTTTTACCACTCTAGGCATTTTTGATAATACTTCCAGGGCAAGCATTGGGCATCCAGCTTTTAAATGAGAATGAGCAGTAGTGAAAAATAACCTTCTTTCATTTAGGTTAATTTTGTCTGCCAAACCATTTTCCATAGACAGGCATATTTTAGATGCAGACTCTGAAGAGTCAAAATGACGTCTCAGTAACATAGGATGGGTTCTTAAGAAGTTATAAAAATTAAAGACTGCTGGATCGCAACTCAAAGAAAGGCTCCAAGAGTCGTCTGTAAAACAAAGACTTGTGTCAACATAAAATAAATGTACCCTTTAGTCTAGTTACATGACCAATGAATAACGAATAACAAGTATATAAAATCATACCTATACTCTACAATTAAACACTAAAGGTGGGCATACACATGTAGATTTTTTAGTTGACCCAAGTAAAAAAAGATCGCCGTGCACATTCACGGTGGTTGATTGTACTCTAATTGATGACGGCCACCGGTTTCATCGAGCAGGATTGATTGAAACCCTATCGACCAGGGAACCAACATATTGGTAAACCATGTAGATTAAGGATTGAACAGGATCTGTTGTGCAGTAGTGCAAGTGCTGCACATCGAGTCTCCGTTCAATTGAGGAAGCTCGATTGACGCCATCACGCTGCAATCAAGGGTTCACAGATTACACGGCACAGACCCATGTATGAGCTGCTTAAGTGTCACATTTTGTCCTTCAGATTTTAATAAAGAAGTCCCTTCCTCTGTGATCCTCAGGAAATTGTGTCTCCTTTCCCTACAAGGTGTAATCACTCGCAAAAAAATTCAAGGGTCACCATATTAGCCAACAAGATTGACCTGCCCACCACCCTGCAAGATAAAATATTCTAGTTTAAGCACATGGAGTTGGCGGGATATAGTTTTTCTGCCAGATGTGGATTAAATATAACAAGAAAGGTGGGGTAAAGTGAAGAAAGTTCTATAGGTCGATTGCGCTTACCTTTTTCATCCCTAACTAGCTGCTTTAATAAGGTATCAAGGGCGTGTTTGTAATCCTCCAGGATCCAGTAGGCCATGCTTCTAACAAAAGGATCAGAGTGCATGTTGGAGGGTCTGGGATCTCGGCCATGTGGCTCTATTCCCAAAACTCTCTTTTGGAGAATAGATTTATATGTTGAAGACTTCTCAAATTCAGATTCATAAAGCCTGGATATCACAAGTGCGAGCTGAATGTCGTGTAGCTTTTCAAGGCAAACCTGCAAAATAAGAGAACACATTAAAACAAAACACCCTTTTTTCCACCCTTCACCTGGCTTGTATCTGACTTTGTCCCTCCCTTCCTTTAATTCCTCCACAAAATATCTTCTGAAACCTCAAACACATTTGTGTGAACCAAATATAAACCATTATTTCACAACTACCAGAATATGAAATATGCATCTTTGCGAAAATATGCCACTGCCAAATAAACACTAAACTGTCAAACTTACACTCCATGATTAGGATTTCTTTTCAATATAAGTTACTTACTAAGCATATCATGGCTTTCAGACATTTTCAGACAGAGATGTAAATCAAGTTAAATAGCTCATGCTACAGGCAGTCTTAAAATACTACTGTCTTAAAATACTGGTAATTTTCTTAATGTGCTTTTGTGCCTTTCAAGAGCACACTTAAGGTCTCCATACACGGGTCCATACCCGTTTAATCAATGACCCAACATGTTGGTAAATCCCTGTTTGATCTCCATTGCTTTGGATGGGGAAAAAACATGAATCTATTGAACTAAGCGATGTACATAGATTCATGTTCAATCGGTGAAAAATCACCACTTTTTAAGCACTATAAAACTTAAAGATTATATTTTTCATACACCTCATACCTCAACTGCATCCTTCAGAGATCCAGCGAGAAGAAAAAACGCAGCCGAATGCTCAAAACGCTGTTTACCGAGAAGAGAGAATGCATTCTTCAGAGCCGCTTTCCTCCATCTCTCTTCACTAAAGTTATTCCCAAAAAACTGGGTCATCTTTGCCTCTCTTTGAGATCTTTAACAAAAAAGTGTGTTAAGTAGATATTCCTAATAAAGAAAACTTAATGCATAATTAAACTCTAAGGCAGAATTTACATGTATGCTTTCTGGGCTGCTGACAGTCGGCAAAAACTAGTAATGTTTTGGATTAACCTCCTGGGCGGTTAGTGCCACGGGCAATCACAGCATATTACAATGAAATTCTCCCCAGTTTTGTGCCTGTAAAAAAGCACTGCCGCCTCTGTGACATGAAAGTCAATTGTGCGGCCAATATGTGGGACCACCGTGGGCTTCCATGGTCAGGCGAGTATGCCCAATGTTAGCTCGTGGTGAGTTTGCTAGAAAACCAGAAGGTTAAAGAAAAGACTATTTACCATGAAAATATAATAAAAAGTAAAGCAACCCCTACATCCATAACTTGTCTCTAAAGTCAGCTTACCACATAGTGGCCCCCGATAGGTCCAGTCACATACAGTGCTTTGCATAAGTATGCACTGCCTTGGCATTTTTGATTTATTGCCTCAAAATAGATTGTTGTTACAAGGCAATTTTTCATGTTTGACTGAAGTGCACCAATCTATCTTTTGTTCTTTCACTTAACAGTATTAACTGTTCTTGATAGACTAGTGAAGCATTCTACAAATGAGACGGCTTCATAAAATATAAAAGTAAAATTCAGTGCTAGATAGAAAAAACAAACATTCAAAAAGCTGAAAAACGACAGGTTTGCTCTTCCAACCTGTAGAGTCCCCATATCACCGCCTTCTTCTTCATTGCTAAGTAAAATATAGCTGCATCTAAGGGATCATTATTCCGCTGAAACGCTGCCTTTGCAACCTGGAATGACAAAGCACACAATAAGGTTTTTCATACTTTTATAACAGTACAGCATTATATAGAACACGCAGTTACATTTAATGGCATTGCGCAGCATAATAAATGTGTGTTTCACGTAACAGCTGCTAAACTTGTTCTTGAATTTTCAGCAGCTTAAGATTAACCTCCTGGGCTTTCTGCCCGAAATAACTACAGGCAAATTCACCTCTCCGACGAAAACCCTGAGCAATTCTGCATATGGGTGGATCAGCCAATGCTACCTGCCTGATGAAGTCAGATATGACGCCGGAGGAGCGAAGGGTAGGTGGCACCATCTGCTCCATTAATCTTCATGCAATGCGTTCAGGACCTTCGGGAGGGCAGGAAATTGCGGCAGATCACAATAAAAAGCATGCCACATGTAACACCCAGTAAGTTAAAGAAAAAATGGGAAACAATTCCAAGCCAAAATTTTTACATACAGTGCATCTGGAAAGTATTCACAGTGCGTTACTTTCCACATTTTGTTATGTTAAAGCCATATTCCAAAATGGGTTGAAAAACATTTTCTTCACACAAACACAATGAAATGAAAAAAGTTTACTTGGGATTTAAGCAAATATATATAAAATCTGGTTGGTTACTAGGATCAACACATGATTACTGTACCTGTATGCAAAACTTTACCTTGCTATGACAAAAGTCAATCTGTCAACTGCCACACCTCTGTGCGGCAGTTGTAAACATTGTGCAGATAGGTTGTTCATTTGGGCCCATTTGCCCCAATTGTTACCCTATAGGCGACCACAACATTTTACATCCTGAAAGAAAGAAAAAGAACAATAAAATTTGCTCACCTTCTCAATGCATCTGCGCAAGCTGTTTGTGTTTCTCATCCACCAGCCCACTCCCATTGCCCTCAACTCTGCCCATGTGGGGTCTCCTTTCTGCATTGGTGGGAGTGTGGCAAGCAGCTCTTCCTCCGCTACGGAATGAAAGGCCCACGCAAAATGGCTAGTAGACAGGCCTAGAACAAGTGTAAGAACAAATAAAATTAAAGCAGTTAAAATGCATATACAGGGATTAAGTCAAATCCCCACTTACATTTTAAACCGGTTTAAAGCTGGAACTCAAACACTCCCTAAAAATCAGGAGCACCACAATATAAAGGATCACTTCAAAATGGATTTAAATTTGCAAGCATTAGAAGGTATATTGTTCTCCTACTTAAAGCAAGAATATACATTAGTGCTCACTACAGAGCTCTTTATATAGATAGGAAGCTAGAAGGGAACAAAACATCATTTCTATAATGCTTGAAACTCACTACATATATACATGTATGGGATCTTTTATCAACACACCCAAGCCATATGTAAATCCAATCCAACAGTAAAATCAGTCAGTAAAGTACTATTACCCTCCTATCGATGTGCTTGCACAAGACAACCAATTGAATAATTCATTGTGCCCCTGGGTAGCAGTAGTATTAGGTGTGTAGTAGTATGTAAACCTCACTATTTCCTCCTGGGATGCAGTGCTTGGACCCGCCTTATCCTTTTCCAGGCCAGCAGCTTACCATGTAGGCATGTCATTTAAACGTAAAGTATTGCACAGACTAACCAAGTCTATACCCAGGGCTCCCTCTGGTGAATGACACAGTGGAACACAGAGAAAGAATAAGGAGGTAAAGGATACACAACAAAAAAAAGAAAAATAAATTGCTCTAGCACCATGATGGCGAACATATGGCACGCATGCCCAAAAGAAGACACAGAGCTGTCAGTCTTGGCACAGGTAGACAGACTGTGTATCAGCGTGCATGCAGTGTGTCCGATTGATGGAGATGGGAGGAGAGGGGAGGTGATTTTTTCAGCCTGGGTAACATGCTAGTGAAATGTAAATAGACAGCAGTGCCATCTTGTGGCCACACTGATACATTTTCCAGGAAATTCAAGGTATTTACCTACTTTTATTAAAACTTGTTTATTGATGGACACTTGGGTTCCTTAACGCTGTCTGTGATGACATCATCACGACTATTCGACTGGACTACGACATCAGAAAAAGTACAGCCATGATCTCAAAACAGGGCATTAACAAAGAAACAGCAATGGCGCTGGCATGTCGGCAAGGACACTGCAACTTCCTCTCAAGTCATGTAGGGTTTCCAAACTCCTTGGTTTCTCCTTATTTCTGCATCAGGGCCAAATTTTCAGATATCAACAGTTTTAGCACCATTTCACACTGCCGTGCAGCTCCGTTGGCATTCTGGCCCAATGATGGACGTGTTAGCGGTAACCGTGTCCGTTCATGGTATATATTGTAATTTTAACCTGAAGAGGAGTTGCTCTAGCATATGTAGTTTTTGCATAAATTAATTTATTTTATCTTCCCCAAACGTTCTCACAACCCTTCTCTGCATCTCCACCAATTTCAGTGATGATACCATGTTCAGAGTCTTTAATAAACTCACAAAGGCAGCGAAAAAATTACAACGATCTCTATTTAGAACAGAACGGTCACTTTTTGTTCACAGGACATTACAGATGGCACCTTCTGCACAATTTAGAAGAACAGAAATATTACATTTGTAAACCTGAAAAACATGGTGCAGGATAACAGATCCCATGACAGTATATATTAACACACACACACACGACCTAGTCCAGCAAATATGGGTATAAAATGTTTTGCAGAATTCAGGAGCCTGCCAGACATCTAGAACAACCCAAGACACAAGGCAAAACAAGAATCCTTTTCTATTGAAGGGAATGTATGCAGGTGTAGCATTCCAGGCTGCCTGATTTCTGAGAACAGTCTATATAGAATATTTAGAGTAGCAATAAAACAGTACAAAAGGAAAACTAATTGTATAGTACGGTAGTAGCAACCAGACAAGTCTGTATGAAATAGATTTTCTGTTCTCGCATATAGACTGAATAAGCCTATACATATTGGTGTAAAGCAACACTATCAGAGGGTAGGTTATAGCCAGGGGTGCACATAAGTGGTCTGCCAGTACGCAAATGGGGTGAAAAGCTAGCTATGCTAATATTATACTTTGCATAGCACCACTGCCGGGGTCGGTCAGCCAGAGGAGAGATTCCCCCTCAGCCCCCCTCCCTCCTCGAGAAGCCGGCATGCTTACAAGAGGCCGCGGCCCCAGTGGCTGAAACTGGTATTGCAGCTCAAACACATTAAATTTCACTTTAGCATGCATAAAAGTAAAATAATAAGATAAAAGCACTGTTGGAATAGGACTATGAAAGGTTGAAATTTGGACTGCAGGTACTACTGAGGTATGAGATCTGGGGTTGTACTGTGAGAGTTATATTTGACCCATAGCCAGCTGGCGACCTGTGGATGGAGACAGCTAATCGGAGGATCAATCAAGAACAGGGAGGTCCATCTGCAGCAGAATCTACCATGCAGGAAGCTGACACAGAGGACAGTGAGGAAGACAACCCAACATATGAGGTGTGTACCACATACCATCTGTGCGGTGTGCACCCCTGGTTATAGCAAATGAAGATACATTTTTGGGCATAAACAAAATATAAACTGGCACATGCAATAATACACAATCATAGCACATGGTTACCCCATGTGTAAACTAAAATAAACTTGCCAGCAAAGAGTTTTCCAGCTTGATCAGCATAAATGAATAAACATTTTACAGTAAAAAAAACAAACATGTAATGTTAGTTTAAACAAATGCTCATTCAAAGTGAATACATTTGGGGATATTTTTTTTAAATATGAATATATTTGACATAAACATGAAAAAAGCTTCACTATGTAGTTTGGGACAAATCTACATGCAGACAGACAGCATGGCCCGCAAACTAAAGCTAGCCATACACCAGTTTACACATGTTTATTCTATTCAATCAACCGCAACTATCGATCCGTCAGGTCTATAAATCGATTCCTACCCACCTGGCACGCTTGATGATCGATGTATCGTTAGTGGTGACCATCAAATGATTCCTGTGCAATCGGACTAGTGAAGTATATATGACCACTTCAGATACACCCACCCTGACATCATTTGCTACCAAACGAATTTGAAGAATTGGCCAGAGATCGCTGCATGTTCAGATCGAATTGAGAGACAATCACAAAAGAATCGACCAGTCTATGGCTACCTTTACACCTGGAATAACTATGTTTTTTTAAACTTGTTGGTAACTTGGTGGCTGCGAGTCCATTAAGGTAAATTAATTTAGTAACACTGCATATGTAACACCGTATCCTCGAAATGGACACAGAAGTTGCAGAAGAAATTTTCTTAGCAAGTGCCACAAGACTCTTTCACCTTGTGTAACAATAATCATAGGAAATAACTGGGGTCAAAACGGGCAGCTAGAGACCCATAGGTAACAGGCGCATGTGAAGCCTCAGCCTCTAAAAAAGGAAACCAAGGACCAAAGCAAGAGCAGAACATGTTCCTCTGGGGCAAAATACCAGATTACTCCTGAGAAGGATCTGTGTAGATGATGCTCTTTGTACTCATAGCCATAAATTAAATACAGCTTTACAGGTTAGGCGAAACACATCACAGGAAGTAGTATAGTAACAGGATAACACATTTTGTAAACCCATGACCATGCTATCACTGCTGTTTCACAGAGACAGCCTTTATAAATACTTTGCAATACAGCCATGTCCCCTGCTAACCCTCACACCCAGTGACTGAACAATAAAACGGCCAAGCAGCTGCATTGGCATGTAGTTATCGGCAACCGCCCGTGTAGTTTGTTCAGCTGCGAGCGGCTGGTGGTCGCTTGCAGGACCGCGCCAGCCTGCAGCCAGCTTCATCAGTGTGGTCAAGCCCTTAACTCTCCCTCCTGAGATCATGTCAAGACCGAGAATATTGAAAATATTAAAAGTGCAAAATATTAAACTAGCTAGCTATCAACTATTCTTTGATCAATGTTTGATTTGACCGACTTGTATAAATTTCATTATCAACTATTAATCCAATACTGATCGGTTCTAATAGCACACAGGTGAACAGATTTCTTAAAATAAAATAATCCCATCAGATACAAAATTTATGAAAATACAAAAACTTTAAATAAATTGAATCTCATGAAGAAATCAGGAGGTTAGAGGCCAACATAAGGATATAGAAGCCTCTCACCCAAAAAAAAAAGGTGTGTACTTTGATTCCAACTCTCTAAGCACTGGTAATTACCTTTCTTAATTAACACTACAGCTGAAAGCAGGAACCAGTTGGGACAGTACTGATTAAACACCGCAAACAAGTGACTACAGAGCTTACTTACCTTGATGAGAAAGCTGAATTCTGTATGCTGGAGGGAGGGATGTAGTGAGGAAGGTATGGAGTCTAACAGCTAGGAAAAACTTCAGCCCACATTCATCAAGGGTCTCTCCACCTATTAACAAAAAACAGCTATAACTATATAAAAAAGCGTTAAAAAAGTACATTTCAGAGTGCCAGTTAAAGGAGAAGGGGAAGCTGTCAGAGGCTGCTTCTGACAGCTGTGCAACCTCCTAGTCCCACTGGGCCAGTCAATGCCCTAGGGTGTGCATGTCATACAGCTTGAACCCAGCTGACATACACACAGCAGAGGAAAGATGCTCCGTGGGCAGATCTTTCCTCTGGCTCTGCTACTGCAGTGTTTATGTCAACCAGGCAGATTTAGCTCAGCTGACACGCACACAGCGGCAGCAGAGGGAAGATCAGCTGACAGTTTCCCTGTCTCCCCTTGCCAAGCTCAGTGCTTGGCTGGAAGACAGTAAAGGCGCAACCACCTGTGGCCGAATAGTCTCTCAGCCTTGAATGGTTGCACACTCTCACTATAAGAAGCATACTATAAAAATGCATCTCATGGTGCTAAACATTTTGAGAATGACAACGGATACGTAACTTTTAGTTTTTTTAAAAAGTTTGCTGCTTCAATCTTTATTTTGGCAATCTGCATATACTCCAGAATATCAAAGAGTGATCAGACATTTTAAGTTCGTTGTTGCCTTGAAAAAAAACTTAACCCATAAATAAAACCAAAAATCTATTTCCACTGGATTTCAGCCCCACCACAAAAGGACTTGCTGAGATGATGTCACTAATGTTCACATGTAAGTGTGTTGATGAGCACAAGGCTTGAGATCACTCTGTCATGCTTTAAAAAGAGGGTGATGCTTAAAAGCCTTGAAACATTGTTCTTCCTCTGTTAACCATGACTGCCAGCAAGGAAACATGCATGTCATCATTGCGTTGCATAAAAAGGCCTTCACAGCCAAGGATATTGCAGATACTCAAATTAACCTCCCTGGTGGTTCACTGAGGTGCAGATTTCTGTACCAAAAAGTGATACAGTGTTTTGTCTTTCCGCCCCATCGGCGTCACCGATGACGCTGATGGGGACGGAAAGGCTCTGTGTGCCTGCAGCTTTGTAGAAATGCTGCTGGCACACAGACATGCCTGATTCCGGCATGGGCACAGTTTGATTAACGATCAGACTGCGTCAGTACTTGCTTCGGGCGTAACGCTAGGGAGGTTAAACCAGCCATAGATGCTATGCTTGGGCTTGGGGGCGTTTATCGAACATCGGCAGCAGCCTGATGCCATCATCATGCATGGTCAAGCGTTCGAAATACACCTTTACGATTTGACAACCAATACTGTGGATGGGGACCTTGTCCCCATCAAGTACTGGCCGATCGACCAGAGAAAAACGTTTGTGCTCTGGCCTGATCAAAGTTTGTGCAGTACGAAACGGTTGCTCCAGGTGGGCGCGTTCATTTTTGTTGATTGATGCACCAAGCGATCACCGAATGCGCATGGTGATCATTCGCAAAATCGCCAGAGAGGAAGCGCTTATGGGCGGCTTAGAAAGTTACAGAAAAAAAAAGTTTTCTTTGTTTTTTGAAGTTTACACTGTTTCTTTATTTTGATTGGATAAAACTTGATCCAATCCAAGCAAAATAAAAACAAATGTAACAAAAAAAATAAAAAAAAAAATCTGTACCTTTAAAATCTCCCGCCGGTGGCTGACGTCATCGGCACACAAGCGCAGATCACGGAAGAAGCCGGAGAACATCAGCGTATTTACGATCTGCTCGGGTGCAGAGATGATCCCACTAGCAGAACGCTCAGCGCGAGCGTTTTCTGCTAGCGAGATCCACTTTTGAACGGATTAGAGAAAGACATTTCTCTAATCAAGTTCAAAAGTTAAAATATATATATATTATATATATATATATATAATATATATATATTATATAGATAGATATAATATATATAATAGATATATAGTTTTTTTTTTTTTATAAGAGGGGCCCGCCTCCGTGACATAACACGTCACTCCGGGACCAGAAGAAGCCGCGACAGAGGGAGCAGATGGCGCGGGGAGCAGGTGAGATCCCATGATGTGCCAGACCCCAGTTCGG
>CM070032.1:49331903-49344138 GCA_036250615.1 Ptychadena robeensis | reverse complement strand
ACAGGTGTGTAATATGTCCGTGTAATGTATGTGGGGGATTTTTTTTTTTTAGTTTACTTCTGCTTTAATGTTGGCCACACAAAATATTGATAATTTGCAAATGTATTCCTTAAAGGTGAACCCACTTTTTGCCACAGGTTTTGGCATGGCTGGCTGTTATTTGAGGGGACTATTTTACATTGTTTCAAAGTGTCATATGAAGAGATACTGAATGTATAAACCCGCAACAACATTAATATACAATATAGCCTATATATAAGCCAGAATTGCATTTACATTTGCAGAAAAGGATATTAACATGCATAGTTGTATACAAAGCCATACCTACGGAGACTGGAACAGATTTCAGATGCAGTTTCCACATGTGCAGTACGGAGCGTTTTTCTTTGGTACATTCAATTACTACCAGGAAAAACTTTTCAGAAAATCCATTCTGAGTGGACTCTATCAAAATAAATAAATTAGCAAATGAAGTATTTTCTCTAGTCTTTGCAATTAGCCCCAAAATACCTTTATGCCAAAATTTACTATAATCTACATATCAAACTCAAAAGCAGCATGACCCCGCTATATGCATAGAATACACATTTTATTAGAGGAAGAGATTGACTCACATTAATAAACAAAAAAGAAAACAAAAACCTAATGTTAAAGTTTCCCTGATGCTCAAGATCACCCCCCGATAAATTAAGGATTAAAATAACTGTCTTTCAAGTGTTTATCACATGCCTATTCCTGCCCCAAGCATGTCACATGTCCTGCACAGCTTATCTAGTGGTTTTCATACGCTATTTCAAAGATTAAACAACTATCATGCTGTGGCTAACTGACACTTCTACACTAGTACAGGCTCACCACAGCTAACCACTCAGAAAATGGACAGTTTTAAAACCGTTTACATCCAAACCCATGCTTTAACATCCACCATTGTAATGGATGTTTGCTTCCGTCTACAATAAACTCCACAAAACTATTGAAACTTTTCCCTCGTATATGCTTAAAATTGTAACAAAAGCATATGGTTGTCAAGCTTCAAACTAAAAAGGGGAAATCTCTTAGGGCTTGTGTCCACCTCTTCTTTATCCCTGTGGTGGATGCACGTCTGCAGCGAGGAAACAGACGCAGAGGACACTTCCCATTATCTTAGCAATACGTCTGCAGTACAACCAGAGACAAGTCCATTGAAGATCAACGGACATGTGTCCAAGGCACAGAATAGCAGCGCCCAATACTGTTTGGGCACTGTTTTCCGCGTCTTCGGTATGCTAAATTAATTGGGCTTGCTCCCACCTATGCCAAATTGCCCGCAAGTTGTGGCAAATCTGCTGGCAATTGGGCCGGCGTGTCTACTTTTAACTGCAATGGACATTCACATTATTGCAGGAAAACTTGTGAATCTTGACTTTTTTCATTCATCTACAACAACTTAGGCAAACAGCTGTTTTTATATTTTCACAGATATAGAAAATCAGGAACCTGTTTATAGGCTTCCCTGTATCTCAAATGTCCCTTTTATAACTTGAACACCCTTTTATAAAACTTATAATACCCTTTAATTCATCTAACAGGAATAATTCACTTCAGCCTGTATTTCTGGATCTGTGCTGATAGTCACTATGCTAGTTAGCTGCATGGATATGGAATGAATCCCATTGCTTACCAAAGAGAGTTACTGTATGTTGTTTTTTTTTTTTTAAACTAGAGCTATAGTAGCAAGACCTGACAGAAGAATTTAAGAAATTTTCACTTAAAACACATGAAGTTCAGAAAGTGTTAGTGTCCCTGAATATAAATGAGAGCCCCATATATATGGGAGAAAAGCATAACAACATTAAAGAACATAAAGCTTTACCGGAATTTGATGAAATGCCACTAGTTCCTGATGTTTCAATTTTCTTCTGGTTTCCCATAATGAAATCTTCTTGAAAGACATGCAAGATTTGGGTTTTTCTACCATGCTGAACACAAAAATACATAATAAGTACAGAGAAGAGCAGCTACACATCAATAGGTAACAGTGATACTTACCAAGCTAGTAATGGCATCCAGTTCTATTATACATCCTGGACTAGCAGTGGACTGCTGACTGATGATGTTAAAAACTTCTCCAACGTATTTCTGTAAATTAATAAAAAAAAATTTAAAGGATGATCTTTAAAATGGAAACTGTAGGTAATACAAAAAAAGTGCAAATTAACCAATGATGACCAATGTGTAAATTCACTTTTGAGAGTCTGCAAATTTATCAGCAGTTGTAGTTGCCATATTAAGTGGATAGCTGCTTGTGTTTACAGGAAAATAATTATAATGCACATATGAATTTTGGACTTTATAATCAACGGGTTTTATGAGCATTTGGCAATGTTCCATAAATTGTTTTCCCTAAGTTTTTTTATGTAGATGTCTAATAATCTAGATTGCCATATACAGTTTTATCTATGTGTATTTATTTAATATAAGTATTTTTAAATTAAATAGATACATTCTAGTGCTGATCTGTGTACATGTGCTGCCTTTTGATCTCCTGGTTGGCAACAGATACAACAATGAACAGCACACAGTGATCATTTATGCATACTTTATTCTTTACGATAATTATTACCAACAAAAGTTTGAAGGTAAATTTATGGGGATTTAAACTAAAAAACATTGTTGTCTGGTCTCAATAAATTTTCACAATATCAATTTAGACTAATCAATCGTCTTTGTACTTGATTAATTAGTCTAAATTGATATAGTAAAAATTTGAGACCTTGTGAAATTTGTAATGAGGGAGGGGGGGGGGGCAGTCTAGTCTATTAGCCGGCAAGGTATTGATATTTAATATGATCATACAATACTAAATTAGTCTTTAAGTAACACACTAGCCAATATCATCACAAATTTTCTTAAAACATTGTCTGTTTTTTTTGGGAGGGGTGGCAGACAAGGAGTAGAACCCATGTCACCCACTCTGCCACCTGGTGAAATGATGATCACTGTCACAGTAAGTGAATGGAAATATTGAGAGAAACTGGACTTAAATAATGATTACAAATACATCATAAATAATAATATGCCCCAAGTCAACAATGCTTCTCAACAGACTTAAAAATCCAACAAACATATAAACCTCAGGCTTTATTGTGGGTACACAAACAAGAACCAAAACCACACTTACAGAAATATCCGGATTGGACAGCTCACACAAGAGTTTTTTTGCATCAATGACAGCTTGATACAACCTCAAATTCTGCCCATCGCTGGCAACAAAACACGCACTTGGCGAATTGCAGTATGTACCTAAGCAAAATATAAAATAATTATTATAGATTATATAAAAGGGGGATGTGACACAGACATGAAACTCAACAAAATAATTGAGGATCAAAAAGTATATTGTATTTTTCGGACTATGAGACGCAACCCCCTCCCCCGATCTCCCATAAGCCGTCATCTCTCCTATCCAGCTCTGCCTGCGTGAAAGCAGGAATGCCGCCTGCTTGCAAACACAGACAGAAGTGTGGCTGATAACATATTGCATAGGAGAGATCTGCCTCTGGCTGTGTGTTAACTGTTAGTGGACTGGGCTGCTTTAGCCCAACTCACAGACAGTGCAGTCGCATGTTGAAGATCTGGTCATCTGCACTGTATTGGGCATGCCAGTCAGGTCATCTGCACTGTACACAGCTGTGCCGGTCAGGGATAGAGGAAGGGAAGCTGTCAGAGACAGCTTCTCCTCCTCTTTAACTCCTACTCTGCCGGTTACTGCATGGAGCTCCGGCCAGCAGAGTAGGAGAAAGCCAAAATATTTTTTGTCCATCAGAAGCTCTGATGTATAGGATGCGCCCTATACAACACAGCATCTAATCGTCCGAAAAATTTGGTAAAATTGGTCTAATTATATGTATTGTCACTTTATTACTCTTTAATGTCTAACAATCCTTAAATAAAAAAATAAATGTATAGCACAGCAAGATATGTGGTAAAATTTTGGTGACAACTCAAATGTAAGTGATTTACTAGATTTTCAACACTATTACATCTTTACACTTTAAGACAAAGAAGTGTGGACACTGACTCACCTAAACAATAACTTGGTATAAGAGTGGGTAACCAAGCTACATTGGAGAAGGCAGAAATATGAAGAGAATTGATACGAGCCAGCTCAGAAACACCACCAGAAAAAGAAAGAGGTCCAACAGGATCAACGCGCCAAAGGATAAGTTCACTGTACACAGCATTGGGATCCTGGTAACGGTCTGGCTCTTGCACTTCATAATTGCCTACAGAACTATCTCCATCTTGCGAAAAGTTAGGTGTCCCAATATCTCCTTTTTGCCCTGTAGTGTGGAGTGCGTTGTGATGAGATGTAGTCAACAGTAATGGCAAAACTGAATGGCAGGCGAGGTCATTCAGATGAAAACGATGTCCACAGTATCGAGACTTGTGAGAAATGCTGAGCACAGTGGAAAAGGCAGATTCCTCAGCAAAACTCACTTGCCACTGATTCAGGGAGCCATCTGCATGCTTGGAGATCATCAACACGTTAGGAGTAAAGATGCTTAGCTTCAAGCTGTTTGATTTACTTTGCCCAGCAGAAATCAGCATGGACGTAGATCGGGCCATAGAAGTTGGCTTTTGTTTGCCCTGTTGAATGGCTAAGTCTACATTTTTGGTGCTTGCATACATCACTATACTTCGGCAAAGAGAGTTTGCATCACCAGTGGGAAAGGCTACCGGAATTCTGCATGAAAATGATACCTGAAATATAAAGTTACAGATGTTAAATCACACTTTTAACAAACAAAATTAAAAATAAGTGCTTCATCAGTGTACATGCTTTTAAAAGGATGTCTCTGTTCTTATAAAAGAGTAATCATGCAGCATGGTTTTGTCTAAAAATTACCTGAACTTGGCGAAACATGCCTGGCTGATACTCATCCAACCAGTCAACATGCCAGACAAGCAGCGAGCCATCCACAGGATGGATACTAAAAAGCATATCTGGATTCTTGTTCCATTCAGAAAGGAGGATTTCAATTTCATGATCAATCACAGATGATGGGAAGGAGACATTGGAGGAATTAGGAACCAGCCTTTCACCATTCACTTCCTTTTTCTCAGTTGGCAAAGATGAATCCACCCCATTATCATCTTCTAAAAAGACAAAAAAAGTTTTCAAAAGAAAAAAAGGAAAAAAAAGAAAGAAGGAAGGAAGGAAAACAAATCAAATGAGACTAGAATTTAAACATGCTTGCAGAGATGTGATGTGTGTGAAGCCATTTCTAGAATGAAGGCCCTATACACCTTAAGAGCTATCCATAACATTTGTATTAGATCTACCAACAACTATGTAGTATAGTGACCTTCTTGATCGAATACATTTGAAGGATTAGAAAGGTCCTCATATTACATGGTTAAGGTAGAAGAAAAGTTGATTGTACAGAAATTGTATGGAAAGATTGTAAGGTGTATGTGGGCCTCAAGACTGTCATTTAGCTTATATACATACCTATGATGAACATCATCAGGTTTAAAGCAAACTGCACAGACCTATTCTTTGTCACCTGGCCAAAAAACGGCCAGGTGACAAAGATATCTCTTTGTAAGATCTTCTCAAATTAATATTTGTCCCATTTAGTAAATCACTTTTTGACACAAGCAAAACTACTATTCCCAGTTTGATATTATCAGCACTGCAAATGGTCAATTATTCTGCCAGCTGGCTCACATATGTGAGGTCTGAAAATGCTAAGCAGCTATTTTTATAGCACAAGGTTAATTCCAAGAATAGAAAAATAAATGTGTATTACTAATCTATGTGACTTTAGTGGTATATATCTTAAGCTGGCCCATACACGTGTCGGATTCCATGGCCAATTGATCACTCACCCAATTGATTCCGGAGATCTCAGCGGGAATGGGAGCTGCAATCCATCAGCCAATTTAGAGGATCCGATCCGACAAGGTGGTATGCAGTGATCGGATCCTCTTAATTGGCTGATGGATTGCAGCTCCCATTCCCGCTGAGATCGCCGGAATCAATTGGGTGAGTGATCAATTGGCCATGGAATCCGACACGTGTATGGCCAGCTTTACACTTGCAGCATTATTAATCACACACTAACTTCTTGGGATGGATATACATACCTTCTTCAGAGATCCCTTCATCTTGGTTGGATTCATCTGCAGACTGCTGTTCAAAGCTCTTCCTGAGCTGCTGAAGAAAAACCTCCATAGACAGAGAAAAATGGAGTTCTTTGTTATTCAGCCAGTGCACTACAAATGGTCCACTTTTTTCTTCTGTCTCACTCAGGCTCATTGATGAAATAGAAGGGAGCAAAGGAATGTCTGCAGAGAAAAGCAGCACGGGTTTAGAAAAAAAAACTTACCACAAGTATGACTTTCTATCTGAAGATTCTAAAATGTCAATCTTTAGGTTTAAAAAGGACAAATATAAAAACTGGCTTTAAATGTTTATAACCTTTGGAAGAGAATACTATAGCTCTTGTCCAACACAAATTTTCTTCTATTGGAGTTTGCCTATGTCTTACCTGTAGCAGGGTTGATGCTGGCCGCGATGTGAAAGTGACAAAGTGCATTACCATGAAACGGTGCATTTCGATGAACATCATGTGCATCATGCTGATGGGGTGGATATCCTGTGTGTGCTACCAAGGACAAAGATCGCTTTCGGCCCCTCCGAAAATGCCGTAGGTTTAACTGTTAAAGAAAGAAATGTATATATAACCCCAAAAAGTTGAATGCATTTATTGTTTGAAAAAAATTATGTAGAGTCCCACTAAGTTCATAAACAGAACATTTGGCATAGGATCTGGGAGGCCTAGAAAGGCGGCAAACAAAAGTGTAATCTTATCATACCAACCCCCTCTGGTCAAAGAGCCTGGCAAAGCCTAGAAATGGGGAGGGGTAAAAAAAATGAAAAAGGCTCCCCCTCCTGACAACTGCCAAGCCTGATGCCATACCTCAATGAGGGGGAGACCTCTCCTAAGGTTTGGGGCCTCGACCACACAACATTATTTGGTCTGTGATCCTTTCCTCATAGGCTCTATACTAACATACCACCGAAGAATGAGTGGCTAACTGTGCATGTCTGGTGTCCTTCCATGCATTTAGTTCTTTGAACAGGAGCTCTTAAGCATTTAAATGCCGGGGTCCTAATACTTTTGGTTGTGAATGTACACTGCACAGCGACTGGTAATTTCAAATAAAAAACTTTGACAAAGACTGTGGCCAACTTTGATATTTATTTAAAAGATATCTACAACTAAGGTTGTTTTTCCTTCTCATATATAACAACAAACCTTTTCATATGGAACTCACCCTGAATTTTGCTTAAGCTAGGCACACACGATCAGATCTGTAAATAGATTTGAGTACAATCGAGCAACGTGCTCAGACAAATCTACCCGTATGTGCCTTCCTTTGAGCGGGATCAATAGAAGGGGTTCCAACATGTTGGAAAGCCCTGTTCAATCTCCCTTACTTTGAATAAAGACAAAAATCTCCATACAAAGTATTGGATGTGCTGCCGCTCCCGCCTCCTGCACAACCTGGACTCAGCTGTCAGTGTGAAGGGGGCGGAGACAGCACATGTCTCTGCAAGGCTGTGTTCTGGCTGCCTTTCTCACCAGTTGGCAGCTTGTGAGGTCACCACACTAATTGATCGGGGTTCGATTGCACAGGAATCTACCCACGTGTGCCCAGCTTAAAACTATGAATCTGGAACAAGCAAAGTGTAATACTATAACACATGTGACATCAAATACTCATCTGTGGTATTCACTTAAAAATCTTGTGGGTCAAATATAATTACACTGCGGGCCAGACTTGACCCCCTGGGAATATTGTACTTTGTCCAGTATGACTGCAGCATCACTAACTACTGATGGCTTTCACTATCAAGGGCCAAAATCATTCCCCACACTTAACTGTGCTTGAAATGTCAATGCCAAAATATGGGGATTAGACTGGATTCCTATACTTTTTCATATCAGCACAAACGATTAGCTGGACTCTTTGGTTACTGTATCATTCCTAATTAGTCTTAATCATAATTAAATAATTTCTATGTACCTTTGTACTCCACACTAAATAATCAAAGATCATCTCTATCCAATCAATAGGAGGTGGGAAATGAAGTGCAATTTTTTTGGAGCCCTTAAACCAAAACATAATGCAATGACCAACCCAACACCACAGATTACTGGATTTTTCAGAAGAGGCATAATGGGCACATTTTGAGTGTGGTGGGGGAACAAACCCATAATTTATTTAAGTGGCCATTCCCAGGTAAATAAACACAAACATGAGAAACTCCTTGCAGCTCGTACCTCTAATGCACTCTGTACCCGCTCTTTATTTGAAGGGTTTCGTTTGAAATTATTTAAACTGTCCGTCTCATTTTTTTGATTAAATCCATCTCCACATAACAAGCTATCATTGGGAAGTAGCGTCTCTGCCCACAAACGGCAAACGTTATCCTTGCAGCATGTCAGTAGAACATTACACACAGATCCCCTGTTTAAAAAAAATATATAATAAAAAATTGTAGGTAAATATTAAACAAAAAATAAAATGATGTACACAGAAAAATGTAATTATTACAAACATGACAATGTTCCACTTGAGCGATCAGCTACGATCACCCGTGGTTTTAACTGTGGCGCAGTCACCTGTGGTTTTAACTATGGCGCAGTTATTGCTCCCATACATTTGAATAGGGTGATCCCCACAGCTGCGGTCGGCTGCGGATACAGCCCGTGATCTAAAACGCAGCTCACTGTGTTTTTTGATCCCAGGCTGCCATTCTTCCCTGATCGCGGCATCAGATCTGTGGGTGCTAGCGATCTTCTGTGGGCACAGTGCCGCAATTCAAACTGCGGGAGAACACACAAGTGGAAACATGCCCTTACTCTTTCATGAACTCTTAGATTTATTATTTTTGCTTTTGTAGAAGAAACACCATCACCCTTCAGGCCAAAAAAATTTAATTCAGATGGTAATTGAGTACGATTTATTCTTGCAAAATAAACGGCTGTAAAAGGGGACTGCTGGATGATAAATCTTTATTCATGTACACTAAATGTACTGACCGAGGCATGAATTTACTCGTTTTTCGCCAAGAAAATCCGTTAACTGCTCTAGGGTGAGCAAGGTAGATGAAAGAAAAGTCTACTTCTCCTTGGCCCTCTTTCTCTGGACTTGTAACAGGAGACGTCACAGCAGAATGCCAGCTTTCAGTATTGTACCAAACCTTAACCATGCAGTCATCCTGTGGGAAAATAAAACACAACATGAAGGCTTGTGAGCATCACAAGTGTTTTAACATCTCAGCAGCACAGTACATAGGCTAGCATTCCTGGTGCAGTGATACAATACTAGCAACAAGAAACCAGACTGAATTGATTGGAAACAGAAAAAAGAAAATTGCCATGGATCATAATTCTGAGGCTTAGCTTTCCTCAATATTAGCCAAAGCAACTTAACCAGATAGAAGATGCAAACTGTGCAAATAAACTACAGTCATATCAAATGGGATTAAACTTGGTGTTAAGGTAGATTTATCAATCATCCAGAAACATAGTTAGAAAAATAAGGGTAAATAAAACTTCTATCCCTTACTTTGAAAACACAACAGAAGAAATTTAGAAGAAGCCAATTACCTTTCCTGCAGTTGCAAAAAAATCTCCATCTGGAGAAAATTTCATTAAATTCACACAAAAAGCAGTTCTGAAAAATAAAAGCAAAAAAAAGGATTAAATACATGACGGACATAAACCTAAAGAGAACTCAAAGACCAAACAAACTTGTACTTATATTGCCCAGTGGTGGAAAGCGTATGGTAGCAGAACAAGCCTTTATAGCAGTGGTTCTCAATATGTGCTTCTAACAAGCGGGATGGGAATTTAGGAGAGAGCGTAATGCCCCTTCCTTCCTAACTTCCCACATCATTTGCACAAGCAGGCTTGGAAAATATAAGGCAGGGGGCATTCCATTTACCCGATTGTGCTGGAGGGGACGTTGCAGAGCGTAATTTCTGGTATTTGTAACGCAGAAGTGACACTGTGCACCCGCACTTCCACATTTCAAATACATGAAGTGACATTTAGGGACAACACTATCAGGGTTGGGGATCTAAAAAGGTTGAAAAACACTGCTTAATAGGGATGCAAAGGATTTAATCATTCAACTACAAATGGCAACAAAAGTAATTTAATCATCATGTTGGGTTGCAAAACATGAAAACGTCCATATTTGGTGGCGGCTGCCATCATTATAACTACAAATAGATCATGCAAGTACTTCTCTGCTTCCTTGTAATAAGAGTAAAAGTGAATTTGCTTTTCTGTGATTTTTTACAACAAACGTTTTATTAAAGAGAAAAAAAACCATGAAAAGCAACCAAATTACATAAGATGAACAATAAACTCAAGGAAGGTGTGGGGGTGAAATAAAGGGATACAGAAAAAAGAAACATGAGGGGGGACCATGGATAGGAATCTGAATAGAATAACGTCATTGCTTTTCTGTGTTATTCCGCACACTGCATTCAGGTCACTATTCAGATTTTACCTGCACTGCCAAATGCATTTCCAGTTTGAAAATTCTGCATCTGCTTTCTCCTGACAATCTTCATTCGATAACTTGTCCAAAGAACTATTGCCCCACAGTTGTAGGCTGCTTGATCCCGTTAATAGGCGTGTTCCTTAACAAACAAACAAAAATCAGCCCCTTTATAAATGTTAAAAACACATATGTGGAAAGACTGTCAGAGGGTAAACCAAAACCATGCGATCAACATATTATAACTATGACTGTTGGATAAGTGCCATGAAAAAAACCAGAAATGAAATACAGAAGTTCACCATTCTATGAGCCAAACTATTTGCATAACTGTATAGTTACTCTCAAGCATTACAAAGAATCTCATTAAGGCACATAAAGGAATATCAATATACAATACACTACTACCTAGCATAGAAGTGCTACTGCATAGATTGCCTCACTGAAAGGCAAGCAATGGTGAGGTTGATAGGTTCTAATATCTCTAACAACTATGTAGTCTAAGGACCCCCCTACCCTCCGATTGGACACAGACAGCATAGTTTGGAAAAGTAGTATACAGTTTGGGTAAAATAAAGTTGATTTGCAACAAGGGTAACAAGACTATGCATGTCAGTTTGCTTAATCCTTGTGTCCCATAACCTCATTTGGTTCAAGGACTAAGTGAAGTGACTATGTCTGCTACAGTCACCAGTCTTTGCAGGCTCTATGCCTAGTGGCACCTTAAGATCATCACTCCATACAATTTGCTTTAGATCTACCAACAACTATGTAATGCCGGGTCCTTTCTGATAGAATACATAGCGATTGGATGGTTTAGAAAGGTCCTCATATTACATGGTTTTGATTGTACAGAAATGGTGTTGTAAAATTGCAAGGTGTATGGGGGGGCCTTTAGGTTTATCAGCCTCCAGCTGCTTGCTTGGTACTAATGGATTTTCCAGGTGAGACCCATAAGTAGCAAGACACTTAAAGTAAAGATTCTTACACCTTCCTATCCCGCAAGCCCTCAAAATTTCACAACCCCAAAATTTGGTGAAAATATTATTTAGAAAGGGCAGGAACAGGCCAGAGATGCACCTGAAGTTTCTTAACCTCCTCCTTAACCTCCTTGGCTAAGTTTCATCCATCATGAAACACAGCCCGAGTTAATTCAGGAGAAATGTACCTGTCCGCCAATTCTGTGCCTCAGTGTGTACGCCGATGCTTCCGGGTCTACCCCCGATCGAGTCACCAGTGACGCAAAGGGGGTGGGGGTAGGCGGGCGGGGATAATTTCATTGGTTACAGGTTCCCTTCAAAAAGAGGTCAGTAACAAATGCTAGAAATTGATTGCTTACCTGTTGGGTCCCATGTCAAATTATGCACAACCGAATCCAGCACTATGTCACCACTCTTTTGCCATTGTGTGCGACTTTCCTATGAAAGCAAAAAGGATGGATTCATTACGGCTGGCAATAAAGATTAGGAAGAAAAAAAAAACAAAAACAAAGAAAAAACACCACAGTTGTTCTCTGTGCATGCAAGCTGAAGATTCCTGATACTACTAAATATTTTTTCAAAACATTTGTGGGCAGAACACTGGCAAATTAGCCATTTAGTACAAGACTTAACCGCCCTAGCGTGCGGGACGGCAGCACCTCGTCCAGCGCTGCAGCTGCTACTAT
>CM070032.1:49311955-49323127 GCA_036250615.1 Ptychadena robeensis | reverse complement strand
TGATTTAAATCAAGCCTTACTGACTAGTGATTTAAATCAAATCCACCCTGCTCAGGAGTCACTGACTTGTGCCATTGTCAACAGGCGGACATTTCGGTTAATGCCCTAATACAGACTGCAATTCATATATGCAGTATATAAATCTCAGAGTTCAAGGTGTATTTTTTACAAACAGTTAATGATCTGTAATGTTATAGTGAATAGGACTAGTCTAATCTTTATTGCTGTAATGGTGTTACAGAGGAAAGTCACAGAGATGAACAAGTATTTTGTGACAATAGCCGTCTGTCTGTTCGTGGTGTATACAGTACACAGAGGTCTCCGGCAGGACCTGGACTTCCTGTACTAGTACAGTCAGGTTATTAATGAGTCAGTATTCCAGGTAAAGGCATACAAAGCCTCAGCGTGGAGAAAATTGCCCCTCTTCACCTTCTCCGAGCTATTTCAAGCTTATCAAAATATTTTAGCTTGTTATGGGTTTAAACAATTTTATTTATGAATGTAAACACCTCTTCTGAAATATGAAGAAATGTTTACACACTTGTACATGCAGGATCTACATATACCTGTGTGTATACAATTGTTCCCACTCCAGCAGAATTGAGGGGGTGGGTAAAGGGATTTTAAAGGCATCAAAGTACAAAAGTATAAAAGGTAATCACTTAAATAAATCCATTGTTATTTTCTCCTGAAGAAGCGATTTACCGCAAAACGCGTCGAGAAGCAATAACGTGTACGATTTATATATTGATGGACACATCTTTACGTGATTTGGACTTTATTAGAATCATGGACTTTATTTAAGTGATTACCTTTATACTTTTGTACTTTGATGCCTTTAAAATCCCTTTACCCACCCCCTCAATTCTGTTGGAGTGGGAACAATTTTATATACACAGGTATATGTAGATCCTGCATATACAAATGTGTAAAAATGTCTTCATATTTCTAGTTGGGATGACGGCACGTTTTCTGAGTAAGTGAGATCACCCCCCTTTAACCTCTGCTGAAATGTTAAGTTGCCAAATTATATGCAAAAAAGTAAAGTGCTCGGTAACTAAGGATGACATTCTGAAATGGGCAATCAAACTTTACATTGAGTGGTTATTATGACGTACGATCCATGAAAGAGAAAAAAACAGCTTACGACGAACAAAGATCAGACCCACCAGCACAAGCCTGCTAAATAGCGGACTTGGTATTTGTTCATTACAAATACCAGAGACTAGTGAGTGAATAAGGACACCGGGGAGGACATGGCTAATTGGGCAGGATTTGAAAAATTTTCACTAAAGCTGGCCATACACCTTTAGATCTCTGTCAGATATCCTAAGATCTCCCAACAACTATGTAGTATAGGGTCCTCTGCAATTGAACACAGGTAGACTTGATGGTTTAGAAAGTCCCTCATATTACATGGTTTTGGTAAAACAAAAGGAGATCTAAAGGAAATCTGACAGAGAAATCTAAAGGTGTATGGGGACCCTAGGTACTGTATACATGTACTTTCGCTGCCAGAGGTTTAGATATTAATGCCTGTGTGTGAAGTTCTTTTGAGGAGAAGGCAAACTAACACTGTTATACAAGCTGTACACTGACTACTTCACATACAACGTGTCATCTTCAGATGTGCTTTTCTATCAATATTCACCATGGCACCAGCAGGAGCATTCTCACGAAGTGGACATAAATGCCACTTTGCAACAAAATAAAAAAAATTATTCCGCCTCAAGACATCTAGATTTTAATTATTTTAACATATGAAATATACAGTCAGGTCCATAAATATTGGGACACTTATATAATCGTGCCTCCCACTTGTTAAGGGAGGAAAAGTAATGGGACAATTGGCTTCTCGGCTGTTCCATGGCCAGGTGTGATATACCCTCATTATCCCAATTACAATGCACAGATAAAACGTCCAGAGTTAATTTGAAGTGTGCCATTTGCATTTGGAACCTGTTGCTATCCAAAGTGTGTCACTATCAGCAAGCCATCATTAGGCTAAAAAAAACAAAACAAACCCATCAGAGAGACATTAAAGCCCCCCATACACATTTAGATCACTCTGTACATTTTCCATTAGATCTACCAACAACTGTGTAGTATAGTGGCCTCTATAATAGAATACATAGTCATTGAAAGGTTTAAGGTAAGTCCTCTTATTACATGGTTTTGGTAGAACAAACGTTGATTGTACAAAAATTGTATGGTAAGATTGTAAGATGTATGGGGGCCTTTAGTATGGCCAAAACAATTGTTAAGAAAGAACGAACAAATGGTAAGCTCTGCACCACCAAAAGACCCAGAAGACCACAGAAAACAACTGACAATTCTTTCCCTGGTGAAATTTTTTTTTTTTGCCAGATCTGGAACACTCTCCAGGAGGTAGGTGTATGTGTGTAAAAGTCAACAATCAAGAGAAGACTTCACCAGAGTTAATACAGAGGGTTCACCACAAGATGTAAACCATTGGTGAGCCTCAAAAACAGGAAAGCCAGATTAGAGTTTGCCAAACTAACTAAAAAAGCCTTCACAGTTCTGGAATAACATGGACAGATGAGACCAAGATCTACTTGTATCAGAGTGATAGGAAGAGAAGAGTATGGAGAAGGAAAGGAAATGCTCATAATCCTAAGCATATCACCTCATCAGCGAAGCATGGTGGTGGTAGTGTCATGGTGTGGGCATGTATGGCTGCCAATGGAACTGGTTTGCTTGTATTTATTGATGATGTGACTGCTGACAAAACAACAGGATGAATTCTGCTGTTTCGGCAATATTATCTGCTCATATTCAGCTAAATGCTTCAGAACCCATTGGATGGTGCTTTACAGTGCAGATGAACATTGACCCAAAGCATACTGCAAACTGTTGTAATTCCCACACCATTCACCTCATAATCCATTATGTTCTCCAAATCAATTTTCGATCCATGTGGTGGAGCCAAAAATGTTAGAATTGCGTCACTGTCCCAATATTTATGACCTGGCTGTATTAGCAGAAGATGCTTGGGATAAGTTTCGCTTGAAGTTCTCTAAACACTAAAGTCATCGTTTAATTTTCACCAAAATTAATTCAGTAGATGGAGATAAGTGTATAAGTTAATATTATTGAGTAGATCCAGGGGAAAAAAATGAACACGCAACAAAAAAAATTCTAACCTAGCTGATCCAGGAACAGAAAATTCATAAAATGAAATGTATTAGGATGAGGGTCTCACTCTCCCCTTACAAATTTATAGAAGACCTGTCCTATGGGGTTAAAGGGGGGGGGGGGGGATTAAACCATTGTATGCTGCCATGATGGCCAGGAAATAGTTCTAAAAGCAAAATTACAAATCCAAAAATTTTAAGAATAAAGCCTAACTTTTTGCAACGTTTTCTATAAAATGTACTGCAATTTAAATATTGATTGTCAGATGAATGTAAAACTGAACATCTCGCACACCAAGGAAATACTAGGTCTAACGCAAACCCAACACATCCCATCACCCCAATAATACCATCACCACAGAAAAACATGGTGATGACAGCATCATGCTGTGTGGATGATTTTGAGCAGCAGAGATTGAGAAACTGGTCAGAGTAAGGGTAAAGATGGATAGTTCAGCAATATTCTTCAGCAAAAATGTTAAGGTGCCCATACACCTGATGATAGCCGCTCGATAGCTGGCAGTTTTAAACGCTGACATCACACCATGTGCGCTTGCGGCCATCTATCTAGTGGCCATCTGATGAGGCCATCTCTGTCTTCGAGCAGGATCAATCAATTCACTCGAAGACAGGGTTATCGGACATGACCATAAGTCACGGTCAATGTCCATTGCTTTGGATGGGGACTGTGGGTCCCCATGCAAAGAATCGGCTGAGCTGGATGACACAGCAGTGCTGCGCCACGAGCTCCTTCGATATTGGGCTCAGCTCAATTACATCATCATGTGGAGCTTGATTGCTGATCCATCTCATGGGCATCGACCGTGTATAGCAACCTTTAGTCTGTCTGTGATTTGAGACTGGGACAGAGGTTTACCTTCCAGCAGGACAATGTCCCAAATTGCTTAAGCACCACTTGAAAGGTTAAAGGGGCACACTCGTAGCAACCTGCAGCTTTAGTTTTCTCTACACTGAAGTTTCCTGTTCTTTTGTACCATTTTCAATTATAAAAAATGTTCTGAGGCAACAAAACAAAACTATTACTTTCACAAGGCACTGTGCATGTGATTAAACTTGGTAGTCAATATTTTTACAATTGTATATTTGTATCATGCTGGTTGGTTCTACTGTGGGGGGAAACAAATAGTACCACAGCTTTTAAAACCTTGGTATCAGCCAATTGTACCAGCCTGAATGTAAGATTCTATGCAAATGTAATATTTGTCATGGATAAACATATAACTGTTTGTACATCTAAATATACAGTATTTGTGTGGTGTATATAGTATATATATTGTAAAATAGTCTAATAAAAACAAGCATTTCCCAAAACCTTCCTGGAAATCTGAAGATCTTGAAATTAACTTTGCCCTGATTACCGGTACATCCCGGACTTCTCCAGTCTTTCTTCCTTCAGTGCCCACCTTTACCACACACTTAAATCGTAGAGGTCACAAGGAATCCTGGGAAATGCAACCCACAGATGCACAGAGGAGGCAGGAAGCGAGAGAACACAAGACAATATCGGCAGAGATGAGTGTAATAATACTTCTCTTTACAAAGAAGCGTTTATTCCCCAAGATGTCAGGCTTCTGCTGCAGTCATGCCATGTAACATATTTATAGTGATTTGCCCTTAGTTGTCCTTAAATGAGTTTTCTTTAGTTCATGTAATTTATGTTCATGTGCAGCTGTATGTAGGACATCTAAATCGGGATAAAGAGTGCTAGCTGTAATGTGGGGTCACCTGTACTGCATTACCTATAGATGAAACTAGATCTCAACCACAAAGTATATGTATTACTATGTGCAAATTCCTAGATACCTATTGGGTCCTTGCTTACTTCCCAGTGTATGCTCATATATCTGGGTTTAGATCCAAGTTTCTGGACACTCTGAGGTCCTTGGGTGCAACCCCTAGGCAATATCGTTTGTACCGGCGTGTACAGAAGTCTATACTTTAAAGCGTCATTAACACTTTTTGTCACAGAAGGCATCTGGAAAGCATAAACAAATTTGGGTCGTAAATCAAAATTTTGGTTGTATTTTGAGCTGCTCTTGTCTGTGGAAGTCACCATGTTGATTTCTGTGTAGTTTCCAGTCTCAAAACTGACCTGAAAGAGTGTGAAAAGCTGCTGATTAAGAAAAAAACATCTCTGCGGTTGTACAGCCACAGCAATTCTACAGAATAGTAGAGGGACGACAGGGGGAATGCAGAAATATTATCTTTTTTATTTATTTATTTATTTATTGTTTAAATAATAGCGGAACACCTAGTACATCAAGTGAGTTTAGGTGTGCTTTACATTGTTATATTACATGTTCACGTGTTTGAATTTACACACTTGGTCACAATGTACAATAGAGAAGAGAATTTGTCAAGGACACGCGGAGAATGAATGTTAATATTTGCTTGGCGAGGATAGGGACAGCAGTAATGTCACTGCAATCAACTTTAACTACAAATACAAAGCAAAATAGAAGGAAATACGCAAGGGGCAAGCCTGCGGAGGAGAAAGGATGATTGTTCACTGAATGTAAATCTTATTGGGGAGAGTCAATCGTCACTGTAAAACAACTAGAAGGGCTAGAACAGACGGGGCAAACTAAAACCCGGGGGCCAAATCCGGTCCTTTAGTATTTTAATCCGGCCCGTTGTCAGCTTGGTGTCAAAATACTCCCTTTGCTCAATTCCTGCAATAAGTGCCTAGAGGATGATTATAAAGGTCTCCTGCTAGTTTGCTTAGATTTACTATCCAAAGCCTCATATCCTTTATAAAGTATGCCCATCCCTGGGCTAGAAGGGATTTTACAACCGTTGTGAATATTATCTCCCATTCTTTTCTTTCCGCAAAGCTGAAACATCTTGATTTACACGTCATCACAGTAACAAACTGTCCCCTAGATGTCACAGCTACTGTATGTTTAACATTAGACATTACATTGGGATGCACCCTACACAGCAAAGTGATCGATAGCTGAAAAATATTTGGACGTTTTGACACTTTTCTGGCCTGAGAGCCGCACCCCTTACCAGCGGCTTCTGTATGGGAGCTGTGCAGGTTTAGCCCAACCCACATGCAATGCAGATAGTAGGCGGTCTGCGTCCACAAAGCACAGAGACGTAGGACTGGCAGATTACACAGTGCTTTGCAGTTCCTCCACCTCCGCGGCTAAATGTAGTTGGTGGAGAGCCTTGCCGCAGGTAAACTTTTGCACCATGAGACGCAGCCCCCCCAAACCCCCATTTTGCATGTCTTATGGTGCAAAATATACAGTATACAAATCCTGTGCATTAGCTTGTATATATTACCTAGGTAGTACAGTAGTTTTAGGAAAAGTTTAATTAATGTTAATATTCACCGTTCAGGGCGGCACCATCTCGTCCAGCGCTGCTACTCCCACTATAGCACTGGACCGGCAGCGCATACTCACAGTTTTGCGCTATCCCGGTGTCCCCGATGTGACATGCTGACAGCTGGATCCTCTGTCTCTTCTCTCCCCCCTTCGTGACGTGATGACGTGACATTGGGGAGGCGGCAGCAATTTGAACAGTAAATTGCATGAAATCAGTTTTCTACAAAGAAAACTGATTTCAATATGCTTCTATGTACAAAATATCGCCAAAATAAAAAGTCTCTGGTGCCCCAGATGTGCCCATATGCAGTAACCCTCTCTTTCCTGGTGTGATTTTACCACATCCATCACACCAGGTTAGAGAGGGTTAACTGCAAATGGGCACATCTGGGGCCCCAGAGTTTATTTGGGCAAGATTTAGTACATAGTACATAGCTTTGTGCCCTAATTTTTGTGTTTTCTCATTATTTTATTTAAAAAAAAATGTATTTTACATAATTGTTTGTTTCAAACATTCTTATATTCAGGATGTCTATTAGACCCTTGTATGGACAGATTTTGGGAAGTTACAGGCCTACATCATAAAGAAAAATGTACCATTGAAGTCTATGGTGCGCTTTTGGTACAGAAATCTGGACCTCAGCAGTGCGCTAGGGAGGTTAATAAGGATTTAAGATGCAGCATATCTGGATTTTCAGGAATCAGCAAACATTGTAAAAGACGGCCATTAAATAGGTGTGGTGGAAAGTAGTTCTTAAAGCTTGAGGACGTGGATGGGCCCGGTTCTGGTGGTTTGTAGGGCATGGTTTTATGGTGGCATTTCAAGCAGGAATATAAGACAGTATAGAACAATTCTGATGAGAAGTACACATACGGATGTAATACCGCAGTGATGGATTTTGATTGCATTGTAACTTCATTATATTAGAAGTTTAAAGTAAGGAAAGTTCTCCATTGCCATCTTGACAGCCACTTCTGATCCAGTATTCTAAAATAAGCAAAATGATACCTCTGGCAGAGGAAGAATAATGCATTCTACTTAGAATATTAGATCCTTCTTTGAATAGACAGCTTAAAATCAATCTGAATAGCATTTATTCCAGCCCAACACCTCAGGTTACTATGAAATAATGTCATTAGCGCAATTGTACAAAGCAAATGTCAAAGAGCTATACAGGAAGCTGCTCAGTGCCTGCAAGGTAAACCAGGGAACCATTTCACTCTGGAGAAAATGTAATTTACAAAAAGAATTTACACAGCAACGTGTCAATGTGAGGCAGCAGATGTTCTAGTCACACACACAGAAGTCAGCTTTCCATACAACAGAAATCTTTAGAACACAAAATATTACTTCCAAGGTCCACAATGACATTACTGACAACATCATCCTCTTAGATAACGAAGATTTCAGGCCCCTTCAGAAGATTTCTTTTACCCCTAAAATCCCTCAAAGGCAACAGATCTTTAAATGAGAATAAAACCAAAACTTTTATGTTTACAACAGAAATGACTGGAACTGAGGAGGGCATTTTACACACAGAAATGCTGATCTCCTCAGAAAAATGTCCTCAAAGCAGAACTGCAAAGTGTGTTACTCATGTCTGCCCACAAAGTCTCCTCACAAGGCCCGCACGCAGCAGTATTAGTACAGCGGAGAAGGCAAAGCTTTGTATTTGTATAGCACTTGCTGGGTTTGTCATTACCCCCAGCACAGTATATTCAGTTCTGACACCACCTTGTATCACAGCACTAGCCCATGCACCCACCCACTCACCATGGCAGGCCTGGCACTCGTACACTGAGCGGGCCAACATTAAAAACTCGGCCAAAGACATGGCCCAACCTTGATATGTAATGAAAAAATGAATATAATGGAGGATGTTTTTCCTTTGCCTTCAGATATAACAATGAGGCTTTTCATAAGGAAACTAAGTTTTGCCTTGCATCTTGAACAAGCAAAACATAAAACAATAACACATGTGAAATCAAATGTCAAAACAGAAGTTTGTTTTGGTAAAATCTTGCGAAGCAAATATAAAATCAGACTGTGGTCCAGTTTTGGCCCCCCTGGCATAGAGTGAAAGGGGATCCAGAGAATAAATTTGGCGATATAACACTTTGTGTTATTGTTATCATAATGTTCTATGGGAACTGGGTACATATACAAGTCTACACTAAGACCAGAACTGGGGCTCGGGACATGTTGGTGCGGTTACTTCAGTTTGCATGCTATTGGGGTGCTGTTTATGTCGCGGTATTCACCATTTTGGTAATACTGTGCCCGAAGACACATCACATAACGCGCAATTGTTTATTAATGGGCACATAAAATAAATGGGATGCGTCAGCATTAAGCCTGCCGGCCTCGAGTGTGTGGCGTTTGGTGAAACGTGCACCTGTATAGGCTGGCACCTCCCATAGGGGAAAGCCGGGGGTGTAGACTAGGCCTTTGAGTAGAGGTCCAAGCTTAATATTCTGCCCAAGGTAAGTTTGGTATCAGAGCTCTTTCATACTACTCGCACTGCACATGGTATAGAGGATTGTCTTAGGATACCTGTGTTACCATAAATACTGCCATGTGGCTTTTCAGCGCCATTTGGATTCCAATACAGAATGTGCATAATGGCTCATAACCCTAAATACCGACACAGGCTTACCATCAATTGTTATTTACAGAGCCCAAACAATGCCATTTGTAATTCAGACCTTTCTGCCCCTCCTTATCCCAATAGTATTATGATACTTCTACATCGGTTACATTTTTTTTTTTACTGCTGGTGACTCACTCACTCAGATTCTATTCACATGCCACTCTATCCAAAACCAAAATAGAAGGTTTTTATATTAGATATACCTGGCATGTGGAGACATTTAAACTTGTTACATCAGTTAGTGAAAGTTTGCGCTTCAGCTATATGAATAGAAGTTGTTGCTAACATTTCCAGCACTTTCTGGTATCAGAGTTGTAGGATACGTTGTATGCAGTGGAGTAACATTTTGCTTGTGTTTAATGCCGATAAAGTAAAAAGGGGAAACATAAGCTAGCCATACCGAGGGGCCAGGTTAGGGTTATTGTGGAATTAAGTAAAGGAGAATAAAATCATGGGCAGAAGTGCTTTCAGATATTAGAATAGAACAGGACCCGCTTTGATTGTAGGACAGGAAAATATGTTTAGTAAATAACAGCTGACTTTCTGACTCTTGGCAGCTTGTCTATTGATTGAATGTAACTATTTCATGGATACTATGAAGCAACGAATAATGATTGTAACATCACACTATGCAGTAGGAAATGGAATTGTCATCTCTGTGCAGAATCTCCCGCAGACCAAAAGCAAATAGATAGAATCCACAAACAACTTCGGCTTCGTTACAAATTTCACAACTTTTTACAATCACTTCACACTAGGGGCATTTACAATTTAGGATTTTGCCAAGTTGAGTCATCCACCACTAAAGTCATAAGCTGGCCATACACCATTAGATCTCTGTCAGCCTTTAGATCTACCAACAACTATGTAGTGCCGGGTCCTCTGCGATTGAACACAGGTAGACTTGATTGTTAAAAAAGTCCCTATTATTACATGGTTTTGTTAAAACAAAAGGAGATCTGAAGGAAATCGGACAGAAATCTAAAAGGTGTATGGGGACCCACAGTCAAGCCAACATGACGCCATCACACAGAAGCAGCGGAGCAACACAAGTGTCCAACAATAAACAACTTTTAGAAGTTCTCTCTCATTAACAATGAACATGACAAGTAAACAAAACAAGTAAACAAAACATTGAACTTGTGGGAATATGGGAAAAGAGTAAACCGCAGCAGCCAAGACACACAGAATGAGACAACACTGTACATCACAAAATAACACATGGTCATTATAAAATATATAGAACTGTAAATCTACTCAGTGACAACTCGCAGCAGTGCTGCATCACCTGTGTTAGCTTGCGGATGCCGCGTCAGATACTTTTATTGTACGTCAACATGGGACTTGCAGACTGTGCAGGTCACAATGCGGTTTGTGTGGTCTAGACTAAAGTATTTCCATACTTGTTATGTGTTTCTGTCACATACTGTTTTTGCTGCCATGTCTCTTGTCTTGTATTTACATTTCCACCCTTCTTATAAAGCGATTATAATAAATAATGAAGTCAAGGAACGTGTGTCAGCGTAACCCAGAGGCAGAAACTGCATTGTGTATACAAGTGTGCACACAGAGAGGGGGAAAAAAGAAAAGGGACTTCTCTAAAAAGCCATTGACTTGTCCCTTTTATCTTTATAAATTCTTTATCCTTCAGCCTGAAGCAAATCAAACACATCACATCTTTACCTGAAGGAGGACAACCCAACAGGTACCCAACACAGAACTCTTACAGTTGTGTTCAAAATTATTCAACCCCCACTGAAATTGAGTGTTTTGGCCATTTTGACCATTTCAGTCATCTTGTTTACAATGAAATCAGCGAGGCACTTGTAAGTCAGATAAATATAACATTAATAATGAAATAACCACAAATGTATTTTCTGTGCTCACATCATTATCAGTTTTATTCAACCCCCAAGTGACATTCATCCTTAGTACAACATCCTTTTCCAGTTAGAACAGCTTTTAAACGCGAAGCATAGCTTGACACAAGTGTCTTGCAGCGATCTACGG
>CM070032.1:49297477-49308654 GCA_036250615.1 Ptychadena robeensis | reverse complement strand
TGTGCAGGTAAGTACATTTGCAGGTACACAGTGTGCTGTGACAGTACATGCAGATAATAGTCTGTGCAGGTAGGTACATTGTGCTGTGAGAGTACATACACTTCGTAGTCTGTGTGGGTACATAGAGATAATAGTCTGTGCAGGTAGGTACATTGTGCTGTGAGAATACATACACTTCGTAGTCTGTGTGGGTACATACAGATAATAGGCTGTGCAGGTAGGTACATTGTGCTGTGAGAGTACATACACTTCTTAGACTGTGTGGGTACGTATAGACATTAGGCTGTGCAGGTACAGTGTGCTGTGACAGTACAAACAGACAATAGTCTGTGCAGGTAAGTACATTTGCAGGTACACAGTGTGCTGTGACAGTACATGCAGATAATAGGCTGAGCAGGTAAGTACATTTGCAGGTACAGTGCATGCAGCTAATAGGCTGTGCAGGTAGGTACACAGTGCGGAAGTTGTGCTGGTCCATACACATTACACTGCCACTTACCGTGATCGGCTGCTCATGCAGGCTGCCCACAGAGAAGCAGTTATCCCCCGGGTTGACGGCTCCTGTCAGCACCTGGTGCAGATTCATGGTCCAGCGGCCGCATAGAGCCCGCCACTAGAAGTGACCGGCTAGCAGGACGTCATGGGGAACACAGCGGGAGAGGTCAGTGGGGTGACGGTGGCTACACCGGCCGGCTGACAGAGGACGAGCTGAGGAGACAGCAGAGCGGGTGACGCGCACTGGTACAGCACAGAGCAGACTCCAGGCAGTGAGGTAACCAGCTCATCCCACACTACGCATGCGCCGCTGTCCCTCTATACCTCCGCTGCCGTCATCAGAGCGCGAGCCACACTCCTCCCGACCACCGCCACCAGCACTGACAGGCTATAGGCACAGCTGGTGAACAGGAGGGCGTGTCCCAGATGGCGGCGTATGGTTGGACGACATGCCACAAAGGGCGGAGTCTTTTGCGCTCTAACATAAGTTCGCAATCCTCCTGCGCATGTGCGGCCTCGGGAAAGTCACATGCTTGTGTGTATGTGGAACAGGAAGAGCGAGCTGCTAGTCTAGTTCTCTGACAGAGTTGTCATAGCTGAGGGAGATGTCACTTCCATGCTAGTGCAGCTGTATTGTGTCATGCGGCCAGAACACCAGAGGATGGGTGCTTGTGAGGAGCAGTAGTGGCACAATAGATGTGTAACATGGGACAAAGGAAGAACATTGATTATCCTCTTCAACTCATCTCAGTATAAAATTCATGTGTTTCCTGTTAGGTGAAATGTGTAGGTTTATGCTCACGTGAACTCTGGGGGCCACTAGTAGCCATTACTTCTAGGACTGCCCTGTGACCAGGCCGGGTGAGTCATGACCTTTGGGCCCTATACCATTACTTCTAGACTGCCCTGGCCCAGCTGGGGAGGCATGACCTATGGGGTCCACAGTAGCCCATTACTTCTAGGACTGCTCGTGCCCTCTGGGGTAGGGCTAACTCCTGGGGGCCATTAGTAGCCTTACTTCCGGACTGCCCTGCCCACTGGCGGAGGGCCATACCTCTGGGGCCACTAGTAGCCTTACTTCTAGACGCCCTGTGCCCCAGCTGGCCGGAGGGCATATCAGGGGGGCACTAGTAGCCATACTTCTGGACTGCTCCTGTGCCCAGCTGGGGAGGGCCTGACCTATGGGGCCACAGTAGCCATTACTTCAGGACTGCCCTGTGCCCCGCTGGGGAGGTCATGACCTTGGGGGCCCAGTACCATTACTGCTAGGACTCCCTGTGCCCATTGAGGCGGTCGTGATCTATGGGCCACTAGTAGCCCTACTTCAGGACTGCCCTGTGCCCACTGGGGCGAGAGCATGATCTATGGGGGCCACTATAGCCATACTTTTGGACTGCCCGTGCCCCAGCTGGGAGGCATGCTATGGGGCCACTATAGCCATTCACTTCTAGACTGCCCTGCTGCCCAGCTGGGGGAGAGCATGACCTATGGGGCCACAGTAGCCATTACTTCTAGGACTCCCAGCACATAGGGGTAGGTCAGACCTAGGGGGGCCCCTAGTAGCCATTACTTCTCGGACTGCCCGGTGCCCACTGGGGGAGGTCATATCTATGGGGCATAGTCGCCTTACTTCTAGGACTGCCCTGTGCCCAGCGGGGGGGATGCATATCTTGGGGGCCACTAGTCCCATTACTTCTAGAACTACTCTGGCCCAGTGGGTGGAGGTCGGGACCCTAGGTGGTGGCATAGTAGTGTGTGACTTCTATAAGAATGCTCGGTGCAACAGCTGGCGGGAGGTTGGGACCTAGGGGGCAATAGTGCCATTACTGGCTAGGACTGCCCGTTGCACATTATTTCTCTCTCCCTTCCTTCTTTCCTTCTCGCTGGGGGAGAGGCATGATCTATGGAGGCCACTAGTAGCCATTACTTCTAGGACTGCCCTTGACCAGCGGGGTGATGGTCATGACCTGTGGGGGCCACTAGTAGCCTTACTGCTAGGACTGCCTGTGCCCAGTGAGGGAGGTAGTGATCTATGGGTGGCCACTAGTAGCCATTCACTTCCAGGAGCCCTGTGCCCAGCTGGGGAGGTCGTGAATATGGGGGGCCACTATAGCCAGTACTTCCACGGAATGCCCTGTGCCCAGCTGGGTGGAGTGCTCACGACCTATGGGGGCCACTAGTAGCCTTACTTTAGACTGCCTGTTGCCCAGTTGAGGGAGGTCGCGTGATCTATTGGGAGCGCCACTAGTAGCATTAATCTAGGGACTTGCCCTGTGCCCCAGCTGGGGGAGGGCTAATTGATCATGGGGGCCCATAGTACCCATTCCTTCTAGGACGCCTTGTGCCCAGATGGGGGAGGGCCATGAACTATGGGGGACACTAGTAGCAATTACTTCTAGGACTGCCCGGTTCCCAGTCTGGGGGAGGGATGACCTATGGGGCACTAGTAGCCATTACTTCTAGGGGCGACTGCCCTGTTCCCAGCTGGGGGAGGGCATGACCCTATGCGGGACCACAAGTGCCATTACTTCTAGGACATGCCCCCCTTGCCAAGAGGGGCGGGAGGGCATGATCCTAGGGGGGCGGGGCCCCTAGTAGCCATAATTTAGGCTGCCTGTGCCGCCGTTGGAGGGAGGGAGGGAGGCGGATCTATGGGGCCACTAGTAGGCCATTATTTAGGGAGGCTTGTGCCCAGATGGGGGAGGCATGACCTTTGGGGGCCACTAGTGCCCTACTTAGGACGGCCCTGTGCCCAGCTGGGGAGGTCATGCCTTCAGGGGCCACTAGTAGCATACTTTCGGACTGCCCCGTGTGCCCAGCCTGGGGGAGGTCATGACCTTTGGGGGCCAATAGTAAGCCATTATTCCAGGACGCACTGTGCCCAGCTGGGGGGGGCATGCGCCATGATCTAGTGGGGGCAAATAGTAGCCATTACTTCTAGGACTGCCCGTGTGCGAGTGAGGGGAGGTCGTGATCTATGGAGGCCACTAGTAGCCTATTACTTCTACGGACTGCCTTGTGCCCACGCTGAGGAGAGGTCATGACCTATGGGGGCCACTAGTAGCCATATACTTCTAGGCACTGCCCTGTGCCCAAGCTGAGGGAGGTCATGACCTTCATGGGGGCCCACTAGTAGCCATTACTCTAGGACTGCCCCTTTGCCCTAGCTGGGGGAGTTCAATGAATCCTTATGGGGGACAATAGTAGCCATTACTTCCTAGACTGCCCTGTGCCCAGCTGGGTGAGGGACATGATCTATGGGGCCATATATTAAATCGATCAGTGGTGAAACAAAACTTACTATTTTTTAAATGTTGGTAGACGGATCATTATTATTATTAAACTGCTGGTCTTATGCTGATGTTTGTAATCATGCAATATAAATAAATACATAGGATGCTATGTAAGTAACATTTCTATTTACCGCTACTTATTAATCGGATTGTCCTTTATAGAGCCATATATTAGATAAAAAAGCCTTTGTATAGTAATGTTACTTTTGAAATATATACTTATTGTGCATTGTGCTTTCCCAGCGCCTGTTGTGATGTGTAAAACAACCACAAATAATGATCTATCCGCATTCAGCCAGACACTTGTTTTGGCCTCAAAGAAAGCGTGCTGCTCTGTTTTGTATACGCCGGCTAAATGTGTGTACCATTGGTAAGACTTATCTCAGTTCATGATGCCCTTTCATGGAGCCACCCTAAGCAAGGAAACTGAGGATAGGTTATTGAGTAAAAAAGTATACTAATAACCACCCTCAGGCTGCCCAATCATACAGTACACTTTAAATCTTTCTTTCGAACTACCAACAACTATTTAGTGCCAGGTCCTCTGCGATTGAACCACAGGTAGAACTTGAAATGGTGAACCCACACAACACCTGGTGATCGGAAACAGAATGGGGATACCCTACTAGCCTGCACCCATTAAAAACACAGCCTATACCTGCCTAATTTACCTTCACACAGTGGATACATCAATACTACTTAGAACAATCTATGGACTTATTTACATCCTAGTGGATACACGGAGACCAATTAAGGCACTTACGTTGAACCTCATGTGTTACCTCCCTATCATCCACATTTCCCGGCTCGCCCTTTGAGGTTGTTTTTATATGATTTCCTGATGATTCTTGATATACTTATGCCATACATGAATATCCACACATAGATGGGCACCCCTTGAAAAAGTTAAATCGAAAACGCGTTACGCGTCGTGTGGCTGGACTCTACCCAGTAGAAATCCATGTCCATGACTTATCCATATATCATGACTTGGTATTAGTTTTTCACATAAAAATTGCTTATTGATGATTGTATGTTAATACTGTATATTTATGTTTTAACTCTGTAAATTAAATTTACTTTACAACTACATCCTTCTGATAAACACAATCAATTTTGATCTAATGTGGCCCCTCTAAAGTCCCCTTGCCCCTGATTAAAACTCAGGGGGAATCTCTTTGGTGATATATTCTCACCCAATAACAATTGCTCTTAATTTTGGATGTTGGCCACCCACCTTACAGGGTGTTATTTATATATAAAATGCTTCCTAGGTCTGATAAAATACGGTTGATTTCTTTTCTTAGTGCACATGATCCATAGTACCATCTTATAAAAAGACGATAGAAATACCAAGAAAATCCATCAGATACTTCAACAATCAACTGAAATTTACTAACATGTCTGATCACTGGTCGACTTATTTTTTTCCCATTACTTTTACCCAGCGATTCAGTGATCAACTTGAACAAGTTGATCGAAAGAAAAACCGATCTGTGTATGGCTACCTTTACTCTTTCAAAGGTCACTTCACCCTACTGAATATATTTATGTCTTATGTGTGGTCCCCAGACTTGTCTGACAACACTTGGACCTGGTGAAAGGTCGTACAGACTCAAAATGCTGATTTTGGTTATTTAACCCTTTGTCTATGTATTGCATCATTGTATATGAACCCTAGTATATTTATTGCATCAAGATTCTCGTGTAAATTTTTTCCCTTAAAGCAGTCCTATCACCCTTTTTCTACTTTCTATAATCGGCACCAGAAGTGCAGATAATAGAGGAGATGGGGGGTAAAAAATCTTACCTCGGTGAAAGTCCTCTAAATCCAGCACTAAATCCGCCCCTACAGTGATGCTGTGTCCGAGTCTAGAGATGGTCACATTTTAATTCTTTTAAAATGGACTACCGTAGTTTAAGTTTGTGAGTTAAGCTGGGTGATTTAGCGCTTGATTCTGTAACGAACCATTGCCGTGGAGTGATTGATCCCGCTCCAAGAAAATGTTGATCGGACAGGATCCATTATGTTGGTAAATCCCTATTTGATCACCATTGGTGGTGGAACCTTGGTCCCCACCCAAAGTATCAGCCAGGGATCGATTGCCAAAGGGGGTATCTATTCGCTGAAGGATCGACAAACGATCTGTGATTAGTTGCATCACCATGTTGCGATCATGCATTGATTGCACTGGAATTGACCCGTGCATGACCAGCCTTAATTGCAGAGCCCCTGAGCATGTTATCATCATCAAATTTGCCGGAGAAAAGTAGAAGGGTATTTTACAAAAAGAAAGTATTGCTCGACCACAAATAGTTTTTGCATAAATTAAGTCAAGTTAGGTTTTTACCAAATGTTCCCACAACCCTTCAATACATTTCCTTTTACTACCTCTCCAACAGCAATTTTGGTGATGATAGTATATTCAGGGGCTTTGCAAATAACTCACAAAGTCAGCTAGTCGAAAAAATTCAACCATCTCTACTGGCACAAAGGTTTAAACAGCAGTCAGCAGATTTTTTTGTTTATCTTTTTTCACTACAGTTCAGAAGCGCTTTAGAGTGTCAGTAAACCAAAAATGTTCTTTGCCATTACATGCTTCTAAATATAATTGTTTACAATGTGCAGTTATTTTAATGTAAAAGTAAATTCCTGGTGACCATGACAGTCCCACTGGTCTCCCTCATTCCTGCTGACCACAGTCAGAATGTTTCCTCGAAATAACGCGTCACCAGTATGAGCATGCTCCGATCTTCTACATCTACAGATCTCTGATGTATATTTCCATTTCCTCAATGATTAGCCTGCTGAGGTCACATGACTGCAAAGACTGAAATCCTGAATACAGCAGCGACAACAAAGATCATCTTGACATGACACACAGAATACGTCCTTGAAGTTAACATAGAGTCACATGACTAGAAGAAAACTGCTTTAAAAGGGTGTATAGATTATGCAAAATATAGTGATGTAGGGATTCATTATTTTGTGTTAGGATTCTTAAGCTAGCCACACATTGTTCAATGTTAGCGTTCAATCGACGTTTTCTGATGAAAAAAGTGATCGATATTAAAAAAAAAATTTTGTTCTGCCCACATAGTACAATCGCCAATCATTGATCGATTTTTGTCAAATCGTTGATTGAAAAGTGATCGGACAGGTTGGAAAATTTTGCTCGATTGTACAGCTAGTTGCAGCTTTTTTTGGGTCAAATCAATGATACTCGATTTGTGTGGCTACTTTTGACATTACATATGTGTTTGGGTTTTGCATTTGCGTTCGCGTTTTTGAACAAATTAATGAAAAACGCAGGAAAAGTAAACCAAAAATGCATACAGCAGTGAGTTTTTAAAAACCCATCCAGAAACGCTGCGTTTTTAAAAACGCAACGCATACAGTGTGAATGGTAACATTGGTTGTCTATGTAAAAACGCGTGCAGTAAAAAAACACGTGCAGTAAAAAAAATGCGCACGGTAAAAAAAACGCACAGCAACACATATAGTGTGAAATGTCCCTAAAACAGCTTTATGGTCGCTGAATTCTCTTATTGGTTTTTAAATGAATCCCTTACTAATCCCTGCCACACACATGGTTTGTCTGCACCCGTCGGGGTGTGTATGGCAGCCATAACAGTTCTTGCAATGCCATGCAGTATCTGATGGTGCCCTTGAACACGAGATGACTTCTTTCTGATAAAAAAAACATAAAAACATCCTCATGTCATGTGCATGTTTTACCTTTACTAGCATTTTAACTAAACCAAACTTTTTAACTTGAACAAAAATGTGTATTTGTCCACAGGAATCAACCACGACTCGAACTTTATTGTTAACACCGAGACCCGGCAAAGGGGGTTGCGCTGGAAGGTTAAACGGCAAACAAGTAACTGTACTGAAAGAATGTCCTCAGTGTTGTAGTCCAAAACTGGAACTTGAAAGAGTAGGCTCCACCGCAGAGGAGTAGTGCTCATGGATGCAGTCCTCACCTTCAGTGAAGTCAAGGGCCGCGGTAGACTGCACCCCAGGCGGCAGTGGGACTTGGGCAGAAAGCTGGATGCATGCAGTACTGGACACAGCTGCAGAAGCTCCACTGTCGTCTGGACGGGGCCCAGCTGGAAGAGGAGGGGTTTCACCCCACCGGAACGACAGTACTGGCTCCTGGCAGGGACAATGGCGCAGTACCGTAGCTCAGTATGTACCATGGTGCAGTATGTTCTGCACCCTGGCTGCACACACGCCTGGTAGGCTTCAGAGTGCTCTACTGCCTGGATCCTGAAATTGAGCCCCACCTCTCGGGTGGGCTCTCCTTTTATGTCCTCCAGTTGCCATGCTGCATCATGGCCCAGCTCCTTAAAAGGACCTTTTTTCTAGAAACACCTCGCCACTACAGCATTTTAGCACAAAGCCTGCAAAAAAAAACAAAAACACCTTCTTTAGCATTCTAATCTATTTTATATTAGAAAAACTAGAGATGTGGAATTTGATTTTGAAAATTTCACTATCTGACTTTGTGAGTTATTTAAGCAGATGAACATGGTATCATCCGCACAATTGCTGGAGATATAAAGTAGGGTCTGACTTTGTGAGTTATTTAAGCCCATGAACATGGTATCATACATCCCCACAATTGCTGGAGATATAAAGTAGGTCTGTGTACATGCCAGTTAGAAGGGCAGGAGTGTTTGGAAGTTACAGGAACATTTCTTTTAATTCCTAGCTTTAGTGTTGCTAGTGTTGTTGGTCGAGTCGATTGTATTTGATGAACTTTCCTGTGTTTTTTGATCAAAATGTATGTGGGTAGGAGTTTGGGGTGTTTGGTTTGTCTTGGCAAGGGGGGCCTTCAGCAAAAAAGGATGTGAACCTTACTTTTAAATCACTCCACACCTCCTGTCCCACTTACATCTCCAACCTTGTACATAAATACACCCCTAACCGCCCCCCACTAATGACATCCCTGCTTATAACATCATCATATGTGTGGCTTCAAGACTTTTCTAGGGCCGCTCCTACTCTCTGGAACTGGAACTTGCTCCTACCTTTGGCACTTTTAAAAAAATCCTTGAAAACCCACCTCTTCAGTCTCGCCTTTCCATCTTCTCATTACCAACATCAACACCCTACCAGTCCCATCCCCCTCAATCTATTGTATACGTTGTTCCCCAACCTATTCGATTTTAAGTCCGATCAGGCAGGATCCTCTACTCCTCCTGTGTCATAACCTGTACCTGTGTGTTATCTTGTGTTGTCTCAGCTCTAATTTATTGTACAGCGCTGCGTAATATGTTATATTAAATGATGATATAAATAAATGTAAATAAATGAGGATAATAAAGAATATTATCATTTTACTAAGCATTGATGCTTTTTACCCTCATCAAAATGCTAATACATTTTTAAACTAAAATGTCTCTGTTTTTAGAACGTATCCCTGTGTCAGACCCAAGGACATCATTGTTGCATGTCTTATCTTCAGGAAGGTCATAGATGGTGGGAGGAAAGCCGATATCTCAAAATATGTCAAGTGCATATTTTACAGATAATAATGAATCTTACCTCTTTGTTTTTGCCTAGATAAAGTCCAAGAGTTGTGATCTGTTGTGAAGTGAATCAACCCATACCTTAAGGGTCCTTTCACACTAGCTGCACTGCAACTAAGGTGCAGTACAGTACCGCAATGCAGCTAGTGTTAACGCAAAGTAAACAGGTTTCCATAGGCTGTGTTTCCTGGAAACGAAGACACCCTGCTGTATGCAGTTTTGCAGGCGCAGCACGTGCATCTCCCATACATTATAAGGACTCGCACTGCATCTGCATCAGGCTCTAAAGCGCACCTAAACTCACCGAATGTACCTCACAGTCAAACACCACTGAAGATGGATCATCTGTAAAAAAGAAAATAAAAAGGATAAAGAAAGCTAAAAAAAGGCTACAGAACACTTTATGGAGTATAATACCGAAATTGGCAAGCTATCCCTCAATCAGCAGCAGCTCTCCCTATCTATCTAGTACTGCAGACACATGATACATGTAAAATGGCCACCATGCTGCTCCTTTTCATAGGATTTTTCTCCAGAAAGGAAAATTGTGTTATTGGCTGTACTGTCCCACCTCACTGTAGAGTGAGGGGTCAAACTTTGCTTCCATGTTAATGTTTAGGGGGTGGATCAAACACCAGTGCTATGTTCGCCACAAACTGTCCACCAGGCGAATTGTTCGGCCATCACTAGACAGTGACAGTATGTTAAAAAAAAATATTTTGTTGAGTCTTGTCAAAGTTTTATACCAAAACTCGCTTGACAGAATCTACTTGATCTTTACCAGCACCCCTTGGACATTTACAAGCAATTTCACTTGTACTGGGGCTGGGATCCACTGCAAAGGTTAATGCAATTTTCTTCTAGAATTTCTGGAAGCTTTTAAGCAGATCTGACATTTACAGCCAGAACATCTCATTTATATATAACATTGAATTTATATATATATATATATATATATATATATATATATATATATATATACCGTATATATGTTTTTTTGGCCAAACTGAACTGATTTATGAAAATCAGGATAAATACAAGGGTGTGCTGCAAAAATGTGAAGACAATTATATGATATACAGCATTCTTTTCTAGGCTGCAATAAGCAATTCTTTTCTGCTTGTGATATCTTCATCAAGACAGCATTGATTTGAACAGGCAGACGTCTCAGTTACAAGAGCATCAATTATGACTCACAGATTATGGCAGTGACGCACATAATCCATTGTGCAATAAAATGTAAATGTTTATATGCCACAAACGCCATCCCCCTCATCATTCTGCCACTATAAAGCTTATGGATTGTTTTACACTGAGGATGATAAGTAACATGCACTGGGAAATGAAATCCTAAACACTAGGATCCATAAGATTCCTGTACTGGTGTTATTGAATATAATGGTAGTATGAATAGATTAGAGTCAATCAATACCAAAGAAGCTATGTGCATAGACATTTTAAACAGTCATTGTACTGAACAATATTAGTGTGAATCTAGATGTAATTTTATTATTATTATTATTATTATCATTTATTTATATAGCGCCAACATATAACGCAGCGCTGTACAATACATTAGAGTGGAGATGTAAACACACAATAACACACAGGTACAGGTATGACATAGGAGGAGTAGAGGACCCTGCCCGGACAGGCTTACAATCTAATAGGTTTAAATGAATGCTTGCCTCTAGAATAGAAATAGGGAGTTTGTAAATTACAGTAAATGTAAATTGTTTTCCCCTAAAATAAGAAAGCATCTTATATAAATGTTTGCTCCCAAAGATGCCCTACATCTTATTGGATGTCCTATTTTTACATGAAGAAGAATACGGCACTGGGGTATCAGGG
>CM070032.1:49281646-49297377 GCA_036250615.1 Ptychadena robeensis | reverse complement strand
ACACGTTGCGATCCTCCCTCGATTCTTGAGGGACCGAAGTCTAAATGCTGTAGCCGGTCTCCCAGAGGATCGGCAGGCACCCCTTGTGTTTCCCGGGCATTACTTTGAATGGGGACTACTACATCCAATGTTATGTGATCGGCCAGGGAAAACGAGAGTTTGTCCCGATGGCATGAACCTGCACGCCGGTCAATCACCCACAAAATCCCCCACGGTATGGGGGGCTTTAAGCATAAACATATACTCAGAATCTTAAACGTCATGTTTATAATAGCCATAAAAAGACAGCTACCATTAACAATATAAAACACCACTATAAAGTCTCATGCACTTTTAGGTCTGGGGGTTTAAGTAAACAGATTTATTATTATCATTTATTTATATAGTGCCAACACATCTCGTAGCGCTGTACAATAAATTAGAGTTGAGACGCCACATAAGACAATACACAGGTACAGGATATGACACAGGAGGATTAGATGAACTTACAATCTAATAGCTTACTTACCTGAACCTTGGTTCCCTGCCTTCTCCTCTGCCTCTGGCCAATTAAAATGATTGGGGACCGACTGTTGGCAACCACCAACTGTTGAGATTATAAACAAATTCTGCAATCCTTTATATTTTTGTATTTATTTTGAGGTTTGGCATCTCCCTGCTTCACCATTGCTCACTTCTGCTCTCAATCTTTTAGTCATTGATTTCACTTCCCCCATCAGTTTACAAATCTAATTTATACACCCTCCATTTTCATCTGTGCACTCCACCCATCCAATGGTTGAATTATTTTATTTAGCCTACAGGTCTCACCTATACAAACAGACCCATGTCCAAAGATTTCCCCTGTGCACCCATACCCATTTTTTTATCCATAGGCCTCACCTATGCACCTTCACCCATTTTCCATCCAGGGGTCTCCCCTTAGAACCAATACCCATTTTTCATTCGCAGGTCTCCCCTATGCACCCACACCCATTTCACATCTATGGGTCTTCCCTGGTCACTCAGATCTATTTTCCATGCAAATGTCTCCTTTTTGCACCCTGATCCATTTTTAATCCTCAGGTCTCCCTGTGCACGCAGGCCCACTTTATATCCAATGATCTACCCTGTGCATCCAGACCCATATTCCATCCAAATGTCTCCACTGAGCACCCATGCACATTTAACATCCAAAGGTTCTTTATACTTTTTCATGAAAATGGTACTGGGAAACACAACTTATATTTAGGGCACCTCAAGATAGCAAGCCCAGATTAAAACAGCTCATTTTCAGCCAGGGTTCTTGACTTTGTAACTCTGAATATTGGAGCCATGTGTGCCAAGGGTAATGAGCTGTCAATAACAATAGCAACTCAAAATCACCCTGCAAACTGCTATAAAGAAATAGAGGTTCAATGTGGATCGGTGAATAGCAATATCCTACTGAAGTGGTTCTCAACCTGTGGATCAGGACTCCATTGGGGGTCGAACAACCATTTCAAAGGGGTCGCCGAGTTCTCTGGAAACATTACAGCTGCTCCTTACAAGCAGCAACGTTGATGTCCAAGAGTCGGGTGGTAATTTAGGAGGAAGAGTAATGCCCTGTCCTACCTCCTAACCTAACTCCTAACCACCGCACATATTATTTGCACATCGGGATGGGAAAATATTAGGGAGAGAACATTTAACTTACCTGATTGTGCTAGGCGCGATGTCTTGGAGTTCGACTTCCGGTATTTGCAACGCAGGAGTGACACTCTGCACTTCTGCATTCCAATTACAGGAAGTGACACTGCTGGGGTTGTGGATCTACAAAACATTGAGAACAACTGTCCTACTAGGTGTCATTTTGTCACATGAGCTGAAGCAAAGGCAGCAGAATTAAATAGGTAGTTCAATATAACAACAGTTTGCTCCACATGTTAAAGCGGACCTACCACCAGGAATCTATGTTTTCATGAATGGCACTAGAAGTGCCAATAATAGGGAGGAATGCAGTGAAAAAACCCAAAAACTTACCTGTAATGAGCAATTTAAGAAGATAATTCGGCAGCTCGCCTCACTTCCTGGTTCATTGTAGGCAGAAATAGGTAGCACGTCACAGAAAGCATTGATCTGCTTTGAAAATTCCCATAGAAGATCACTGAATGCCCCCCAGTGTCCACCCACGATATTGCACCCCCAGTCTCATGTGTTGCCTTCAGCGAACCAGGAAGTGAGGGGAGCTGTGTGGTAAAAACATACATTTCTGGTGGTAGGTCCACTTTAATCATTTTGTTTGAAGCAAACTCCACTAATTGTCCATAGAGAATGAACCTTGTTCTTCACATTTTAAGGGTTAATAGGCCACTCTAAAGGCCTGGCGAGGAGAGCATTGCCATGAAAACATGTGCCTAAAGCAAAAAGGTTTGTGAAAAGATACCATTCATCAAGGAGAGGATTGTTCATGTGACTTTAAGGTCAACCTTGAAAATGCAGAAATTCTATAAATAACATGCTTGAGAGATGTCTTAAAGCTGCACGTGGTGTTATCGACCAGTGTGAATTTCACAGACAGTACCATGCATCCCTTGCAGCATGAGAGGAGGAAGAAAGAAGAATGTGAAGCCCCCACCCCCCAAACTGTAATTCACATAATGTGCAGCATTGTCTTGCTTGCCCTAACTATTCCAAATCACTAACAGATTGCTGCAGGGAATACCAGCTTTTAAAGGGAGACAAGGACACATGCCAAACCCCCCATTATTGCCCATTGTAAACATATTGGGTATGAATAAAAGGCCAGGATGGGAACATAGGTTCTTTGCCAAAATGCATCAAGTTTCTAAAAATCAGAACTGCGATCTGCTAAATTTATATTCAAAGCCATACAATACTTGAAAATAAAAGTTAAATAAAAAGAATTCATAGTTTTGTGCTGATGTTTATAATGGCAAGTAAAATACTGTGTATAACTGTATAAATGTTATCTTATAACCCGAGGTCATAACTAATCACATGGTAAGGTAGAGACTTTTTTGTTAAGAAGAAATAGCATTTAGCTTGGTGATGTGCGCCCTCTGCTGTAAAACATTTATATTTCATCAAAACTAAGTCATTTAACATAACGCATATGCCATAGAGGTAAATTAGTGTTTATGTTTAGTATACAATTTACACAACAAGAAAAGGTGACAAATGCTTAGTTGTTGTCTTTTTTCACATTATATTTTTAATGTTAGTCAAATATATATATTATCATAAATATATATAGATTTGGTTGGGAAAGCCATCATATAACAAAGGTGTTGTAACTTATTCCACACCTTAGAGGAAACTTCTGTAGATAACAATATATAATTTATACAGTATGTGTAATACTCCTATATATATAGAGCTGCCACATCCAAACAAAATATGGAGAAACAAAAAATCTAAAAGTTTCCTCTCTACTGAGGCCTAAGAGGATTTTTAAGGCAGTTATACCTAAAGTAAAATGTAATATAGTGTTTATAATACTTTCTTATTGCAACAACATTTCAACACATCCCGTGTGTATATCATGAGAATTAAAACAAACATTCACAGATATAGCAGTATACACATGGTAGTTTAACCAGCTGCAGAATATGTTTTCCTATAACTTGTTCGATGCGTTTCACAAGGAACTTGCTTCTACAGGAGATATGTGCGTTATCTGCGTCTATGATAAAGGAAGAGAGCAACAGAAACTAACGTCAGGCTAACATCAATCATTCGTACCACGATACAGTGTGATCTATTTAAACCCTAGGTGCCCAACCTGCAGCCCTTTGGGCATTCTTCGGTGGCCCACCTCAGTTCTCCTCTTGCGTCCCCTGAAACCTAACTGTTAACATGGTGCATTCCATATATTATCATGTGTAGCGGTCACGCGCTGACCCGGCTTTCATGATCAACTTTGGCGCTCCTAATGACATCAGTAAAAATGTCAATGTTGGTCGGAAAAACCCAGGTCTACATATGAGCACTGAACGCAGGAGCGGTCCTAGGCTTCACAGGCCCTGGGCAAGAAGGTAGTTGGGACATTCTAATCTACACTGGGCTGCATAAACACTTCCTTATGTACACATGACACAAAATGTGCATTACCATACTACAGTGTTCCCTAATGCTTGAAGTATCAATGAAAACAAGTTTTGTCAATTAAAAATGAAAAAGAAGGCTATCATTTATGTATTAAAAAACGCTTATACAAGTCAGTATAGATAGAAAATGTTATGTGCGGCCCTTTAGTGATGCCGAGGGACGCACTTGTGGCCCTCCATATCAACTCAGTAGCATGCCACTGATTTAAACTGATTGATTCATTTCATAAAACCTGTGCACATGTGTACCATCCGATACATAATCAATCTAAATATCTAGTAATCTCATCAGATACTTTAACAACCAACTGAAATTTACCAACATGTCTGATCACATTTTGATTGATTTGAAACACTGTTGGTCAACTTGCATTGCACTTTTGCACTTGCAAATTTTAACAATTATAAATGGTAAAAATGTTTTAGATATGGAGAGTGTTTGGCTCTAATAATAGAAGACATTAGCACAGGTATATCTTCTAGTGTCACAGGGAGGGACTGTGACACAATCTCCCAAAAAGAAACTCTCTTTTATTATATTTGAATTTTTGTCAGATGCACTAAACATCCTCCAATAAGATTTAACGGCCTGACTTCTCTCCCATGTCTGACCCATCAGAGGTGGTGGTGGGGTTGGTATATTATTATTTTTATATTTTCTTTTTTGGCATCTGTTAAGCTATGTTCCCACATAGGCGATCAGCTGTGGAGCGAACACGATTTGAATTGCACATCGCGATAGGGCGCGATTAACCAGGCCCTCATTATTAAAAAAAAATCCACATGCATTCACATGCGATCAGATGTCTATGGGCGCAATCAGAGAAAAAAGATTGTCGGCTGCGCGCGATCACACCCATTATTTGAGGTGGGGACAAACCCATTTAATTGAATTGACACGTTCAACAACGAAAATGCGCCACGAATAATCACTTAAGTGGGAACATAGCCCTATAGTGTTAACCTCTTTCTCCCTCCCTCCCCCCTCCTACTTTTATTTCCCTTGTTCTGAGTTTTCTTTTTTCCTTCATTCTTTCTTTATTGCTCTATCCGGATTTCTTTCTATGCATATGGTTTTATGCCCGTAGGCCTGCTAGAGCAGCTTTGTGTACCATGGGCTCAATACACATTATCTTACTTGGGGAACAATGGAATTCTGCAGGCACAGGCTTCACTGAGGAGTCAGCATTATTCCTGTCAGCATATTGTTTGCCATATTTATGGTTGTTGTTATCCTTTGCTTTCTAATGTCAGTTTCTGTCTTTTTCTGTATGCTGTATTTTGTTCTAAAATGTCAGTAAACTTAAAATGTTACCAAAGAAAAAAAAAGCATTCTCCAATAAACATGCATAGGTTTTCGTGTGTGTATGAGGCAAAAATGTGACTGGAGAGGTTTATGGGAACATAAATAAGTGGAAAATAAACAAATCCAATGAAGTAATTGGACCATGGGTACGGAGTATACCTCATATTGTTTTTATGATGTGTATTATTGTTTTTTTTCGACTATTATGATATTAAATTGTTTATATATCTTTTTGATGATATTTATTGTTTATGACTGTTGCACTTCAATAACAATGAAGGGTTAATTTGATTAATGCACGGTCCTTATCTATGCTGACTACAAGAAGCTGGAATGTAAGTTTGAATGTATTTTAAATAAAGCTGGTTGAGTAATGTGTTCCTGTTTTCTGTGGTTGCTAGGTGTCAGACAGGAAGTGTGTAGTCCAGGCATTGTGGGTAAATGAAAGTGAGGCTTGGTTTTCAGGAAGAAGTACACACATGAACATTGTGGAAGAATAGAACACCAAGTGTGAAAGTAGAGGGAGGGAGAGTGTCTGTCCAGACTCTTCGTTATGTAATGTGATGGAAAACTGCTAACGTGTGATGTCCTTATAGACTGGTGGTGAGTACAATTATATATTGTACATACAGGATACACACTTTGCACTATGCAATACTGCATGGTAGGCAGGTGACCATAGCAGTCACTACCACGAGTGTTTCCCATACACTTGGCGTGTCTGTTGACGCATGCCTGTGTGAGGCCATGTCTCCACAAAATTACGAGATCTGTCGGGACCCCCTAAACTAAGCGCAGTGCTTGGCTGGGGTTCCGACGGGTCACATACACTTTACCTGCTCGGCGGATGCTGTGTTCTCACGGCGCTGTGCCGTTCCGCTGATGCAGGGATTAACGTAGTGCAGTATGTTAATCCCTGCATTGCCGGATGCCTGAACAGAGCATTTGCTGGCCAGCTTAAGTGTATGTGATCCGTCTGAACCCCCGCCAAGCACTGCGCTTAGCATAAGGGACCCCGACAGATGAGGAGACATGGCCTGAGTGTAAAGCCAGTACAAAAAAACTTTTGCACTGATAGAGCAGATCCCTATGCTACATGAGCGTGGCAATCCTGCTCTGAATTGAAGAGCAGTGCAGCATTGTTGCCACACAGGATGCTCCATTAGGTGGTACAGGCAGACTCAACAGTTATTTGTAGGTCTTTTCATGACCATGCATGCAGAAGATTATTCCCTGCATCATTCCAGGATGTACTATATAAGAGAACAAAGATTTCTGGAATTAATGAGGGGCAGGCAACTGTTATGTAAAAATCATATGCCTTCATATCCTGAGGTTCTAGGTATAGCACTTCCCTCTTAGGAATCTAATGGTGGAAGGAAAGCAAGGTAAGTATGTTCACATGGGGAGGGAGGCGGTTAGTTGTCCCTGTTTGGCCCTCCCTCCATTATCATATTCTAGCCATGTGTGTCAGGAACCAAGGGCTTGTGGCATATGGATAACAAATGGAAAAAGTTAAAAACTTAAAGCGGATGTAAACTCAATATGTCAAAATACCATATGCAAAATTAAAGTTTGACTTACCTCTGAGCTGGTATGATGATGGCTTAGGGCTCCACAATCCTAAAATATTATAATTACCTGCTGATCGATTCCCATTTTATTGCCCAGGCTTCCGAGGGTTAACTCCGGATGCAATATTGCGGATGGCCACTGGGGACATTCAATGGTTTTCTATGGGAATTTTCCTCAATATACTGCAGGACCAGGAAGTGAGGGGATGCTTCTTAAATCATTACAGTCAGTTTTTTTAAAATGCATTCCTTCCTATAATCAGCACTGCTAGTGCCATTAATATGTAGATGATTTTCTGGGGGTAGGTCCGCTTTAACATGGGCAAAAGTTGAAAATCCATTCCTGGGCATAATTGTCCAAGAGGCTGCAGAGGGATACAGGAATTGGTTTAAAAATAAATCCACATATTCCTGCATCTTACTTTAAAGAGCACCTAAACTCACCTTATGTACTTTATGCCCATCGACCTGAATGTCCCTTGTCACCCTTCCCCACTGTGGGTTTGAGAGAAGCTGCCAGCTTTTGTCAGGTAACACAAAGGAGTCACATCATCATGTCTCCTGTACAAGTCGTTCTCCCCATTGAGAACAAAATATCTGGCGTATGTGTAGTGTTTAGTTCAAATCAACTGGACTTGCTGTGTTTTGTTTCTTGAAGACGTTTCACTGACGTCATCCGAGTGGCTTTCTCAAATCTTACTGGAAATATATACTCTGGGGTATAACCAGCATGGGGTCCGAGCCTCATGGAGGTAGGTGTTACTACATTAGTATGATTGGAGCTGTGAGGTGTTATTAATCTGCGCAGTCGTGAGAGGTGTTAAAATGGCATTGAGTATATATTTCCAGTTAGATCATGTACAGTCACTCTGAATTGAGAAAGCCAGTCGGATGACTAGCGAAACATCTTCAAGAATCAAAACACAGCAAGTCCAGTTGATTTGAAATAAACACTACAGATACGCCAGATATATTGTTCTCAATGGGGGGAACTACTTGTACAGGAGACATGATGACATGACTACAGATATACAATGACCTGGATGAATGAGAACCTTCACACAAATATATCTGGCGGCCTCCAGTGGCCATAGGAGATACTGCAGCTCATTAACCTCCAGGATTAAACATGACAACTGCCACAGGCACAAAAGGAAAGTATATTATTGGAGCAATTCTCCACAATTGTGACAGCTTAGAGTGAAGCTAAAGTTTTATTTTGGCTTCACTCTGGGTTTTGGGCTTTGGGTGTGCTTTAGGCATAGGTGAGAATGCCAGAAAATGCTAGTGCCTGACCAAACTGACCCTATAAAATATAAGTTATAAAACAAATTTACATATGCACCTATTCAACTAGTTGTATGCAGTATCTTAGTGCTACATACCTTTAGGATAATATTTTGTTAGCAAGCATAATCCATAAAATGTTTTTTGATTATATATTGCGTAAAGTAGATTTGCACATTAATAAAAAGATCCTATTTATTTTTTGTGTAGAAAAAACAAATTAAAGATTAAGCTAGGGAATAGGATGTTGTTGTCTTCAGGAAGTAAATAGCGTCTGGAGTAGTTTTCATAGATTATAAAAATAAATACATGGAGAAATAAAATTCTTGTTTGATCTTTGTTTATAATTCTGCAATGTATTTATACTGTGTACATTTTCCTTTGTAGGAATTCAGCTTAAGTTGTTTGACTATTGAACTTACCTCAAAATTAGAATGGAAGACGACACAGTACAAAAACCTGAATCAAGTCCGAGGGATGAAGTTCTCCAAATCACAGCTGATTATTGTGACTCTTCTTGTGACATAACTGAAGACAACTCTAGCTTGCCGGTGACCAACCACAATTCAGAGGAGTCATCTCAACATCTGAACAATGCTTTTTGTAATATAGGCTTAGAAGAAGTATTCAGGGATTCATGTGATACAAATGAAACTAACGGGGACTTATCAGATGAGGATTCAGCCATTCAGGGACTGTCTGCCCTCCCTGTAGAAAGCAATATATCTAAGAGAACTCTGTGTTCAAGGTGCAGGTAAGAAATCATCTTTTCTTTTTTTAAGCTGATGAACTTCCAGCATTCTTTTAGTAATGAGTGAAGCTGTAATGCTGAATTCAAAACATTTCTCAATTCTAGAAAAATATTCTAGCACATTTGCTGTTTGTTTCTGAGTTTCTGAGCCTTGGCTGCTGCATCCCCCCCCCCCCCCCCCCCCCCCCCCCAGGCTTATACCTGAGCCATTCAGTTTTTCCAGATTTTTTTTCTAAACTTAAATACTTCGACTTATATTCGGGTGGGATAATACTCGAGCATATTCAGTACTTACATTCCCCTCTTCATTGCTCCATACTTACCCTATCCAGTCCTTCAGGGTCCAAGATGGTGGAGCAAAACTCTTTTGGTCTTGCTCCCTCCACCTTTCGGCCATCCCCGCGGTGACCTTTTTCTATTCTATTTATTGGCCATTTGCATTACTGCCTTTTATTAAATCCCAGAAGTCTGACAGTGTTTAACCCAGGGGGCAGTTCGTGTAAGCACAGCTTAGGGTTAAAATAAAATGCTTAGATGACAGCGCCTCCTGGTGGACAATCTTTTTATTATCTCAGATAATTTTAAAACACTATAGCAATTTTTGTACAGAAATTTTTACCTTAGTGTGATGTCATTGTGAAGAGCTTCTCTACTGAGACATAGCCCTTAGTTGCTTCAACTAAATAGAGGCAATCAGCTGCACTCTCGTGTCGGCCCCGCGGCTGATCGCTTATGTGGGAACATAGCCTAACTGCTTTTTTTCTGTTATTATTATTATTTTGTTTCTGTTATATTATTTTATCTGTTAATTGTCACTGTCTGCTAGTGTACATTGTATGTTATACTGACTGCTCCTGGTAGACAGTAGAGGAAGAGATTATTAAATCAACAAAAATGTGTTGACAATATTATAGACTTTAAAAATACAAAGTAAAATAGAAAACCATAGAAAACTTCCATAGAAAACCAAAATGGGTTTTGGAACTTTAAGGTCTTGTAATGGTCTTTCAGAAAATTTTTATCTACTGCAGTGCACAGGGACACGTTCTGCTAATGTGTCTATGATGCCTCACCTGTGGAGTACGGGCATATTATCCGGGTTTTCTGACCTGTTACCAGTGTAGCTTTAGGATGTCCTGCAGATGTTCAATGTATATGGTGCACCTCACCTGCAGATGTTCAATGGATATGGTGCACCTCATTGATGGTGTGGCATTGCCACAATGACAACATGGGGCCCCACCATGTACACATATGTCTTTGACAATAAGTCTCATTCAGATATAAGTCATAAGTCTCCAAAAAATCAGAAATGCCTCGTCCTTGGTAAAGGAGCAGAGAGTAGTTTTGAAGGTGGAGAAGAAAGCCAGGTAGGAATTTAAATAAAATAAATGATTGCATATTGTCTTTGAATATACCTTTTCAGATTCTAAAGCCTCTTATGGCTTGGTTATGCTGAAGCTGAATAAGGAATCAATTCCATTCCCCTCTACAAACTTTTTCATATTAAAAAAAAAAGTTCCTGGAAATAAATGTATCATTCAAGAGTGGCAATCAGCTTTTTCAATGCATCACCTATAGTAAATTTCCCATGTTTAGCTGTACAGACTTTATTACCTGCTAAAGGAGTAAACACCATAGCTGTTTGCAACAGATTGCCTAGTTTAAAATTAGAATAATCAAGAAATAGACTGGAGGATAGGTATAGTCACTGTTCCCATCCCTGATAATTGTAAACCAAAACCAAAAATGGATTCCCTCTTGGGACTTTATTTGGAACATTGACGCAGGAAAATGGCGAAAAAAGTCTAATTCTCTTAAAGGAACAAATTTTATTTAATGTATAAACCAAGGAGACCAAGGGGATGGAGAGATTTTGAGGTGCTTAGGGCTAGGATGTTGAAGGAACGTAGTAGCAGAACTCCAGGACAAGTCCAGAGACCAAAAGATAGCCACCTAACCAGGAGCCTCCGCGTGTAGCTGAAGCCACAGTGACTCCTGTGCAAATCTCTCCATCTCCTTGGTCTCCTCGGGGAGCCCCAGGCGGGTTTTTGGGCTGCACTGCCCCCTACCTGTAGAGACACTCACACCTCCCCACTGCGCTGCCAAGACACATCCTCTGCTGCATCTCAACACACAGGAGAGTTGTTATTAGCATTTGTAACCTCCAAGATCCATATATTTCACATAAGGTGCCTATGGCCTGAAGAAGCCGTGAATGGCGAAACATGTAGCCTCATGCACCTTACCGTTGGTCGAATTTTATTAGTATTACCATCTAATATATGAAGTAGCCGCTACACTGTATGTGTGTTCTAGGGTAGCTGGCATCTTGGCTTTTTTATGTTATGTGATTATTTGTTGTGACTGGGTTTATACATTAAATAAAAAATTTTCCTAAGATAAGTTCTTAAGATAATTAGACTTTTTTCACCATTTTCCTGCGTCACTGTTCCATATAAAGTCCCAAGAGGAAATCCATTTTTGGTTTTGGTTTACAAGTTTAAAATTAGCATAATCAACAATAATCAATTGTTTTGGGGTTAAGTTAACAGTTATATTGGTGACAAAGGGCATTTTGAGACATGTCGCCTACAGAAAATTTAACTTTAACTACTAAAATGAACTTGCAATGTGAACTGTTGACTTATCAATTTCCAAATTAGCCTTCAGTGTTCATGTGATGGCATTGATTGCCAAAATATTGGGAATATCTGCACTTTCTATTACAGAAATCCTGCATATAGTGCTAATCACAAATATTTGAGATACTGGGGAAAGTACCATGCATTGCGTTTGCAATATGCAAATGTACATATGCAGACTTGTGCAATGAAGGTAATCAATTACGCAGATATACAAATTATGAAGATATAGCTCTAAATTTAAGATTTTCGCAATAAAAAGTGCAGATATTCGCGATCAATTATATATAACATATTTTTAGAAAACTATTTATATTCAGTCGAATTTTGGGGTCAATGCCGACATTAAGGCAGTGAAAATTTCGACTTAAAGTATTCCATTGCTAATTTTACTACCATCCCAGAACTATTCCCATTAACATTTTAAAAGTCCCCTGTTATTAGGACTGGTAATGTCCAAGTTTTGCTATTTTACTTCTGGGGTGATAGCATCATTCAGATGATGATAGAACCAGATCGGGAATTTTTTAAGTCCCTAAAATAGGGTTTAAATAAGTCTCAACAGAGGCACTCTTGCTACTCTATAGGAATGGATGCTGATGCGTAATCTTTTTAATGTAAATTTTTTTTATCCTGAACACTGCAAAGAATAAATGTGTCTATTAGGATATTATTAATTCTTTTTCCATTGATACTCTCATTGCCAACTGAAGGTTTGTCTGGGGTCGATATGGCAGTTCATTTTCCATTTCACACTCAAGGCTGATATATAATTAACTTTGAAATGACCTGGTACCACATATGTATTAGACACTTGCCCTCTTGACACTATTGATTTCAGTGGTATATGTCAGGAGTCAATATAATATCTACCGCTTATGGTAGCAATTTAAGAACTTAATTCGTTTTTAAACAACACATAAAATTTGTTGAAAGTCAGAAGGTTATTGTGTATTAGGAAAGAAGTAATTGGTGTAATTAATATCCAAGCGATTTGAGCTAATGCCAACAATGGGACATCAATTCAGATACGTTTATATGACTTGCTGTAAAAATTACATTATCATTTCCAAGGCACTTTTCTGTGTATTAGAGCATTTTTAATTTGTCTTTATGTACAAGTTAAAGAGAGTGCGTGACAACATGTTGTATTTCTCACAATGTGTTGGTACTGTTAGGTGAAAAAGAACATAAAGGCAACGAGAATTTGGACAGGTTTTATTGGATGTTGAGCCAGTCTGCAATTCAGCATTTGATAAACCAGACCCCAATGTATATGTACATTCTTTTAGTTTGCTGCTTAGTAGGAAATGTTTAAGTCACCTCTCTATTATATAAAATTTTAAAAGTTGAAATTGTGTCTATAAGTTGTATCTGTATGTGTTGCTATTTAGGGGTATATTTACAATGCGATGCAGTAATAGTGACGCATCAACACAAAGGTAGTGGGAGTTTGACAGTAGCTGAAGCATCTGTTGATTAGGAATAGTTCTGTTCCATGTTATGTAAACTTTCTATGTTTATTGTTAGGTAAGGAGTAGATAACATCTCAATTGTTTACAGATGGCATTATACCAGAATGGCTAGATACCCCATCCAAAGTAATGGCAATTGAACAGGGTTTAACAACATCTTGGTTCTCTGTTCACTTGACCTTTTTAGAGCGGGATTGATTGATTGAAAGGCTGGATGCAATTGATTTGAGAGCAATCGATCACTATGTACACATGTGGCGATCTATTGTGTGGAAATTGATAAAAAAAAATTGACTTGTGTATGGCCACCTTTACTTTATACAGTTAAGCCGGGCACACGCGGCTCGATGAAGAAACAGATCATAGCAACATCGGGTGCCGTGCGTGCTCACTAATCTGTTACAAGACCGGGTTTCCAATTCCAACATGTTGGATAACCTTGGTCGTAATCCATTATTTTGAATGGGGACAGCAAAATGGCCGGGCTGCAGCTGAACGTCACACAGGCTGTGATCCGCTAGCTGCAGCAGTCCTGGGAGTGTGAAGGGGGTGGCATATTTCAAGGGGAGAGGGGGGGGGGGGGGGCGCAGGCTGACTGACTCCTTCTCTCAGCTTGCTGTGGAGAAGCGGGTCTCTATCAAACGAGAATTGATGTGCCCATCACATTCATTACCGTTCGATTGACCCGCGATCAATCACAGTGTGGTGACCTCATAGCACTGAGATTGATCGCCCATCGATTGCACGGGAATCTACCCAGCTTTACAGTATGCTGTACCGATCCTTATCTGTGAATTCTACCAATGTTGCATCTTCCATTTCATGTCAATATTTGAGTGGAGTAACCGTTTACGTGTCCTGTTCTACAATTGTCCAAAAAGCGCATAATAAATGGGGAGACCTTAAGGTTAAATTATAAATTAAGGAACGTTGTAGTTGTAGCTTTTGAAAATAAACTGGTTATGAACTGGGATGGATGTGCAATGATTGATTTGCCCAGACACAGTTATTTTGGAGTTTATAAAGTGCCAGCTTTAAATGTAGGATGCCCTGGTATCTGGGAGAGTTAATAAGTAGTTCAGCAAAAGGGGAAAAATGAACAATGTGCTAAGATTGCTTGTATTTTTTGTATTTCTTCTTCTCACATACAGTGTGCCACAAGGTCTTTTGTGCCATAGGCAAGACTATATTGTGTATGGTACAGGATACACCCCACGGTCTGCATTTAAAACAGAGCAAAGTATAAATGAAGATAGTGATATCTGACGTTTGTTGAAGGCTTAAATTACATGTTCTGCAACCTCATCCATTATGTTCTGTTGTAATCAGGAGTGGCAAATGGGCTATCTGTTCTTCTATATCTACTATATATAGAAACATGTTTGTGTTCTAAAATAACTATTGTGTGTGTAGATAGTTAGATAGATTCACTGAAAAGATTTTGGCATGTCAACTTTGCTGCATTAACCAATGTGTCCCCCCCCCCCCCCACTGCAATGGTTTCTTTCTAAATAAAGTCTAACAAGCACAGAAAATAATTTATATTTTCAGAACTCAACACTGGTCTAAGGCTTATGTCATCCACCTGCATATAAAGTGAATGGTTATATGCTGCAAGAGGAAAGTCTACCTCCTCCATACCCCTAGTATTGTAGAAGACCAGAAACCACTGGAAGCTTAAGATCAGTTTAGTGCAGAGATGGGTGAGCTTTTTGACTTTTTAAATTTGACCAAGGGTCTGGACCCAGAGTCTTTAAGGGCTGTTGGCATAGGTGTCAGAAATCCTCTCGGCCTGGGTCAAATATCCCGTACCTTACCTTAAAAAATCATACTGACAGGAAGGTTTAAAAAAAAAATTTTTAAACCTAAACATTCTTTCTGTGCACTTTAGACCCAAACAACCATTTTATGACAAGGACAGTGGAATTGTTTCTAAAAAATTTCTCTAGCGGTCCATTTAAAGTAATCTCAGTAGTGAAATGTGAGACACCTTGCTAGTGTTTGGGGGTGGTCTTGGGGCTCTGATGGCCCGCTTTGAGCACAGTGCACATTCAAAGCCATCTATCTAGTGCCCATCTAATGCGGCCACCCATCTTTGAGCGGCATAAAGATAGGTCTGTCGAACAGGTAACGGACATGTCTATAATCCTGATCAAATGTTATTCAATCGGTGCACCTTGATTTCTGTCCAATCGATCGGTCACCCAAGTGCAGCATGGTAACGATACCACGCTGTGCTCAAACGGGTTATCTGTCAAGTGCTCTTCGCACTGTGAATAGGTACCTTAAGATCGCAAAGTAACAGATATAATATTTTTAAGAAAACTATAAAGTTTGGGTTTACTGACTTCTTAAAGGTATTGCTCCAATTGCCTCAAGTGATGGCACCCAATGTGTCTTAGAATAAAGTTCTCTATATAGTTTTATTGTTTGTGAGTGCAATGCAAAAATGTAGATAGGTACAAATAATCTAATGCTCGTCTAAAGTAAAGATTACTATATCTTACTTGAAATGAGCCTTTATATTATTATTATTATTATTAACATTACGCAGCGCTGTACAATACATTAGAGTGGAAATACAACACAGTATAACACACAGGTA
>CM070032.1:49265452-49281546 GCA_036250615.1 Ptychadena robeensis | reverse complement strand
CAAGTAGGAGGAGAACCAGGAAAGTGCAGAGTCACGAATACCAATAGAGTGCAGGGTCTGATAGAGGGTGGTCAGCAGTGTCAAAGGTAGAAGAGAGATCCAACAGAAGAAGCAAAGAAAAGTTGCCTTTGGCCTTGGCAGTGAGCAGGTCATTGGCAACTTTAGTGATGTCAGTCTCAGTGGAATGAGAAGGCCGGAAGCCGGATTGGAGGGGGTCAAAGAGGGAATTCACAGTCAGATAGTCGGTGAGTCTTGTGTATACAAGGCGTTCAAGCAGTTTGGAAGCAAAAGGAAGAAGAGAGATCGGTCGGTAGTTGGAGAGGGGTCAAGTGATGGCTTCTTCAGTATGGGGAGGATTGTGGCATGTTTGAAAGATGATGGGAAGATACCAGACCAGAGGAGAGGGAGAGGTTGAATAGTTCAGTCAGTGCCGGGGCAAGGGTGTTGGAATGGGTCTTAAGTAAGTCAGTGGGTATAGGGTCGAGTGGGTTGAAAAAGAGTTGCACTAATCCGGGTGGTGTGGCCCACATCCCAAATAAATATTGACTAAACAACCAGATGGGGGAAGAAAGACTCCCACATCTAATTAAATTCCCCATAGGAACATCCCAGGGGCAAGGGGACTTTAACAGCCACTTAAGTGTAATAAGGTAACATATAGTAAACCGTTCAAATCAATAACAATTTATTGAGCGTAAAAATGAAAAACATAGGGCATGTCAATGTCGGTCGATATTACAGCATTATTTTACAGGTACTAGGAACTTCCACATATAGTGGGTATAGATAAACATTTTAATACACATATAAAATTCTATAAAAAATTAGGTATTCAATACGTTAGGATAAAGGTCCTGAATCAACAGGGTTAAACCCCAACGCGCGTTTCGTGTCGAACTTCCTTAGGGGGTGTGTCTTTATCCAAGTAGAGTAGCGAAGCACCCGAAAGACCAATCATTGAGACAAGTGGCGGTCAGAGCCTCCACTAAGGGGCAACCATAGGTGAAGAGCGGGAGGCCAAAGCAAACTGTCCGGCAGTGGGCAAGTCCAAAACAGACCTGTAACTTATAACAGATCATAGGTGTAGTAGTGCCAATTGTATAAGTAGATCCGATAAAGTAAACTTCTTTTAAGCTAGCCATACACGTGTAGGATTCCATGGCCAATTGATCACTCACCCAATTGATTCCGGCGATCTCAGCGGGAATGGGAGCTGCGATCAATCTGCCAATTAAGAGTATCTGATCGCTGCACACCACCTTGTCCAAGTGATCACGTCCAATTGATCTGGGGCTCAGAATTGGATCAGAATTGGATCCGACAGAGAACCAACATGTTGGTCCGGACTCCTCGTGCTCCATTCAAAATGAGCCTTTGCTACACTTTATGTTTGGATTCCTGTTTCTGGTAGCTAAGCCTTGTGATCCCCAGACAATAAGTATATTTCTTTCAAACCATTCATATAAGAAAGAAATCCATTTGGCTATTTACTAACCAAGCATTTCTAATTCTACATAATGTAAACAGATACTACTTATATTGATTTACATTACGTTCCGAAAATACAGCGAGGCAGAAATAGACGTATTAGTGTCACACATCACTAATATAATCAGTGCATGCCGTGAAATGGAAAATGATTTATTGATCACTATCTTCAACAATAAGGAGAATCATTTCATGCTGCACAAAGGTTGCTAATGTTAACACTTAGATGATTATCTAACTCAGAGCACACAAGATGAGTTCTAAATTTAGTAAATGTATGTGCTGACATTACATGTGTATCCTGATACTGTACACAGGGCAATGCTATTGTTTATTGCTTTTAATCTCTGACATTAATTTTACTTGCGCTCTTCTCATGTTGGGTATTTTTTTTTTTTACCGCATATACGCCTGTATAATGGGCTGCAAAAGCTCCACTTGGCTTGTACTCAAGTCAGGGGGTCCAGTTAGGGTTCACTCACCTGTCCCGGGTCCCAGGTGGCTGAATTGCAGGCATGGAGAGCTTCTCAGTCTCTGTGAGCTTCGTGATCTCTGACAACAGCTGATCTAATGTAAACAAACTCTACACTACCATCTAGTGGCCGGTTAGTGTTAATGATGGGCCATTGTAATGAGATATAATTTAATAGGAATTCAAATAGAACACTGCCCAACATATGTTGCAAAAATTAAAATACGTTTCCACTCCATGTATTGGTCCCAATAATAATAATAATAATAATAATAATAATAATAAAGACCTTTTTCAATGGAAATTTATTTTAATGTTTGAACCATAGGAATTGCCTTAAAAACCATTACATTATTGAGGTTGTGGCACTAAGATTCACCTATTTGATTCATTCCTAGGGGCAATGGTAGATAAAATTAGGTACCTCAGCTTACACTCGGGTTGGCTTATGCTGAAGTATATACAGTAATAACATGTTTTAACCACATAACCACTGTAACTACTTAGAAGTGGTATGATGGCATAATATGTTTTTATGATGAAAAAAAACACAGAAATCTTGAGTTTTAATTGAGTTTTGAGTTTGAAAGCACAAGTTTGGTAGAAGCCCCTCCTGAACTTACCTTACAAGTCTTTGAGACTTGTAAAACAAGGAATAGAATAGAAATCCTCATCCTAGGAGTGTTAACAGTAAAAACCTACCTTCCTCAGTCCCCTTCCCTCTGTCCCACTTTAAGCCCCGCATACACGGTTCAATATTTACGTAGTTTTTAGATCGTTCAAACAGATATTAAGAAAAATTATTGTATTTAGTTTGACTGAACAATGTTGAAATCGTACATTTAATCAAATAGAAAAGGATCAGACATGTCGTAAAATTTTAGTCGGTCGATTGAAAGACAAATGAAATCAAACATGCCATTACGAAAGGGGTTCGTTTTTTTGTTCGAGTAAATCAATTTAACGTTCATGGTGAACACATGCTGCGATCAATCGTTCCGGAATTGAACAGAAAAATCAACCCGTATATGGCCAGCTTTAAAGCAGACTTCCCACCTCTTAGGTCACCCCTTAATTTCGGCAACTGAAAGAAAAAATTCTGACAGCAGGAGAGGTAAATTTTTTCCTGACTGCCCCTCCCACTGTGTGTCATGCAGCCACAAGTGTGTCCCAAGTGCCCTAGCAGCTGTATGACATCACGGCCACCCAGACATAGTCCCACGATATTGCGAGATTGACGGAAGCAGTGTGCTGATTTCTCTCCCAGCATCAGAGGCCTCAACCACTGCAATGCCCTCCCCCCCCCCCCGGGGACCACCCACTGCCAGAGGGAAACGCTTGTTTCTGGAGGAGTTCAGGGGGGGGGGGGGCTTGCAGTGCACATTGCAGTAATGAGCAGTACACATGCGGGAGGGGGAAAGAGATGCTTGTCTCTGGCAGAAGTGGCTTCTGGTCAGCAGTGGTTAAGATGCTGTCACCAGAAATGAAAATGGAAGTATGTTTGTTTTTTTTTTGTTTTTTTTGTGTAGCATTTTACCATGCTTTTCAACTTCTGACAGGTGAGAATTATGTTTATTTAATGTATGTTGTTTTTTTTTTTTTAAACCCGCTTTAAGAAGGTTTACATCACTACCCTTGATGGCGTTTCTTTCCCAAGTTTGTGAGTTTTGAAGACTCTGGCAGAGATATCAGTAGATGTTACTGCACATGCTTGAGATTTCCAGTGGTCTTACCAGAAGGTAGACTGGCAGCAGGGGATTTGTTTCTCAGTACTGAGCATGGTGGAAACATGCACATAAGAGCAACTAGTAAAGACCTCAAGTTCAAATCCTAGCCTGGGCACTATCTGCCAGGAGTTACCATGTTCTCCCCGTGTCTGTGTGGGTTTCCTCCCACCCTCCAAAGACAGGCAGATAGGTTTATTGGCTTCCCCCAAAAAGTTCCCCCTATGTTAGTTACACATGACTTAGAAAGTTACATATGACTATGTGTAACTAAAGCCAAAATAGATTCCCTCATGGGACTCTGGTTGGAACAGTGACCAAACAAAAAGGGCGATAGGTGCTATTGGTATAGATTACACCGTGTTATCTTAAAGAAACAGTCTTTATTTTTGTGAACCCGATCACAGCAAATAATAACATAAACAATAAAAGAGCCAAGATACCAGCTACACTGTAACACACATAGAGTGTAGCGGTTAATTCATATATTAGATAATAGACAGATGCATGAAGGCTACATGTTTCGCCGATTTCGGCTTCTTCAGGCCTGAAGCATCTTATATGAATGTGTGGATCTATATGAAAGAAGAGATGAGCATTGTCAGTTTATGGTGTGGGGGAAACAGAGACCCTTTTAGTGTATCAAACGTACCTTGGCGGTTAAAAGTATTGATAAAACTTCTTGGAAAAGCGGTGGGCGGGCCTAGGCGTCTCTATGGGTAGGTTGATTGGCTTCCCCCAAAAAGTTCCCCCTATGTTAGTTACACATGACTTAGAAAGTGACATATGACTATGTGTAGGGACTTGACTATGGTAGGGACATTAGATTGTGAGCTCCTCTGAAAGACACAGTAAAGCTCGTAATATGTCGGCGCTATATAAATACAATATAAAAATAATAAACTAGCATTTATACTATGATTATTTTGAGGATATTTGAGATCCACTTTAAAATCTGATTTATTGAAATGTAATTGTAATCTTATGATGTCACGTTGCAGCAGCTACAGAGAAAGATGAGAAAGTTGCCCAAACCATTGTTGCCTTTATGGTTCGTATAGAGACTGTGCCTCTGAAAGACTTATTGGATTCTCAACTGTCACCCCATTGACACTGGGTTAAGAAGTTTAATGCATGTAAAGAATAAAGCAATAACAAAAATGACAAATAATTTGACAGATTTGAGGTTTAAAGGCTACGTTTTATTCCCCACAGTCGACAAGGGCATCGCGACAGACCCAACGCAGGGTGTTGGGGGTCAGCCACACAGGCGCACTGGAGTTGTATTACATGCCTATTGATAAACATTTGGGTCCCTAACACCACCCGCAAAAATACCTCAGTAGACCTGTGCCAAAGGAGAACTCTAAGATTGTTGTCAGTTGTGGTTTAGAAAGGTTACACTATTGACTGTTAATGGTCAGGGGGGCTAATGATTTTGGATGTCAGGGAGGCAAAATTTTAGCCTCGACTGTAGAAAATATAGATCTGACTATGCATTTTTTTTTAAATTTTAGCATCCATTCCTGAAGGTTCCAGAATTTAAAGACTGTTAGTATATTAAAGTGTATCAGGCCAAACAGGGTCCTGTATTTTCAGAGCTTCACCAAAATAGAGCGGGTCATTTTCCATATAGCAACTTCATGGTGCCTACACATTAAAATGTTTGATTACCTCTACTCATTGGCACAAGGCAGGATTTTTCCCATTGCTCAGAGACTTAAAAACATTATGGAAAATCCTGTGAATGGCACTTAACAAGTGCCTGTGATGGCTGCAAATTGTTGTGTCTAAATCAATGGCTGCCCTAAGTGTTCATAGTGATGCAATGCACCATCAAATTGATGGCAGTATTCTTGTGTGTGTTTGAGCGTTTATATTGTCTATTAAAATCTTAGCAATTTCAGCTTTTAAATGTTTTTTGACCTTTCTAAATGAGTAATGGAGTTTTGAAACTGCCAGGAGTCTTTCCTTAGCTGACCTCTCGTCGTTCTGGAAGGTGAAATTACTGCATAGTTTTAGAAATCAATTAGTGGTCTATGAGTGGGAAAAACGGTGGCATGTAATAACTCTCTTGTATCGTTATTGTTCATTCACTGACCTTGTACCGTTTTTTGTTAAGAGTTCATTAGGAGATCATAACTGTGAGCAAGACAATCTAATTGGTTGTGATCTGAGTTGTTACAAACCTGTTAGGTGGAAAATCAGATTGACAAGCATTGTAGTGCACAACAAACAAGGGTTCTGCATCATTATGTCCTTAAAAAACAGGCATTAGGCATTAAACCAGACTGTGTGGAAAAGACAGTAATGTTTTGTTCAATAGAAATATTTTTGTAGTAGTATTCAAAGTTGTGTCCATGAAATATATATATATATTATTATTATTATCTTTTATTGGGAAGCGACACCATATGTAGCATTATGTGTGTATTACCTTATTACCAACATTTTACTGCGGGAGGTGGTTGAGTTGAGTTCACCTCCAGAGCCAAATCTTTCCAATCCTAAGAGTCCCTTTAAGGGCACCTGGGGTGTCAAAATGCCCCCCAAAAAGCACTGGGTCTGCTAAAAGCTGATAAAGAGTATTTGCACTATATCTGCTGTTTTTCTTTTGATTAATTGGGGGGCTGGTGCCTCAAAAGAGGATTGTTTGGAGCCCCGCAGGATATCCATCTTGAGGTCAAAAGCAAATCCTTAATCACAATCTGCAATGTCTTCAACATATGAACCGTGCCAACATGGTTATATCTTACCATGTAAAGGCAACAGGAACATATGGGATTTTGATGGTCTGTCATAGGCTGAGAAGTGTGAATAGAGGATGAATATAGGTAAAGCTGCCAGTCCTCTGGAAAGCCAATAGGTCAAACGAGAGAGTTTCTCTCTACCACAAATAAACAGGATCATCTCATGGAAAATTGTTTACATATTGTGCAATTTGCTACACAATCCTCTTACAAAGCCCAAGGGTGAAATGCGTTGTGGACAGTAACACAAAAGATACTAGAATTAAATTATTGACATAATAGTTGGTCTGATATTTGTATATATTCAATGTGTATCTGGACATGCATGTACAACTATAATATGTATAATGTATAAAAAAAAAAAAAAATTATCTAAGAATGTACTGTCTTATGCACCACTTTATACCCCAAAGTGAAATTTAGATGATATACAAATCCCTTGGTAAAACAGAGGTAGAAGGATGGCGCTATGTGGTACCTAGTTCAACCACTTGTATCCCAGCTTAACTTGACCAAAGAAAAAATCTAACTAAATATGGCTACCTTAATACACAGAAGTATAAAAGAAAATAACACATGCTGTCAGAATACTTTTGAGTTCTATGTGTCCGTACCGTTGGTGATATATCTCAGAATATAGAGAGTGTAGCTCATACCACAGGACAGGCACAGTAAAGTTATTATGCTGGATGGCACTGGCCGGCAGTGAAGGGGTCCTGAATATACAAATCCAATTCAAATGGTCAGTTGGAAACGCATTGTTTCCACAGACCTGCTACCTAAAAACTGCAGCCAGGCAGTTTCTCAATAGAATAACATTTGTAATGTCAACCTTTTTCCAAGCGCTTGCACACTGTGTGCAACCTCTGCACATTGCGACACGGCAGCCGCTTCTGGCCAGTGTCACAGATCGCCGTGTCACCCAGCGATCTGCAACCACAGATGTGCCATCCACCAGTTCGGCTGCTTCACATCCCAAACCTCAGAGGACCAGGACCTTTCGGAGATCAGCTCCCTCTGCTGGTGGAAGTGATGCTGGCACATGATGTACTCCTGCTTCCTCTCCTGGCTGATACCAATTCTCACTCACCTGGAGCCCTGTCCTATCAGGCCACCTGACCTGTGTATATAAGGAAGTCTGAGGCATTGCCTGAACAAAGAGTGCTTTATGTCTCTGATCAACAGGTTCTGCTTCTTCCTATCGCCTTATTGTTACCAACCCCTGGACCATCTTCGACCACCCGGTTTGCCGCCTGCCCTGACTATCCCTTGTCTGAAATCTTTGCCTGCCGTCTTGATACCACCCTTTCGATATTCTGCTGTCAGCCGCTGCCAAGTAAGTGTAGCTAGGGACTGCAACCTGGGGCCTCCCAGCAGCAAAGTTCCATCATTCCTTGCGGAATGCTCTGGTGAATACAGAGGGGCTCCTTAGACTCTGCACCCTGGTTTATGCTTGTTTCATGGCATGGTGTGTCCACTGCTCTCGTGGTTCACCCGTGACAGACAGCTACCAACTGTTAGACACCCTGAAACCGACCATGTAAATTAGCTGTTATACAAAAAGAATGAACATTGCTACACATAGTCTCTGGAGCAAAGGGACATTTTTTTTAAGTTAAGAAAATATTTTCCCTTTGCTCCAATGTTCTGAAAGCCCCAAGCCTTCTTGGAACGGAGTTTTCAGTAGAATGAACCAACCTAGATTGTTTTTCCAAAACCTTTTTTCGGTTTTGGTGATTTTATTATACTTTCTTTGATACACAACACTGTAATTCACTTTGCTGTCATTCTTCATATTGTCTGGCCAGTGAATCGGCTCTTGTCATATTGATGCTTGAAGAGCTCTGTTTGTTCATTTGTTTATCTCTGTGTTTTTATATTGCACCTTGAAAATCCTCCGCAATATCAGGCAAACCATGCATAGTAAGTAACACAAAAAATAAGACTTTAAAAGTCTCCGCAGAAGCAGCTGGTGCTTTTAAATCAGATTAGCGAGTGGTCTGCTCCCAGGCATGAGATCTTGGCTGTCCATGCTATATTATGTATGAGTCTCATTTGCATATAATGGACTTATGCACCATGTAATTTCCATCTAGATTTGCATAGCATATGCATATTTCAAAGAGCCGTGACAACTGTGCGGAGCTGCATTGTTGTTGTGCCCTGTGGACAATCCTGTAGCATGTCCTGCACATCTGTGTATATAGTGGAAAGACACCAGTAAAATTGGATTTTTTTTCCTGAACTGAGCATTTTTTATGATTCAGATAAATTGCTTTTCCTTTCAGAGATTTAAGTTTCATTCTCCTGCATATGAATTGTCTTTGTCCTTGTCTCCTGTGATTTGTCTTCTTCTTTTACAGGCCCTATTGGTATATTTGTAATACTTTGAAACCTATTTCTTTTTATATGTCATGTATGCTGAATCGTCCGGGAAGTGATTTGCATTTAAGTTCTGCTACATTGCAGTTACTGTACTATACTATGGGGTAATAGATGGACACACAATATGGTGATCCAGCCATAGAAGGAACCAATGCCGTAGGAGTTTTAAAAAATTATTTTAACACATCTCTGACACCAGCATTGTCACAGGTCTGAGGATTAAGAAGTATATCCTTAGCTGAAGGCTAGATCTATATCTCTTACACAAGAATGTACCTTTTACCCAGATAATGGCTATGTTTATAAATACATGCTGATCTAGCCAATGTCCTGTTGATTCGGGTAAATATGGCAGCGGTTTGCTGAAGGTACATGAGACCTGGTAGAAAATACATTGTAATCTGTTTAAAGCGGGCCTACCACCTCCACACCTGCCTTCTATTATTTGAACCAGAGGTGCCGATAATGAGGCTGAATGGAGGTCAGAAGTAATAAAAAAAATACTTATTTGGTAAAGCTTTCAAAGTACTACAATGCTCCACTGTCCACACGTAGTGCGGCAGCAGCCACAAGGGAACAGCAAAGGTTAGACATCACTTCTGAGGTCTACTCTCCCATGGCCCTCAGCCAGCCAAATCTGAATCGGGTGGCACAGAGGGGTGGAGCATCACCAGATGCAGATTCGGATTGGGGGTTGGAGTAGGACCGGAAGAGTCGCTCCTCCATCTTGCAGCCTGGACGACTAGACACTCCAGGCATGGCGGTGTGGGAGCGAGCAGGCAGGACAGGTGAGTATTTATTTTTTACTTTTAGGGGTCACTGTCCCTGGATGAAGATCCAATGTAGGTGAGTTGTGTATAATACCTTTTTTTTTAATTTCTTTTAGCGTTTACATCCCCTTTTAATTTCCTTGTAACTCTTTGCAAAATAAACCCTCAAAATTAACAGAACACATCAGATTACAAGGAAGGTTAACAGTATTGTTTCATTCTTTCCAAATCTCTTTTTCTGCTGGAAAAAAAGGAAATATTAATTCTTTACCTGCTTATCTGGTAAAGACCACATCAAGATCATAAATACATTGCTAAATGGCTTCATTCACGCAGGCATTGTATGCAGGTGCTTGCACACAATATGCGGACATATGGGAGGCACTAGTCAAATATGGTAAGTGCCCCCAGTTAACCCCATGGGCGAAGGCATGAAAAGCGAGTGGGCAATGAGCCAATAATGAAATAAGGTATGCCCAACCCCACCAGCCCTTCTCCATCCATTCCTCTGTACAACTCTTGCTTATCTATAGGCTTTTCAATTAGAGATTAGACCGCCTGCAAGCATACAACTTCTGTCTTCTAATCTGTGTCCTGCTGACAATTGGACACAAACACACATTCCCTCTTTATTACTGTTACGTTGACAACTTTTACATGTTGTATACTCCAAAGTTCTTCCGGGTCAACAAATAGTGAGGGTAAAAATTTCTAGATATGGCACAGAAAGCAATAAACTGCTTCTTCATAAGCAGCATTGGGACCCCAGCTGGTTGTCTACTTGGTTTGGCAAGAATATAATATCCAGATTTGACAACTAAGGAAACAAAAGTTTAGACTAGCATAGTTTTTTTTGGGGGTGGCTGGTTTATTATACTTTACAAAATCATTCCTACAATACTACTGGGCCATATGCATTTTTTATTATTACAATGATGTTGTCCCATTGTAGTACATCGAAGCAGGTTTAGTGCTGAAAGAGTAGCGGCTAATATATACAGCGTGTACATGTATTATCATAAAGGAATACATTCAGAGTTTTGTCTCGGGGTGCCTTTTATCTTTTAAAATCGTTTAATAAATTGTTCTGTATTTTGTACAAGAATTCAGTTAATTCTAATAACTATACATTCGACTGTTCTATATTTTGTTTCAAATGTAAAAGACATTTACCATCTGTTTGGTGTACTCCCTTTTGCAGTTGTTCTAGTAAACACTGGGTGGTAGTATTGGACTTTAAAGTGTAAAGTATATTCAATAGTGTCACTGTATTTCTGGAATGGTCTTTGTCTTGTATATCAATAGATAGAAGATGCAGATATCTGATAAGTGGCTACTTCCATATGAAAGCGGCACATATTGCTTGTCAAACTATGCAACATCGATCATTTCAAATCTTGCCAGTCTTCATCAGTACATTCCAAGGAGGTTTTATTCATATTCCTAACCAAAAGTCCTTTTCTTTTATCTTGTAAATATGTTGGGCTCTGTAAAAATGAAATATAACGAACACAAAGTGCAGTTTCTGTCCTGTATATACCATATCAATTGTATCATGGCCTTACAGAGGAGACCGTTTCGGCTGTACAGTGTATTGATGCAGAGCACCGCGCACCAGTTTACTTGGATTTGTCATGGACCATAACATTTGTTGTACATACAATATAACTTGTGCCCCATGCAGCTCAGTGTCTGAGCAGATCTGTGTTCAATGTTCTTTACTTTTTTGGCTCATGAAAGATCAGTCTGGTCATGAAAAGCATAACAAATTATCCAGAATGGCAGACTAATTCCATAGAGCAGGTTGGACAAACAAGGAAATGTAATGTGTCACAGATCTCATGTTTCATTAAGTTATTTAATTAGGTATTTAACAGCTTTAACATATTAAAAGTTTTTTTTTATGTTATCATATTCCAATGCTACAGATGATTATTTTTTTTTTTAATTTTGTTATCAACCTTCTGGCTGTTAAGCCCAACCTGTGTCTTTTTTTTTCTCTCTTTTAAATGCAGTACAGATAATCAAAGCAGATTACATCGTAATCCGCTTTGATTGCCTGTACTCACATCCCTGGTGTTATCAATAGTGCCAGGGATGTGAAGACCTAGAGAGCTAATAGCAAAGACCCCCACCGCCACTTCAGTGGCAACGATAAACTTATAGAAGTGGAACCGGAAAGGAGCCACGGCAACTCCAACACCAAGGGATGCCAAGTGCTTCTTCTGAACAGGTACATAGTATAGTTCAGGGTGAATTTTGTTTGCAAACAATCTTACCTAAAGTTACATTTGCGCTAAGAACCCAAGAGGTTAAGGTTCCTTTCTCTGAAATAGAACATTCACATTCATATTTAGTTGAAGCACATCAAATCATTTTGGGTGATTCGATTGGCTTATGCAATTTAAATATTGCATGTCAACTTAAAATCAATTGATTGTATCAGCACACATTGTGATTGGTTCTGTTCCAAAGCTTACTGTTCCATGATACCATCGGACACAAATAGATCGAAATACTAAGAAAATCCTGTCCGATCACTGCTTGATTGTTTTTATGTTTGATTTCCATAACTTTTGGTTGATCAACTTAAAAGGTAAAATGCAATCAATTTAAAAACATAAGCTTAAACAACAAATAGATTGAATGGAAAAATCAAACCAAGTATGGCCACCTTTACACTGGCCATTGAGTGCACAACCAGGTAAGCAATTGATAACCCTTGATACTTTTAGTTTACATTTTTCTTCTGTCCACCTATAGACCAGAACTATTGATAAAACAGCGATAGCATGCCGGAACAAAACCACCAGCCAATTGAAGTGTTCTCCGTTGTTTACTAGAACAACCAGTGTGCATAGTTGGCTGGTTGTTGTTTTAAGCCCCCCCCCATACACGTCTAGATTTTCTGTTCAATCAACTTAAAAAGATATTTTTTTGGGGGTCACAGAAATTGGTGATTGATTGTATGTTTGCCAACTGTAGTAACATATATTTGATCAACTTTTTTGGGATCGACTGAAAGTGTAATCAATTTCAATACAACCAATTAAAATTTACCAGCATGTCCAATCATTTTTCTAGAATTTTTTTCCCAATTTTAATTGTTTTAGGTTGATTTAACCATGTGGGCTGCCATAGATTTTCAATCAATCAACAAAAAAATTTATTGATATAAGTTGATTGGATGAAAAATCTACATGTGTATGGGGGCCTTTAGTGAGCTTTTTGATAAAGTCTCACTTCATTGTTTCATCTATTAAACATTTATCAGTATATTGCAATATACTTTAGAATCCATGATATGTTGTATCTAATGTTGAATCTTAAAAACACAAATATAGGACCGAGTGAAACTCTGGTCACCATATTCCAGGGTGGCTAGCCCCTGAGACTTTAACGGCACATAAATTAGAGATAAATGTGAAATAAAAGGTATAATTTATTTAATAACAAAGAGACACGTATAATAAGCATTGTAAAAAGATATGTCCAACAAACGGTTATACACTTATAAAATCAGTTGGCGCTTCATGATCATGTCCGACGTAGGTCATGTCCAACGCGTTTCGCCCTATTAGGGGCTTCATCAGGGGTGGGTCATAGGTAAGGTAGTTCCTCTAGAAGCTTAGATATACGCTTCTAGAGGAACTACCTTACCATTATGTTGAATCTTATTTTTTTTATTATTTTCATTGTTTTTTTTACATTATTTAGTGCATTATGGGTTGCAGTTTTTCAGTTTTGCTTTGTTCTAATTCAAGGATGTAAATTTGCCTATTTATTTATTTTTTTACTTTTTGTCATAGTAAAATCAAAATTGTCTTTTTAAACGCTGTAATGTGAGTCAAATTAGAAAAAAACAGTTAAATATTCACTTGGACATTTTATGATGAAAATAAAAGGAGGGGAGGAAGCTATAATACTCATACAAAGCATTTTTAATAAACATCCTTTTATAGTATTTTAAATGCTACCTGGTGAACTCCAGCTGTTGTGTGGATTCCCTGAAGATATCGCTCTTCCAAAATAAAGTCCGTAATTGCAGTTTCAATGTTTTGACCGGCTCATGTATTCAGCTAAAGTGGCGTGCCTTCAAGAACAAAACCCCTATGGTACGTCTCATATTTCTACATGCACAGGTTCCATATAAAATTCTAATATTCATTTTTTTATTATACCATATGCTGTTTTATTCAGTTTTCCTCCCTTGAGTGCTCCTATACTTACAGGGCTATGTTAGGACTGTTTTATGAGATTTGCACTGATGTGGAGAGGCATATTAGGGATTGTTAAGGGATCAGATGTTTGAATAGTGTGAGCTTCCTTCCATATTCAGTTTACTGAAGACCAGTGACATCATATGTCAATTTAATGTGATATTATTCTCAACAAATTGAGTTCCTTAAGCAGAATGTTTAATTGTCTTCCTTTTTTATGAATAGGCCATTTACTATATCCCAGTGATATCTGTCACTTGACTGGGGTGATGCAACGATTCAGCTCTTATGTAGTGAGTTGATTCTTTCAAATGCAATACTTTTTGTTTATTGTTATGATGGGGGTTTTTGGCTAGTCTTGACTCTAGTCCTGGTCTGAACTTTATGAGCTTTTATTGTGTCTTGTTTCTTTTGGAACTTGGAAGCAAGTAAATGTAATAGTAAACTTTTCTTGGATTACGGTACTTCTTCTGCTTACAACGGAATCTAAGTGTGACCAAGGCTAACCATGGCCGATCATGGCTTATAGATCTTCTTCATTCTCTAGCAATTGTTATCCAATAAAGATCCTGAAAGCATCTGGGTATACATAATTTACAACATGCAATTTTTATTTATCAGGTTTGGGAATTTTTGCAGTTATAAAGCTTGATAAAATGTTAGGTTTTCTGCTTATGTAAAATTAACCTTTTGGTAATTGTGGAATGTTCTTTGCACCACTGAATAAAAGCTCCACATAATCTCAGTAAATAGTACTTGCCATTCCTCCATTTGAGTACTGGCCTTGGGTTTCTCTTACTGAGCACAATTAAGTTTTTCATAAGTGATCCCTAGATAGTGAAACAATCCTTTCACTAGCTAGTCTACTATTAAACTGGGTGAACACGTAGGCCTGCAAAATAGACTTTTCAGCCTTAATTTCTGATTCCCTTTTTTAGGTCAAGAACACACAAGAAAATAAAGCCAGGACCACGATGGCAACCCTAAATCCTACAACAAATTGTTTCTAAACCTACAGAGTCACTTTAAAGGGGTTTTAAAATCCTTTGTAAAAAAAAAAATAAAAATGACATCACAAACAATTCTCTACCAAATACCCCCAAAGAAATCATACCCGAAATCATAACATATTATAGAACTGATCTTGTTAAGAGACCTCACACACTGTGTTGGCTTTGGGGAGATCCATAGATGCAGCACTAGGCTTCCAGCTCAGGTTTGGAAGATGATCTATACCAGGGAAACCACAGAGGTTAGTATGATTTCTTTGGTGGTATTTGGGAGGGTTTAATATGCTAAATGAGAATGGACTAGTTCGAATTTGAAAGTTAATTGCAAAGCCCCCTGAGCATGGTATCATCCCCAAACTTGCTTGAGATGTAGAGAATAGTTGATGGTATATTCAGGGGCGTTGATTTGCTTACTTACTTACTGGGCTAGTATTGCTCTAACAAATAGTTTTTGCATAAATTAAGTTAACTTTTCCAAATTTTGTCACATGACAGCCACAAACATGAATACATTTTATTGGAATTTCACATGAAAGACCAATACAAAGTGGTGTACACGTGAGAAGTGGAAGGAAAGTCATACATGATTCCACACATTTTTTACAAATAAATAACTGCAAAGTGGGGTGTGTGTAATTATTCAGCCCCCTGAGTCAACAATACTTTGTAGAAGCACATTTTGCTGCAATTACAGCTGCCAGTCTTTTAGGGTATGTCTCCACCAGCTTTGCACATCTAGAGACTGAAATCCTTGCCCATTCTTCTTTGCAAAACATCTCCAGCTCAGTCAGATTAGACGGACAGCGTTTGTGAACAGCAGTTTTCACATCTTGTCACAGATTCTCGATAGGATTTAGATTCAATGATGATGCTACCACCATATATGACAGTGGGGATGGTGTGTTCAGAGTAATGTGCAGTGTTAGTTTTCCGCCACACATAGCCATAGAGTTTGCATTTTTGCCAAAAACTTTCCCAGTTTTGGTCTCATCTGAACCAGAGTCAACTTTTTTTCCACAGTTTGACATGTGTGCTGTTCACCACATGGGTTTGTGCGAAATGAAAATGGGACTTCTTATGATGGCTTTTCTGGGTAACAAGTCGGCTTTCTTTTGCCATCTTCCGTAAAGGCCAACTTTTGGCGTGGCACGACTAAGTAGGTTCTGTGTATGGACAGATTCCGCTCGACTGAGCTGTAGATGCTCTGGCAGCTCGTTCGAGAGTCTACCTGCCTTGTTCGGACTGTGCTGTGAAGTTTAGGTGGACGGCCTTGTC
>CM070032.1:49248652-49258672 GCA_036250615.1 Ptychadena robeensis | reverse complement strand
AGAGTCCACATGAAAGAGGAGGTAAGATTTTATGGGAAGGGCGGATAGGTATCAGGTTAGCCATTTGAAACATGTCAATATAAAGCAGTGCAGAACTGGTTCTCTATGCTATTGCCACATTATAATTTGGGATATTATTTTGGATGGGACACTTTAATATATTTAATAGGCTGTCTTAAATCTTTAGTCTATGAACACCTCCATAACAGGGGAATATTATGTGACACCTAAAGCAGGGTTCAGACACTAAGATATGAGCCAAATATTCTTTGGCCGATGCCATTAACTTCAATGAAGACCGGCATCTTCATTGAAGCTAACGGTCGGCCCACAAAGGGTGCTGGCCGATGCTGTCATCTCTGGAGAGCAGCGTGATGATGTCATCACACTGCTTTCCAGAGCTGATCTGACCTGCTCTGTCGGCCCCCACTTGGTACATGTGTGGGGGCCTTAACAGTGAGTTGTGGCAATTTACATTTACATTCCACATTTCAGTTATCATATTATGTGAAACAGACTCATCCCTCCTCCTATATGTAAATAGTTGGGTAAGTAGTTAGTGCCACATTGCAAAACATCAGTGCAGGATGAGTGATTATCCACTTCAAAAAGGAGAAGTGCCCTTGGTTCAAATTGAAAAGTTATTTCTATTGGTCTTAGTTTGGCATACAAATATATTTAAAAAGACGCTTTGGTCCTAAACACTTCCTGGAACTTGAAAAGAGACCAACTGTACCACTGATCATCCTGAATAAGGGAATTTATATTTGTATGCCTTAAGCCCCCCATAGACAGGCAGACTCCTCCATACAACTTTCATGAGACCTACCAACAACTATGTAGTATAGTGACCTCCCTGATAGAATACATAGTGATTGGAAGGTGTAGAAAGGTCCTCCTATTACATGGTTTTGGTAGAAGAAAAGTTGGTTGTACAGAAGTTGCATGGAGGAGTCTGCCTGTCTATGGGGGGCTTTACTAAGACCAATAAAAATAACTTTTTAACTAGGGGAGACTTTTTAAGTGGATAATTTCTTATCCTGCACTTCTACTGGTACGAACCTGGCATCCAACACTTGGTCATCCACAGGCTACTTAAGCTAGACCAGCACACTGCGGGGAGACTGTCAAAATTTTCTCCAAACACCTTCATTCTTCAAAGGTTGCTGGTTTAAATAAGACCCACACATATTTTTGGCAGCAATAAAAAAAATCAAGCCACTAACTAGGATATCTACCATTCCTTCCACTCCTCAAATGTCCTCAATGTCAAGGACATTGTTTTCCCCCATTTCTTTTGTTCTGGGGCTTCCATCTTTTGGAGTCTTTCAACACAGCCACCATCCCAGATCAAAACATGACTCTCCATTAGTTGGTCATGGTGGTCAGAGAATGGGTACTGCTAGTGTATAGACATATATCATTGTTCCGCACTGTACAGTATTTTACATGCACATTGGCCTTTTGGCTTGGGGGAGGGGTTTTCTCCTTAGATGCTGGCCTGGCTATAAGAATATTGTCTCCCACTTCATCAGGAGCCTACCTGCGACTGTGAGGGGGCATGTGCATCTTAGAGAGCAAAAATATATTGTAGTTATACTTGAATTTCTTTATACAATTTCTTCAATAATTTTTTTCTCTGTTATTTAAGGCTTGGAAAAGATTGCACACATTGCGGCAGGTTAATGCTTTATTCATATTCATTCAATCAATGAGTCACAAAGATTGCTTTTCACAACAGGCTGCTTTATATGTCTATATCATTAGCAGGGCTGCAGTTTGCTTTAATTTCCATCAGTATTCAAAGAGCATGTATTTTAATATATCTATTTGTTTCATCCAGCCATTCATTTACAGAAATATTATCTGGCTTTTGTGGGGCGCCGATCCCTATGTCTTGTGAAAGTAATTGTTTATTACAGACATTTTATTGGGTTAATTCTCTGTATAAGCTCCGAAATACATGAAGTGGTAAGAAGTGTGAATGTGTGACCCTCTGAACCTGGCTTGTTAAATAACATTGCCTCCTCCCTTTTCCATAAACATTTATAATTAGTGCTGATTATTTTCTTAACCTGCAGGAGCTCAGTCTGCTCATATGTATAATAAACAAAGGACATCCAAGGTCCAAATAAAGCAGGGCACATGGAGGTTACAACTGTTTTCTTGGTCCCTACCTTGGAAAGAGCTGTCAGAACATTTCAAGGTTTCTTTCCACCATGTTGCCTTTATTAGTATTTCTTCAATTTTCTTTATACAAGAATTGCAGTGACGGAACAGATTGTTTATAGAAGAGCGCACCAACAAAGAGTTCCAGCATGAGGTTTACCAAGGTGTAAAAGAAGTATTGCCTTAGCCTTTGTTTTATTTTCACAAACTACAAGAACAAGGAGAGGAGAAACATTTGCTTATATTACAAGTGTATTTATACAGGTCTTTCTTGGGACAGAAGATTGCCTATTGATCATTTTAAAGTAGTCCTATCACCTCCTTTTCTACTTTCTATTATCTGCACTTCTGGTCAGTTCAGGGGTTAAAAAAAGATGCTCTGCCTCTCCTGTGATATTGCTCCCAGTCAGGCACCAGGTGCAAAGGGACTGGGGAAGTGAGGTCTACCTTACCAAGTCTCCTGACGCCTGGCAGCCCCTTCACAATCTCACTGGAGAGGCAGGGGGTTGCTGGCTTTAGATATGTATTGGTGGAGGGAGTGAGACCTAAGTCCCTCCTCCATCTTGGAGCTGGAAGGACTGGAGTTTTCAGCAAGGAACAGGGTGCGATAAGTATGTGTTTTTTGTTTGGGGATTGGTTTTTACAGGACGACTTAAAAGTGAGTAATGTGTATATATTTTTATTAAGTAATACTCCACCTTTCTTAGTTCCATCTTTGCTCACCATCAGTAGTGAATCTCTTTACAATCGCCCCAGCTTTTGTCAGAACATGAAAATATATCATTTTAAATTTAATATCCCTGCCACTCCTAGGAGTAGACTGGAATTGGATAATCCCTGAGTGATTTTTGATATATATGAGGTTTTAATTGGATAAATAAAATTTTATATGATAAATTACAACTGTCTTTGGTCAATGTCCCACATAGGTTAATTACATATTATGCTAGAGATGCTAAGGTTGAGGGATAGATATATAGACGTTTCCATATAGCACAAGATTATCATGATAAATACTGAAACAAATGTATGAAGGAGGCCTTACTCAAACATGCTACAGGTTTGCTGATGATGATTGATGAATGGGCCATTATGTATGTCTTTTCATAAATAACATGGTTCTCTTACGTCTCTAAATTTCAGCATAACATATACATTTACTGAACTTCCTCCCCTTGGGTCCATTTGTAGTAATTATTTTTTATGAAATCTAGTCAAGTTCACAAGCAGGACTTCATATAATATTCAGTGCATTCATGGTAATATAAGTTATAATTTGTTTTTGACAGCTGTCGTCTGTGACAATTTGTGCCTGTGCCTTGGAGATGGGTATTAAAATTTGAATTACTGTCACTAAAATAAAATTTCTGAAAGGAAAAATATCTTCTCTTGGAACAATAGAAGTTCCTTCCTATTTCCTAGGCAAAGCATCACCCTTTTAAGGATAAAGTTTATATTAAGCTTGTTAAATATTTTCCAAAGGAGAAAATAAGAAAGTAAGTGAAGGATCTAGTCATCTTCATTGTTGTTGTTATTCTAAAGGCCCCCATACACCTTACAATCTTTCCATACAATTTCTGTACAATCAGATTTTGTTCTACCAAAACCATGTAATATAAAGACATTTCTAAACCTTCCAATCACTATGTATTATCAGGGAGGCCACTATACTACACAGTTGTTGGTAGATCTAATGAAAATTGTATGGATCAATCTTAAGTTGTATGGGGGGCTTTAGAGCCCAAGTGTTTACATTGTAGTGATACTTGTGCTACAATCTGTTCACACTGGTCAGATATAAAGAAGGGGTTGTTAGCACTAAAGCCCATCTGCCATTATTAAACTCCAATAAAGATGCTAAAAGTTTTAAATGACTATCGTTCAAAATAAATTGTTTAAGTGCTGCAAAATAATGTCCGTAAGGTTGTCTAAAACGAAAGTGAATAGAATAAAGTGTTTATTAATATTATGCTATAGATGCTTTTATGGGCTGAGCTGATGGTTACACATGGCTACACATGGTTGTAACATTGTATTTCAACCCCTATGTTGGCATGGAAAGGCATTGTTATCTGAACTTGATGACATGTGCGGCTAAGTGGTCAGTTTTTGGCAAGATCTAATGAGTTCTTATCCCTGGGTGGTAGTGTCTGCATTATGGAAAGAGATGAACATCATTTGGAGCACCGTTCAGAAATGGAGAATTATTTACACATCAATTTATGATATTCTATACTTCTTGAGAATGGATAAAAAATACTGGGGCTTTCTATTGTGTCCAGCAAGACCCATTCCCATTGTGTGACACAGATAATTAAAGTAAGATAAGTCTCATGAGGTTGGGCATCTTGCAGAGAGAGGTTATCCCATGCTAGTCTAGAATACAAGAGCGCTTTGTAAGCTTCCATGGCATGTTTTTCTTGAATTGTCTTTGTGTGGTATATATGACACCACCTTCCTTTCCCAGTGCCCTATTAGTGGTGTTTTGTAGAATAAAGTAACTTATTTGTACTGAATATAGAACAGTCTCTTTGAAGTTAGGTCACCCCTTGGAGTCAGACTTGAATTGCATGGCTAACCTCTCACCTCCTAAATCTATTACAGGTCAAAGCTTGCATGATTCCTTTTATGAAATACCTGAAACCAGAGTGAGTGTGTAAGACTGTGTTAAGGGTGTACATAACGAATATCTGACTGCGGATTTCTTCAGGCTATAATTGATTAGCTGGAGCAGTGTGTGTTAAGCAAAGGTTTAAATAGCTGGTCCCTCTCACCTAATTACTGTGGCCATTGAAACAATATATTAACTGTTTTTTTTGTCATTAGTTTATAATCTCAATAAGCACTTTGTGGGTTAAACATTAACACTCCTATTAAATCTTGCCTTGCAGACCTATTCTGTTACTTTCTAAACATTATCATTTTTAGAATTTCCGCATCTGTTTGATGTATAGGCTGATATATATATCTATACTTCTTTCCTCAGCTGGGGTTTCCATGTCGAGAACTTTACCCTGATATCCTAAACATTTACATTTTTCTGCTCTATATGTTAGGATTTTGCTATTCACATAATGCTTCTTGCGTATTGACAATAGTGGATAATTTCTGTTTAATGATCATCTCCATGGCCCTTAAAAGTGGACTAAAGCTGTCCATAAACAGATACATTTTTCATTCAATCACCGTGTGCATTCATGGTGATTGATCATTCGCGAATTGAATGCTGCCCACCTGGAACGATTGATCTCACTCCAAGAAAATTAAGGTCGAACAAGGATCCAGCATGTTGGTAAGTCCCAGTTCGATTGGATGGAGACCCTCGATCCCCATCCAAAGCATTGTCCTAGAATCAAGCACCCAAAGTGGTTGCTAAACTTTTTTTGTGTTCACCGATCTTGCGCAAATCAATGCGTGTATGGCCAGCTTTAGTCAGTTGGGTCTCTGTGTCTGATAGAAGAGGAGCTGTCACCTACACTGTGCAACATCATAGGACGGGAATAGCACGAGGAAAGATTTGTAATTACTAATTACAGGTATGGGTTTTTTTTCTCTGAACGTATAATGGGAGGTTTGATCACAAGCAACACGAAGTACAAAAGGTGAGTATAGGTTTAACAAAATTAAGTGAATCGGTACCCAGTAAATTGTTGTCTTGCATTAATAAAAGAAATACCATCTTCATTGAGTTGGGCTACTGACCTAGGTAATGACTTGGAATGCTGCAATTTCTGTATAAAGTAGTAGTAAAGCCAGGTATAAAACTTTGTTGAACTTTAAAAATCCCATCAGAGATCATATTTCTTCTATCTTTACAGGGAGCCTGTGAAAATAGAAATGTCTTTATGTACTCTGTGTCTATCGACAATACTGTCTTGGTACTTATTTAATGAAGGTTTTCTTTGCATGGGGAAATGAGAAAGTAAACTACAATATTCAGGAGAACTGAAATATTCTTTGCTTGCTTGGTGTTTCAGATGAAGACAGAATTCACCCAGAATGTAATATTTTATTAAATTCTCTTATATAGAACAACTTCCAAATGCACAGACGTTGTCGTGAAGATGATGTCTGCAAGGACCCTGGAGAATTCTGTACACTTACTTAGTCAAAGTACTCCATTAGGTGAAGTCGCATATATGGAGCACTTTAGAGCTTGTTTGGCTGCACATTTCTTCTGGGACATCATGTTATCTATGTCAAGTGTCTTATATTTTATATGTCAGGTGCGGAAATCGGAGAATGTACATCTGTGATAGTGTGATACATTTTTTATTGTTTCATGATGCTAGTGTTCTGTCTGTTTAATCCATTCATTTTTCTGTTTTTTATTACCTCTAGCCGTCCTCAAAAGGTGTGCCTGTGTCCTTTCCTGCCAGCTCAACCCATTAACATTTCCACGTGTTTGTACATTGTTCAGCATCCAGCCGAGGTGAGTGAGGGTATGGGAACCTGTCACCTTGTTAAGTCTAATGTTCTGGGAAAAGACTGACTGCCACCTCCCTTAGTTTCCTGCTCTGTTAGATCACACCAGTGATACTGGCTGCATTTTACATATTACAGCTTGTGTGCTGAAAAAGACCATTTTTCTTTATCACCAAAAAGTTTAACCGCTCTACAGTCTTACCAGTACTGAAACCTGTAGTTTTTGCACCATGTCTTTTTTTTTTTTTTAAAGCTTGATAGGTCATGCTTTTAAGCTACTACAAACTATCAGTAAACCCAAAATATAGTTAGCAACCACCCCATAGGTTTACAGAAAGGACGGTTGATGACCACCCCCCAACAGATTCAGTAGAGTGTTCCTTTAGGGCTGCTGTGGAACCACTAGTGTGATCCTGGCCTTAAGCTGGGACACACGGTTTGATATTGGAGCCGTTCCATGTTGCATCACGCTTCTGTCAGACATCGGAGGAGCTGGAGACACAGCACTCCTGACCTCGTGGTCTCCATGCCAAGCAACGGACATCAACCGTGGTTTATGGTCATGGCCGCATATTATATGGGCCAGGTAGATAGCCGTGATTGCACATGGCGCTCGAAGCGGCCATCAATCTTGCCCATATCTACACGTGTCTACCCAGCTTTAGTTCACCTTTAGATCACTCCATACAATTTCCTGTAGATCTTCCAACAACTATGTACTATTCTCCCTGATAGAATAGTACATACTAGTAATCATGTCTGTAGATTGAACTTTCTCAGTTTTGGCGGCTGATCATCCACCTATACATACCTATACATACTAAATTTTTTCCATATCTGTTTCTGTCCTTCCAAACCAAATTTATATTCTTATTTCCTCAATACCTCATTCAAATCCCTAAGCTTCCTATTTTGTGTGATTGAAATATTGAAATTCTAGCTCAATCTCAGAGGGGCACCTTTAGTTAAATATCATGACTACTAGAAACTGCAATAGCATTTAAAATGTCAATCCATTTTTAGAAAGTTCTTGATATTAAAAATCTTTAAAAGGAGGCTATGTGGTTTCAAGCATGGTGACAGTGCCAGCTAGGCCAGTTTTCACTTTTTTGAGGCTATGGGATTAAGTGGTTAAAAGATGCAAACGAGGATGTGAAATGACTACGTGGAGGGGGCAATAGGGAGCACCTGTATATAGAGGAGACACATGGCAAGTCACAGCCAAATATGTATTTAGAGGGGGGAAGTGATGGTTAGTAGAAAACTACTAATACCGAGATAATGGGAAAAAAAGGAGTCGCCTACAGTAAAGGAATAACAAGAAAACAATGGAGTGTGAAAAACAAATTATGGCGGCTAAGAAACAATACAATGTATGGAATAAAGTATGGGGGCCGTGTGAAGAATAAAAAAAAAAGAAGTATCGAGGACATGGATAACATGGTGAAATATATCACCGGGAGGGGGACTCGAGTATAAGCCATGGTACCTAATGTTATCTACAAAATCTTGGAACATTTATTGACTTGAGTATAAGCTGAAGATGGAAAATGTAGATAGGGGAGTTTTCTAAATGAGAAAATTCCAGAGAAAGCACTATTGCCCCTAGGAATGAATCAAACAGGTGAATCTTCCACATCCTCAATAAATTTAAAAGAGCACAGTTAATTGTTATTACAGGATGGGGTTTCAAGGCAATTCTTATGTTCAAACATGAAAGTAAATTTCCATTTAAAAAGTCTTTTTTATTATTATTATTGGGGCCAATACACGCAATAGAAACTTATTTTCATGTTTGAATCATAAGTAGTGGAGTTTTCTAATTGAAACCTTCTCCAGTAAAGGTACCCATACACGTTGCGATTTTTCGGGGGCCGATGCGATATTTGATTTCGACGCCCGATTTTTGCTTTAGTGCTATTTTTAAAAGTCGGTCAGATGCCCGACTTTTCGGCCCCCAATTAGTCACAGCCCGAGCGACCGATCGGCTGGTTGGATTGGGAATCTTTTAAAAGTGGCCGACCGACCGAAAATTACAGGCATCCTCATTCGGGACCCAACCAACTTTTCAGCCGATTTTTCTAAAAACAGCATCGGTCGGACTACATTTGCATGTTAAGAATCCCGAACGATCGAGCTAAAATCGCACGAAAAATCGCAACGTGTATGGGTACCTTTACAATTAACAAATAGTAAACCTCTGACTCGAGTATAAGCCGAGGGGGGCTTTTAAAGTAAATTTCTTGGGTTGAAAACTTAGACTTATACTCAAGTTTATATGGTAAGTGTAAATTTAAGCATGTGTATGTGTTTGTAATGATGTATGGATATGTTTTGTTCAATGTATGAAAAATGTATTAAGATATTTACAAACGATTTTTAGAAAATGTACCTGACACTAAAGATCTTCAAAAGGAGTCTGTGTGGTTTCAAGCATGGGGACTTTAAATAGAGGGAGTTGTTTACAGTTAAGAGGACACTCAGATACAGAAATATCACACTACTAGCCATTTACCATTGAAATGTTATGCTACTGGTATTGTTTCTTATTTTTCTGCCAAATAACAACATTTGTAGCGCAGTGGTTTTTTGAAATGCCCATTTATACTGTTTGTATCCTATTTGCACTCCTGCTGCTTTCTTTCCTTAACTCTGGAGAACCTGGTGGTGAAAGCACATATCTTTTGGGATGCAGTTGTTGGACCCCTAGTTGGATCTCGCATATCTACTGTCCTAAAATACAATAGAAAGGTATATTTGATCTACTTTTAAAAGCAGTTAAAAAAACCCCCACACAACTTGTGACCACTTTTGATTGAATGACTCATCTGAGATACTTTTATTAGAAGAATTGGAGGAGGTTTCCTAAGCTCATAACACTTTTTAGCCTGAACACTTAGTTTTCTTCTTTCAGGACAGATTTAACAGCTGCCGGGAGGATTTTGCAAGTTAATCTTTTTCTCTGATTAGTGAGAGCTCCCAGTAAATTGTTTTTATGAGAATGTATAAGGGCCGTTACAAGAAGTTTAATTAGCTACTGGATGCAAGACTGTCATTCCCATCATTGTCATTGTAGGTCTGAACCCCATGAGTGTCTTGTCTTGTCACGCACACTACGAAAACTCTCTGTCCTGATACAACCTTCTGCTTTTCTCTTGTCTGCTGGTATTTCTCTATCACCAGTCACATTAGTTCAAAATATGATTTGTGTGTGGACATGTCGCACTGCATTAAAGATATAAAGCAGCATTTGATGGAATGTAAGAGGAGGAAACCTAAGGCTTAGTTTCCACTTGTGTGGAAGCCGGCGGCGCGGTTGCCGCCGCGGTTGCCGCCGCTAAGAACCGCCGCCACTAAGAACCGCACCTCATGCGGTTTTTAGCGGCGGCCATTCACCCCTATGGCCGTGGTCAGTGCTGGGCGGCC
>CM070032.1:49231897-49248552 GCA_036250615.1 Ptychadena robeensis | reverse complement strand
CCCGGAATAGATCGTGCCGGAATCCGGTGGGAATCCGACACGTGTATGGGGGCCTTAACACAAAGTCTATTTTCAAAATGTTACACCATGTTTGAAATTGTTGGATAGGGGTTTGTCTACAAACATAACATATATTAAATGTAAATAAGTTAGTATGTTTTTTTATATCTTTGTTTCTAAAATCCCTTTTATGTCAGATTGTGATTTTACTGTATGTATCTAGTCATTTGTAAATATATTTCTGTCATTTCTGAAATGGTATATCACGTTGCATACTGTTTGAATATCTGTCTGCAAACGTTTAGGGCCCATTCACACTATATGAGTTTTTTAAAGGGATGCATTTTTTATAGACCTGCGCTTCTGCATATATACAAAAAAACATGCATTTTGCACATTACATCTGCGTTTGCATTTTGCATTTGCGTTTTTGAACAAATGAATGAAAAATGCAGGAAAAATCAACAACACATACAGTGTGAGTGGTAACATTGGTTGTCTATGTAAAAATGCGTGCAGTAAAAAAACGCATGCGGTAAAAAAATGCATAAAGTGTGAAATGGCCCTTAGACTGACTAAAATACATCAATTGCAGGGATTTCTACACATCCATTGAAAGTCTATGGATGTATCTACACATGTGTTGGTGTGATCCAATAAATTGCATTAAAATCAACGTGGAGCAATGCAATGTAAGCAAATAATTGCTTTGAGTGTATTGCAACACAATGGTATGTGTTTTTAATGCACTGATCAATCCATTTCAAAACAGTCAGAATAGGCTGAAGTATAGCAACAGAGAGGATAAAGGTATAAACTACAGAGAAAAGCCTTCTGTGGTAAACATTCCAGTTAAGGTGTATCCAAATTTTTTTTCATTTTTGAATATTTCCTGTTACAGTGCAGAGCTTATGAATCTGCATTTTGGATTGAGGATTCTACCCTGCTCTGGTCCACCTAAATGGGTAGATAGAGGAGAGTGCTGGGAGTACAGGTTTACTTTAAATCTATTCACCAGTTACCATTTAGGTCAGACTGCTACATCATTGTTTTTTTGTCTGTGAGTGTGTGCATCATATTTGACCAGTAGTCCATTATCCAAAGAAACATACAGCAACCTCTTGATTTTTTTCATACCTGTCAAGCATCCTGTTTTTGCCAAGAAAGTCATGTTTTTTATGTTACTCTGTCCATGTCACCAGCGAAGTGGACTGGAAGACCGGCTCCCCTCCATTAACATGGAAGTCGATGGCATGCCCCCCCTGCCCCTTCAGCGTCACCGTGACTCGATTGGGGCAGTGCCAGCAACTCGGAAATGCTAAGGCGATATAGAGAATCGCCGCAGCTTTCTGGGGATATGGGGCGGTCATGTGATCCTGGCTCGCCCGGAGTTTGTTTATCAAACAAGCTCCAGACAAACTGGGTTCTACACGACTGCTAGGGAGGTTTAGATGGAGGGTGCTCTCCCTCCTAAGTTCCCACCCTGCTTATGCAGATGATGCATGAAGTGGGAAGTAAGGAGGCTGAGTAACGCCACTCCCTCCAAAGTTATACAGCTAGTAGGAGGGATGGGAAGGTCAGTGATGTCACTTCCTGTGATGGTAAACTTGACAGTTATGTTTATTTATTTAACAGATACTGACATGTTAAATTTACATCCTTTCTTTAAAGCTACATTCCTGGTCTCAGAGTCTCACCTAAGGTTTGATTAACCTTAAATAGTGGCCAAGGGTAGATAAGGATAGTAGAAACTTCCCACCTGCTTATGCGATCAAGATACTGCAGCAATGTCTTTGCTTGACTTAAGTATAAAAGGATGTCTCTAATTTTTAGAGGAGCAGTTATTTACATGCAAACAATATTTTCTTTTTGGCTCTGCAAATATACTGTCTCTGTAGTGAAAGGTAAATTCAGAAGCATACAAGAGCATTTCTTGGGATATTAATTAGAAAGAAAGAAGCTGTTCTATTATTTGACTTTTGGGAGGACACTATGTCAAGAAAGTTCTTTTGGCTTGACAACCCCTGGAAAATTATAGCTAAAATGTAACTGTGCCTTGTATTTAAATTAACAGTTTAAAACATTTACAAGTTGCGGTATTGTTTAACTGCCATTGCCTGCTCAAGGAGGGTTTTGTTTACTTGCTTGCTTTCATAGATTTTGAAGAAAAAATCATAGATAGAACAACAAGTTACAAATGCATATATATTAAAAAATAAGCTAATCTGAGCCCACTCAACAATTAGATAATAAATGTGGAGTGCAATCGTTAACCCCATTCGTCAAAGGTTATTGAAGTCTATATGTCCCGACTACATTAAGTATGAGTATGTGTTGGTTAACTGAGCTATTCGTTTTTTATGGCTCTATTGGGCTTTAGGTACTACAGTATATGGTAATTAAATATAAATTTCACTTCATTATACAGAGATAAATGGTATTAACTGTTTATAATGGCTTTTAATCAACAGCAAGAAGTTTTTATTAAGTGGGGGCACTAGAATATTCACAATTTATTGACTTCCTGTATCATCCTGGTATGACACAAAGCAAACCTACTGGAGCATTGGATAGCAAAAACATGTGACGGGAGCTTTGTAATTCACCAGGCAGATATATTTGTGTAACAAGGTTTGTAGATTTCTTTTTTTTACAATGATCATTCCTTGATGATTCGCAAAACTAATTTGTTCTAGGAATTACAGCTAGGCATATACTTTAATTCCTTCTAGAATTAAGTCATCCAATCATTTCAACTCCCTTGGCAAAACATGGCATATCTTTTCTCATTTCAGATAATGATCAACTAATTAAAAATCTTTGTAATGACCTCTGCAATTTTCACGTGACTGATAAGTTCATGTACAATATTTAAAATTTTATAGCAAAACAGCTTTGTGGTACATAATGTTAATATGATTATTATTAGTAGGCCATAGATATAGAGAACTAGATGATGAGAACTTGTATGTGAAAAATTAGTTGTCTCAAGACAAGTGGTTGCCAAACTTTCTCTGCAGGGCCCCCCTTTTCTAGATAGGAACATACTACTAAAAATATGTAATAGTACTAGTGTGACATTGGCCTCAACTGTATTTGGATGTCACAGCAATCATAAAGAAACTTCCATCATTAACATAGAGACACACACGCTACACTCATGCAGAGACATGTATCATTCATATAGAGAGACACACACTGAGATACACATTACATGCACCCTACTTAGTAGTTCCTCCATGCTTGGATTCCTGCTTGTTCCTCCCTCAGCACCGTAGCTGCTCCCCTCCTGTGCCCCCCCCAGTTTGGGAACATCTGCTCAAGACCAAGCTATAGAGGTGTATGTCATCGTTTGGGAGGCCTGAAATACTGTTAGAATACATACAGGCTGCATTTATGAATGTTTGTAAATTGTAAGTTGGCTGATTTCTGCAATCTGTTGTGGGATTTTTTACTGGATCATTGACCCAAACATTCTATTTTTGGAGCAATCTGTAAACTAAATAAATAAATAAATAAATAAAACCATTCTTACCTATAATTGTATGATTTTGAATGTCCCCCTGTTCTGTCTTCAAAAAACCTCAGTGACATTCAGCTTATCACACTCCCAGACCATCAGGATATAAAAAGCCACGCCAAGTCATGATTTCACATCTGTATACAAGTCTATGGAGCTAAAAATTTTCGAAAACAATTATATGACGGCCACCTCCATACACGTTATTGCATTTCTTTCTTCTCCAGGGTGTTTTTGTAATGGGAAGTACTCTTAAATTACCGCAAATGTAAGTTTCACATATTAATTGTATGTATAGAACATTGAAAACCCTAGAAATGTTTATACAGTCAAGCCCATAATTATTTATACCCCAGGCAAGTTTTGACTTAAAGTTACTTTTATTCAACCAGCAAGTTATTTGTTGATGAGAAATAACATAGGTGTCTCCCAAAAGATAATAAGACGATGTACAAGAGGCATTTTTGTGGAAAAAAAACAAAAACCATTCTCCACTTTTAATTACATTTGAGCAAAAAGTGTCATGACCAAAATTATTCATACCCAGTGTCACAGTGTCTGGGAAACCCACAGTTCTATACCATTCCAAATAGTCCAAGCTGTTCTAAAGAATTCTAATTACCCTTAAAAATTGGGAACAGCTGTTTCAATCAACTCAACAGGGGACAGAAACTCACTCTCTACAGTTGGTTTGTGGACAGTCAAGACAAAGGGGCTTAGTGAGGACTGCGGCTGTGCATTATGGCTGCTCACAGGAAGGGCTACAAGGCCATATCTAAATAATTCCAGTGGCTACAGTGCAAAGTATTATTAAAAAATACAAAATGTTCCGCACTGTGGCAAATGTCAGAGGATGTGGTCGGAAGCCAAATGTGGCTGGCCAGTAGGATAGAGAGAGAGGTGAAAAAGAATCCAAGGATCGCCACCATCCTGGTCAATCTGGGCTCTGCTGTTGGCAATGTCTCAAGGCAGACTATTCAATGGACACTGCACACTGCTGGGTTCAACGGGTGCAGACCAAGGAGGACGCCACTTTTCTAGATAAGGCACACAAAAGCTCAATTGGCCTTTGCAAATGCTCATCTGGACAAAGAAGAAGACTTCTGGTCTTCTGTGTTATGGTCAGATGAAACAAAAATGTAATTGTTTGGTCACAATGATGTTTTCATTCATTTGGGGTAAAAAAGGAGAAGCCTTCAACCGAAATAATACCATCCCCACTGTCACACATGGTGGTGGGAACCTAATGCTTTGGGGTGTTCTTCAGCCAATGGACCAGGGAACCTAATCCCAGTAAATGGCACCATGATAAAAGAGCAATACATGAAGATTCTCAACGACAACATCAGGCAGTCTGCAGAGAAACTTGGCCTTGGGCACCAGTGGACATTTCAGCATGACAATGACCCAAAACACACAGCAAAAGTGGTAAGGAAATGCTTAGCAGACAATAAACATTAACATTTGGAGTGGCCCAGCCAGAGTCCTGACTTGAATCCAAACTAATTTAGAATCTGTGTAGGAGCTAAACATCAGAGTAATGCAAGAAGACCCTCCAACCTAAACAATTTGGAGCCCATTGCTAAAGATGAATGCGCAAAAATACCTATGGAGACATGCAAAAAGCTGGTCTGCAATTATAGAAAGTGTGTGATTGCTGTAATAGCCAATAACGGCGTTTCTATTGATTATTTTGCACATGACACTTTTTGTTAAAATGACTACATCTAGAAAAAAAAAACGTGAGTGTGCGGTATGTATCTTTTGTTAAACATCTGCACTGCTTCATTAATTGCAAGCTCTTTCTTGTAACTACTGTAATATAAATGTTTACGTCTGACCAATGACCATGTATAAGTTCCAACAACACGTTCCTGCACTTAAATGCTGCTTTTAGTATTAAGCGATAAATTGGATGTGAAAAGATAAATAGATGCTCGATTAGGAAGTGATATTAAATTCAGCAGTTCTCTTGATCAGAAGCAAACACTGTTCTGACAGTTCATTCTATGCGGCTAGAGGAGACTTGAAGGAGAAGTTAATTATTTCTTATCAAAAGTAGGATCAGACATATGTGTTATTGTCTCCTTTATGAAGTCTTTCTGATTTGTATATTCCATATGACAGATAGAAATTCAAGGCGTTTTTGCATTTTGAAGGCTAGCATAAATATGCATTTAAAGGGTCTGTCCTTCACAAATATTTCACTTTTTGTTGGATGCCAAACTGTTCACTATTCTTATGAGGCAAATTTAACTTAAAAAGGCCTGGTTAACAAATAAAAAAAATGCAGAAAAGCTTCTTTTTTTTTTCATTTCCATATTTATATCCGTATCCACTTGCTAGACAGCCCCCTTCCTCTCTATCTGGGAGCCTTTTCCTCTTCTTGGAGTATCCTGTTCCTCCATGTGCTGACCAGCTCCTTCACATTCCTACATGTCTTCTTTTTAGCCTTTAGAAGGGGAGGAATAATGCCATTAGCCTTCTGGGGCTGGTAACATCACATCCAAGATAGTGACACCCAGCAGTAGTCTTCACATTTGATCAGGATTTTAATGATATATAGCATATGTGAAATGCATGTCAAAACGTATGGGGAGATTTTTGTTTACTAAAAATGGTTTATTAACCCCCTTGGCATTCCGGACACCACCATCTCGTCCAGCGCTGTCCTGTCAGTATAGCAGTGGACGAGATGGTGCGTCCGGCAGAGATCAGAGCCCCGGCAGCGAAAAATCACCGATCTGCACTGTTCTGGTGGCTCCGATCTTCTGTACTGGCTTCTGCACGGAAGTCGACCCCCCCCACCACAGAGTGACGTGATACCGTTCACATCAGGGCGAAGGCGGGAGATTCAAAAGTAAAACGCACCAAAACAGTTTTCTATGTAGAAAACAGTTTTCAGTGTGATTCCCCAGATGTGCCCCTATGAAGTTAACCCTCTAACCCCTGGTGTGATGTCACCAGGTCAATCACACCAGGGGACAGAGGGTGCCAAAGGGAATTGTCCTGGATACAGTGATAAATGTATCCAATACAATTCAATGTAAAGAAAACCACAAAATACATTTCCAATTAAATGTAAATGTTATTATAAACAAAATATAGATAAATACTGTTTTGAAATCTATTATACAAAAGAAGTATTATAGAGATTTTATCATTTAAATTATACCTTTTTTATAAAATTTTTTAATGCAATTTTTGGCATAATTGGGTGTTTTTAAACATTGTTATATTCAGGATGTCTACTAGACCCTTGTACAGACATATTTTGGGAAGTTACAAGCCTACAACAAAATTCCATTTAAGTCTTTTGGTATGGAAATCTAGACCTTACAAGAGCGTTAGGGAGGTTAATAGAGAGTATCTTCAATTACCTTCTATTGACAAAAAGAGTCAAAAGCATGCAATGTGTAAGCTATAATGTAGGTAACTTGTCATCTTTGTCTGCTCCAAAGCTGATGAAAATAACAGCTGGAAAAGGATAAATGTGTTGGTGAAAGGATGTTGGATTTGTCGTGCCATAGGGTCAGGCATGGGTACAGCTCATGAGCAAAATATGTTCCTCCGCTACTATACCCGGCCATGGGGATGATGCAGTAGTGATTGTGTGCTGCATCTAGGCATTATCCTTGCTAATTGCAGTGTACAATGTAATCTATTTAGATTTCGCACCCAGTCTAGTCCACCCCCCAACAAGGACATTAGAGACAAGGCAGTCAAAACAGGCTTTTGGTCCAGCCCCTTTGTCACATTAAAGAACCCATTGTGGCCCACAAGTAAAAATGTTTTCCCATCCCTGGTCCGATGGCACAGGTCTAATCATCAGAAAGCAGATAGATATTTTCTAGATGAATTTTAGATCTGTATGTATTTTTAATGTAACATCAGTTTTTTATGTACATTTTTTGAATTACAGGTGATGTTAGGTTTCAGGAAAAAAGCATCTATGATTGTTCAGAAATGCTTTCAGTATGATTTTGTGTTATACACGGTAATTGAACTGTCACAGTATAGTATCCAACCATAGTCATCCATTATACTTTTATTCTAGAAACCTTGGATGAGTCTCCATTACCTGAATGTCTTAATGAAAATGCTCACCTTGTTCATCCCCAAGGTTTTCTGAAAAGAGTGCAAGAAGTGGGGTTTTAATGGCATTCGACAATCTGGTTCATGGTCAGCCTTCAGAAGGTTCCCAACACCAGTTTTGTATTAACTCCACTTATTGTCACCAAGGACGTGTTGTCCACTTTAATTTTTCCCAAGCTTTAAGTTCTGGCTGTGTGAAAGATAGGTCCTTTTTACACCATGTGAGGTTTGAACTAATATCGGGGCCGACAAACATTCCTTCCCTCAGTTTAGCAGAGCTGAGATGTGGAATTTTTTTAACCAGGTATTGATAAGTTTGCTTTAACCATCATCTTCACAAACCATGCTTGACATGTAGAGTTACATGTAATATCTTTTGTGCATTGATTTAAGTGCTTTTTTTTTTAATTATTGCAGAGTTTCTTATCTGGATGTTTTTTGCTGTATCTAGCCCTGAATTGACACAATATCAGTTACTGTTGCCTTGTTATTCCAAATCTGATACAACAACAAAAAAAAAACATTAATTAAATTCATAACTATGAATTAGCCTCATTCTGTTATAATACAATAGGTTTAGATGCAAAAAATTACCAATGTTAGCTCCTCCTAAAATGTTTGTGAGAAAAACTAAAAAGAGATTAAAAAACCACATTGCGTTATCTAAAATTAAAGTTTTGCGTTGACCAATATTGTTCCTTGCACTTTTCAAAATGTGTTACTGTGTTTCCACTTTAATAGCATTGTATGATGTAGCCCCAATATATATAATAAAACATATAATCCCAGGCTATTCTTATCACATTTCTTGGTCACGTCTTGGTATGATAAGTATATGGATACGTGTGACATATTCAACATATAAGAGGGTCACTGAGAACATATGACAGATGGTACACCTGGGACAAATGGACTAGTTAATGGGCCATGGTTTCAGTGACTCAGAAAGTGGGAAGAAAAATTAGCAGAAAAGAGACAGAAGAGCTAAAAGGTAAAACAGAAAAATCAATAAAGCCTGCTAGATCAGCAGGAAAAATGCTAACATTACAAGATACAAGAACAAGTCCTTTCGTGAACTGACTGAACTTCTGGAAACAGCATAAGCCAATATATCCCACATAGCTTTCTGTGACATGTTTTGTGTTAATTTTCCCACAGGTCTTGATGGTAATGCTCTATGTGACATTTGAAAATTGCCTCTTGGAAAAAGTAGTGTTCCCATAATCCTAGTAATTCGTTTGCTAAGGTATTTGCTGCCTTTTTACAGGCTAGAATACCCTATCTAATTGTTGTTTTTGGCAACCCATGGTTAATGGCACTGTAGCATGATCAGTAAATTTGACATACAAGAACTCAAAAGATTGTGTTTGTGGTCAGGTAAAATGTCATACTTATATTTTAGAAGAGAAGGGCGCAGTTTGCTTACATTGTTGGTCTGCGCAGTCGTCTGTGCATATTTTACATGATGGTAAGTGGCAGTGTCCTTTTATATTGGTGTTCAGTGTAGACATGCCTCATTAACACTGGTGGTTTCTAGAGATGGTTGCAAAGCCCCTAAAAATGGTATCATCACCAAACTTGCGGGAAATGTAGAGAGGGGTCCAGGATATACAAAAAAAAAAAAGAAAGTATGTCTCTAACACAAAATATTTTTGCATAAATGATGTTTAAAATCAAGTAGAAATTTTGACTTTGAACGTAATTTCTGCTAATACTGCATAAAGCTAGAACAATATTTTTTTTTCAAATGTTCCACTATCCCTTCCCTACGTCTCCTGTAATCTTGGTGATGATAGCATGTTCGGGGGCTTTGCAATCAACTCTCAAAAAAATTTGATTATCTGGTGGTTTCTTTACTTTGGAGGCAATTGTAAAAGTGACCCTTCAAAGATCTTATAAAATTGGCCCATTATATTGCTGCCTGGGGTTGGTTGTAGTGTTGAGCAAGAATATTTGAAATTTGAATATATTCGACGAATATCCACCATTCGAATGTGCGCTCGGATTTTCGCAATGGCAGATATTTGCCATATTATGCTTCAACGTTGTTTACCGGCATGCATTGTGAATGGATATGTGCAATACACACAGTGCTCGTGCTGGCTAAGATCACAGAATGAGGAAGAGAAGCTGTAAAGCTGCATTGCAAATAATTGCGAATGGGTGCGCACAATGGAAGGCAATAGAATACAGTTGAATCAAATTTTATGAATTTAGAATATTTCTTTGTATATTCAAATATACCATATGCTGCTCAACACTAGTTGGTGGCAGATCCACCATTTTACTGCTCGTGAAACCAGTAGTATGTACTCCATGTAATTTTTTTAAGTATATAGTGTATAGTATAGTGGCTTGCTACCAAAACTCTTACTAAAATATTAAGACATAAAAGCAATGAAGAGCCCTGCTGCTAGCTGGGAACTCAGAATCCCCTTGTGTCATAGGGAACATTTGTACCTGCCTGCAGCAGAATTCAAGTAGTCATTTTAATTTTGTAGAAGGTATTCAGTGTGTTTGTATCAATACTAAATGCTAAAATTGCATCTATGTTATAAGCTTATTATATTGAATACCTGGTAGAAAATCGCTGGGCATTATTATTGTGCATAAGAAAAACTGACGTGTCCTTCATGACACTTAGTTTTGTAATAATTGGAGGACTTCTAATTGTTAAGATGCCACAAAACCTAAAGCACAGATAAAAAATTGAAGAGATGCCTGAGGTTTCTTCATCCTGCTCATACTGATGTTGGAGCTCTATTGGTTAATTCAGAAAACAAGCCAAGGGTTATACACAAAGGTCAGCCCCAAAAAAGTACTGTGTCATGGACCAGCGGGTATGGATCCACTATGTGACAAGTCTTACCTCCTCTAAGGGCATTGCCTCCACTCATTCTTCACAATACCCCTGATGGTGGGGATCGACTTTCCAGAGGAGAGCACCAGGTAGGCACTCGAGGCAGCTGGTCCAGAGGACAGCAGGGAAAGCATCCGAGACACAGGCGGCATCAGCCAGATGGTGGAACAAGGCAGGCAGAACACATGCAAGACGGGTAGCAGGAGATTCCGACAGACAGGTAAGGGTTAACAGGTGACAGAGTCTCAGAATACAGGCAGGAATGTATAGCACAGAAAGGATACCAAGGCAAAACAGATTGTCCACTAACATAGTGACCCTTAGCACTATAAGCTTGGTGAACAATTAGCTGGTAAATCTCTTGCATATATTCAATTCCAGTATCTCAAATCAAAACCCTCTATCTGTTTTTGTTCTGGGAAGAGGGAGAAGAGCAGATCATTTGATGTCTTTATGCACCTATTGCTTTTGCAAAGTAAACTTTACTTAACCATACACAGGCAAAACAACTATTTGGCTTCAGCAAAATAAGTAGTAATCCTAACTGCCTTAATCTGGGCATAGACGGGTTGTTATCTCGTCAACTGCTCAGCCAACCGACTAGCCGTGACAACATCAACATGCATGGTCGCTAGTGCCGAAAATCAGTGGATCGGCTGGAATCTGCCCGCCTATGCCCAGCTTTATTTGTGTGTCAAACCATGTAACATCTTCCTGACCCTTGGAAAGGTAGCCAGCGATTTGTCACCGATCAATTTCTGATCTGATCATTCCAGCAACCGTAGAATTGGCGATTGGGAATCGATGGAACACCACCTTGGGAATGTGGTTTGATTTGTGGCCAATTTGGACATGAGCCGATCTCCAAAATGGCTGATTCCACAAAATCTTTTGACTGGAGAGGCTGCTGCATAGGGAGCCATGGGTCCACCATGAACTTGGATTGCCAAACAATTGACCCAAAAAATCTAAAAAAAAAAATGTCGATTCAATGTCCTATCCGATTTTTAGTCGATTTTGATTTGGTTCAGGGTGGGCAGAACTCGATTGATCGCTAATCGTTTGCTTTGGACGTGCGCAGTCATTGATCGGTCAAAAAATTTAGTGAAAAATCAACCCGTGTATGGGAGCCTGAAGACTTGGCTTGTCGTCTATTTACCAAGAGTTCCTTTATCAGGAGGCAATGGAAAGACTGTTCTTTACGCATACAATAGGCTGGCTAGGGATTGAGCGAAAATCATGCAATGAATAAAATCTTAACTATTGTTGAAATCTGAATATCTTCAGATCTACTTGTTTAGGCCCAGAAACTACTAAAACCAAGCATTTGGCATTTTCACACATGGGGGTCAGCATTAGAGATTTTCACTGATTTTATTCATATATAAAGTAATTTCTCCATTTTCTAACTGACTTGGACTATAAATCCATTTTGACATACAGAAATTTTATGCTTCCAGAATATTTACATGGCAGACCATTATTTTAAAATAGATTGTGACAACAGAATCTGTAAAGGATTTTGCTGTGCTGCTTCTTATACAGTATTTTCCCGGCTCAAACTGTAGAGCTGTCCTTAGAAATTAGGGACTGTCAGCTGCTGCAGTTGTGACTGAACCTTTACTTTATCTGTCCCTGTATTTTATATTCAGCTCTTTTGCTGGCATATGGTGGCTATCATTGTGTGAGCGATACTATCTTCATTGTTCAGTTTATGGTTTGTAAACCCCCCAAACGATTTTGAATTACGTTATGCTTCCCTAGAACCCAAGCTTTCGGGAAATGTATCATGGAAAGGAATATTTACGTTAAGTGCTTCATTTTAGGCAGCTTTTCTACCATTTTCTTCCTAAATGAACAAGCCCTTGGTGATTAGGTTGCTTCATAATTAACATGCAGTAATTAATAGCTCTGCCTGTTTAATGAGACTTTCTCTTCCCTCAATTATGACTGCACTGGGAACTGGCATAAATCCAACTTCATTCTCCTTTTTAATAGTTCTCAGAAATTCAGAGAATTATACTATCAGACTTTTTATGAGAATGTCAGAGGTGAAAATGGTCCATAAAAATCTAAATTACAGGTAAATATTTTAAATGGATTTTCTGCTTTTAAGGTGCTGCAGGGTTTCCTTTGTACTACTTCTCTCAAGCATTGATGCAGTATTTAATGTATGTTGGTTCTCTTTAATCTTCATTTTTCATTCAGCCGTAGTATGTTACATAAGATATCTACTGTATCTGCTTTATTTTATTGCTATATGAGATTTCACTCTCTGAGTAACAAACTAGCTAGCACAAGAAAAAGCATGGGTTAGAAATTAGGTAATATCTTCTATTTGTTTCAAATCTTGTAGTGAAAGAGTAATGGAACCAACCATCACAAGAGTAGCTCAAAGGTTGGAATACTAATGTTGGCAGCAAAACCAAGTTAAATTAGGCTGATTGGTGCAGCATTACTGTGTTTTTATTGCTGAAAATATTGTAACCCTATTCTTAGAGGTGTGGACTTTTACTTTTTTTTCTATCATATCAAACCATGTAATATGAGGACCGTTCTAAACCTTCCAATCACTATGCATTCTATCAGGGAGGTCACTATACTACACAGTTGTTGACAGATCTAAGGGAAATTGAATGGAGTGATCTAAATGTGTATGAGGGGCTTTAGAAATATACAAAGTTACTTAAAATCACTTTAAGCAAATGCTTAGGATTGTTTGCAGTTTAGCAAAAAGGATAAAGAAGTGTGAGGATAGTTCCAAGAATATCCTTACAGGCATCTAAATGCAATGGATCTTGAAATTGCACTCAACTCAGACTGGTATTCTTCTGAAATAACTATGCTGCTGGTATCTTAAGCTATGTCTTCACCGCATTTTTCAGTCCACCAAGGTCCCTCCGTTTAACACATCAATGACGTGTTAGGACAGCCCTAGGTATCCGTTAAGGCATGCATACAGACAAGTGAAGTTTCTTTCCTCCATCCAATTAGAAAATGGTGCCAGGAAGTGAGGTAGCTTGAGTTTCCGTAAGTGATGTTGGCAAAGAGAATGGAAGTGATAGTGGGTAAGTCATGTTTTAATTTTTTTCTTTAAAGGTAAAACAGTCCATTATCAATGGTTACCCATGCACTGGTAACGCAATTGTCTATGTGTATGTCAGCCTTAAAGGGCTGCCACACGAACCACATCCCATTGATGCTACTGAACCCTATAGCACCTGTAACCAGGAAGTGACATCATCCTGGTATCCACATGGCTGTATACACATGGTCTGGTAGGAGATCAGCCCCTGCTAAGCCTGCTCTGTACCTCATTTTATTAAAGTAGTTTATCTTTTATTTTATCATTTACAGGACATAACTGCTATATGCTGCTTTCAACCATATATGTGGGTTTACTCGTATTGTTGACCGATAAAAACTTCTCAACGTTTGATAGCATTCTCTTTTATTGATTATTTTAGGAGAGCAGAGTTCTTCGGACTGTGCCCTTATTGGCAGCTTGCCTCCCTGATGATAAATGCAAAGTCTTAATCGGTCGGCGTTTTGGTGAAGAACGGTATGCATTGTCTTTTAACATTTTTTATTATTTTATTTTTTTTACATTTAATAATGATTCTTTTGTGTTCACAATGAGTGGTTAAAGGGCATTTAAATCCAAGATCTATTTTTCAGTATGGTTGGCACCATGGCTCGCTGTATACATAAATAATGTATAGACTCACAAAACCCCAAAAATGGGCTGGACAAAATTATTGGCACCCTTAACCTAATATTTGGTTGCACACCCTTTGGAAAAAATTGCTGAAATCAGTTGCTTCCTATAACCATCAATAAGCTTACACAACTCCCCTGCGGACTTTCAGACCACTTTTCCTTTGCAAACTGCTTTAGGTCTCTCTTATTGGAAGGGCACCTTTTCCCAACAGACATTTAAGACCTCTCCACAGGTGTTCAATGGGATGTAGATCTGCACTCATTGCTGGCCACTTCAGAACTCTCAAGAGCTTTGTTTCCATCCATTTCTTAGTGCTTTTTTACATCTGTTTGGGGTTATTGTCCTGCTTAAAGGCCCAAGATCTTGGACGCAAACCTAGCTTTTTGACACTGGGCTCTACAGTGCGACCAATCTTAGTCTCATTGTCCATAAGACATTTTCCCAAGATTGCGGGTTACTCAAGTACACTTTTGCAAACTGTAGTCTTGCTTTCTTATGTCTCTGTGTCAGCAGTGGGGTCTTCCTGGGTCTCCTGCCATAGCGTTTCATTTCACTTAAATGCCAATGCTCCATGAGCCTGCAGGGCAGCTTGAATTTCTTTGGAATTTGTTTGGGGCTCCTTATCCACCACCCAGACTATCCTGCGTTGATATCTTTCATAAATGTTTCTCTTCCGTCCATTGCCAGGGAGATAAGCTACAGTGCCTTGGGTTGCAAACTTTAAGGTAATGTTGCACACTGTGGACAAAGGCAAATCTAGATCCCTGCAGATGGACTTGTATCTTGAGATTGTTGATATTTTTTCAACAATTTTGGTTCTTGAGTTCTCAGACCGTTTTCTACTCCTCTTTCTGTTGTCCATGCAAATGCAAAGACGTTGGGCCCCCATAAACCTTTAGATTTCTCTGTCAGATTTCCTTTAGATCTCCTTTTGCTTTACCAAAATCATTTAATATTAGAGACTTTCTTAACAATCAAGTCTCTTTTTTTATGGTGCTGTTTACTGTGATTAGGATCCCTGCTCCATTGGCTGAAGAACACCCCAAAGCATTAGGTTCCCACCACCATGTTTGACAGTGGGGAGGGTTTCTTTGGGTTGAAGGCTTCTCCTTTTTTACCCCAAATGAAAAAAACATTATGGTTACCAAACATTAACATTTTTGTTTCCTTTGACCATAACACAGAAGACCAGAAGTCTTCCTCTTTGTCCAGATGAGCATTTGCAAAGGCCAAGTGAGCTTTTGTGTGTCTTATCTGGAGAAGTGTCGTCCTCCTTGGTCTGCATCTGGGAACCCAGCACTGTGCATTTGGATTGTCTGCCTTAAGACATTGCCACCAGCAAAACCCAGATTGTCCAGGATGGCCTTGGTGCTGATCCTTGGATTGTTTTTCAAATCAAATCAAATCAAAATGACAACTATAGTAGTGGTTTGAGTTATAAACTGGGCAGCTTTCCTTGAAAGCTAGTGTTTGTGCAATGTGAATGGGGGGCTGTCCTTATAACAGGTCATGGGTTTAAAAAAGTTTTTAAGATAAAATATTAACCCTTTTCAGTGCAGCAGGTAAGGATGTATGCAGTTTTAGGAACTTCATATCCCAGCATGCCTCATTCCACTTTGTGCCATACCTACTTATCAACAAGCAATAAGATTTAGTAAAACGAAGAAACACATTTGACATGTAGCTGAAAGTTTTTCAGCAAATATATGTCCTCTCCTGAAAGCACATGAGGTTTGAAAATAATACAAATGACTTGCACCCGCAGCTCCTGACAAAGCAATATGTTCTTACTTATTCAGCAACCAGCAGGATCTATCAGGAAGCTTCTCTGAAATAAACAATTTTTACTGGCACGTTGAAATATTTTAAAATTAGAAAAGTGTTCCCTGCAATATATCATTACACTGCTGGTTTGTGAATACAGACAAAATGCTTATTAAGTATATGAATAACATTTCTAAATAGAGCCCTTGTCCTTTTTATGGATTAAGGGGCTCCTGCCATCCCACCATATAAGTTCAAAAGCCACAACAATGTCAGGATACTGTATACTGTTACCTAAACGCATATTAATCAATGAAGGTCCTCCTAGAAATGGCCCATTGCATGTGTCTGTATAAACATGTCGGGGGGGGGGGGTCAGGGGATCTCTAAGTGCCTTTGAGAAGAAGGACTGGTGTGACTAGCCCTCTGTAAAACCTACTTATGCTGGCTCTATATAAAAAGTTTTTACAACTTGCCAGTATTGCCAGTAGCTTAAGCCCCCAATACATGTTTAGAAGCCTTGTCGATTTCCCAGCAGGTTGTCCATGCGTGATGACATCATCACGCACGTCCGGTCGTGCTGAGAATCGTATGTGCAAACTTTGTGTGCCGGCATTTACTTTGTAAGGAGATCTATGTACAGGGGTGCACATAACTTTTTTAGTGAGTTCCTCAGATGAGTACCAGGAGAAAAT
>CM070032.1:49219133-49231797 GCA_036250615.1 Ptychadena robeensis | reverse complement strand
TCTTATCTGTAGTCCGCACATGCGATATAGAGGGACAACACAGGTACGCAGAGCGGGTTTGTAGACCTGGATGCGTACCAGCGGACTAGTTATGTGCACCCCTGTCTATGTAATCATTATGGACATGTTCGTAATGTCTTATTGATTTATGGCCTGATTTAAGGAGGCGCTTTCGATTCAACGGCAGATTGAACGCTGCAAGCGCGCATGGCGGAGGATTGACCACGGATCCAAGTGCGTAAGGGAGGCTTTACTCATATAAGTAAAATAAGACATTTCAAAGATATTGAATTGCCAAATTGCTGTGCTTACCAGGTTGTTTCTCTAAATTATTGTGAATTTGCAGCTGAGAAACAACAGACCCAAGAGCAATAGTTAATCATTGGCTGTTTAATTGCAAATTAACAGTGTAGGGGTCACTTATTGCCTGAAGTCTTCTGCATGCCTGGGATATTGTGAAACTCATTTGAAAGTGGTTGCTGAGTATTCTGCATACCATGTTAATTTAAGTATAGTTCTCCACACCAGGGAAATGAGTTTGAGGCATTTAAAGTAGCCATTTAGTTTCATTAAATCTGCTCATAATGCTGAAAGAGCTCCAAAAAGACACATTATAGAGGTTTGGAGACTTTTTAGATGTTCGATTCAAGGAGTAGAAATTCTGCTACAAAATGTTGTTATCTGAATTTCACTATATCACTATTTATTGCTGTTCTGGTTGCAATTCACATTACTAATTTACTCTCTCTTTTATTCCTTGTTATCTGGACAGCAAAGGGAATTTAATCTATAACCTATAGAGAGACACAAAAAATTCTGCTCTAAAAAAACCTCTAAAGCGTTCACATAAAAAATAAATTCATCATCAGTACATTCATGAATAGGAATATTTTCCTGAAATCAGTATCTAAAAAAAGATCTAACTTTTAGTTATACTTTAAGTATCACATAAGCCTAAACTATGTACGGCACCATTACAATGACAAATTGGCAACATTTGGGTAAATCAATTGCATGGACTTTATCCTTATTGATTTGCGGTCACTAAATGTAACTGTTGCTATTGCAGGTAATATAGGCTTACAATGTAAGTACATTTTAAGCACTTCTTAATTAATCTAATTTGACCTTATACACCGATCACACATGTCTTTTGCAAGTTCCTCTTTTCTTGATAAACTAGAGTCTCGGAAGCAGTTTTATTATGAATACACACACAAGTTTATATATACAGTATATACACTGCCTGGCCCAAATAAAAGTCTTAACTAAGCAAATCGATACAGGTCTAGGTTCAGCAACAGTATGTGCTACAAGAATGAGGTCAGCTGACTACCTGACTATACTGGATGACCAGGTTATTCCATCAATGGATTTCTTCTTCCCTAAAGCCCTGGGCAATTTCTAAGATGACAATGCCAGGATTCATAGGGCTCAAATTGAGAAAGAGTGGTTCAGGGAGCATGAGATATCATTGTCACACATGGATTGGCCACCACAGAGTCCAGACCTTAACCCCATAGAGAATCTTTGGGATGTATGGAAGAAGGCTTTGTGCAGAGGTCAGACTCTACCATCATCAATGCAAGATCTTGGGGAAAAATGAATGCAACATAGGATGGAAATACATCTTGTGACATTGCAGAAGCTTATCAAATCAATGCCACAGCAAATGTGTGCTGCAATCAAAGCTAAAGGCGGTCCAACGAAATATTAGAGTGTGTGACCTTGTCTTTTTTTTTGGGCCAGGCAGTGTGTCAGTGTAAGGGTCTCTTTGAGATCACCAAACTTTTTAGGCCTAATACCACAATCATCACAAAATCTTCCCACAATGCATCTAACCAACTTTGGTTGCCCCTAGGATTTAAGTGCTTAAGGTACAGCGCTGAGGCCAGAGAGAACCCCATATAGCAGAGTTCCTCATACAAAGTTATGTTCATCTTCTGCACTAAGGGTTACTGGACCATTCAGACTCATTTCTTGTATTAATGACTTGCTTAGCCTGAACACATAAAAAAATAACCATGGCTGCCATGAGAGACTGGACTCCTGAATGGTGTTCTACTATCATGAAATAATAGCGGTGTTTCAGCACCATCCACTTCTTGGACATCGTTGGCGTGCCCTTTTTGTTTGATTTGTTTCCAGTCTGCTAAGTAATCTGCCCTTGGTCATTTCTATTTCTGCAAGGCTGAGAATTATTTTCTAAACTGTGCAAGGAGCAGAATAATTTTGCAGCTAATGTGTGAACGTTTCAGGTTCTTTTTTTCCTTGCTTAAATGATTGCAGGCAGACGCTAAACTGTGAAAGTAAAGGCGGCATTATGGAACAACATATGTATGCCATTCCTCAGGCAGACTTTGCCAGGTTTAATAGTGTACCACTGAAAATGTCATTTTGTTTGTGTCTTAATAAGGCATTACAAGGTGGATGCTGCTGAGACACAAATACTTCTCTCACTTAGACCGGCTAATTCATGTTTTTCTTCAGCCCTTTCATATATCACAAAGCAATAAAAGTTTCAGATTCTACACGTAGTAAAACAGCAATAGTATCTGTTAATACTCTAATATTCCTCTATTCCAGACTGAGATTTATATGGCATAACTGTCTTTCATACTATATTGTTTTTGAAGCACAGATAAAATTCCATTTATCAAGGGAGTAAGTTTAGTGCTGAAAACAGGGCTATAAAAAAAAGCGAAAATATTAAATGACTGGAATTATTTCCCAACTGGTGTTATTGGGAACTAAAGTGGAGACCAGCTTGTTTTTTATGGCAAAAGCAGTTATACCTCTGGTGTTTGGCATTACAGTCTGCACCACTATTTGGTCTAAAAATCAGAAACCTCAGGTCCAGGATCTGCTTAAAAACACAGCCTATAAACATTGAACAGAACAGTAAGAAAAACATTGTTGAACTAATGAAAATAAAGTTTCTTAACCTCCCTAGCGCACCGCCCATATCGCGCCATTTACAACGGCACGATATGGGCGATCAAGGCAGTGTACATAGTACACTGCCTGCCGTTTCCGGCATCCCGCCGGAGCTCTACGCGCAGCTTTTGTCATTACTGACAATTACATACATTACAGTGGTACTATCATTTAAAATGCTGTATTGTGTGAGTTTATTATAGTACATCCATCACCTTCTTATATCTTTATATTACTGTGCATTATTTTGCTTGGGATCACTAAGTGGAGGCACCCATCTTAGTAGAGACAGGGCTGTCCTTCCTCATGTCAGGTAGTCAGTAGTACAGTAGTTAAATTCAGGGGTGCACATAACTTTTTTCGTGAGCTCCTCAGATGAGTACCAGGAGATGTTGTATGGAACTCACCCCATATGTATGTGGTTTTCCTCACTGTCTCCCTTAGTGTCCTCTGCATCAGCCTCCTGTATGGCAGATTCTGCTGCAGATGGACCTCCCTGTTCCTGATTGATCCTCCAATTAGCTGTCTCAAATGTAACTCTCACAGTACAACACGTTTGAACCCCCAGATCTCATACCTCAGTAGTACAACCCTGAAATTTTCTTGCACACAGTTTTTCCTCTTGTTAGATTTACCCTTACATATGCCTACTCTGACTTTCATCCCCCAGATCTCCAACACCCTTCGGGGATCCAATCTTTTTTTTTATATTATTATTTATTTACATTCTCAATTTCACACCCTTTACTGCAACCTTTCATAGTTATTCATATATCCCTGCAATTATCCAAGTGACATAAATTGTATACATTTAACATTTTGCTGAGGCCGCCCAGACAAGTACCTCCAAGTTGTTAGTACGCATATGAGCTTTGTAGCAATATGAGCTTTTTGGCCCCTTTTGAGTACCAGAGTACCCCTGGTTATATAGACAAATCTCACCTCATCTCCATATTTTCTGAGACCATCAACCAGAGACTGAAGTGCTTTATGGGGGCCATATACTGGCCAATGGGTAAATTTTTAGAACTGCACTATATTACATCCATTATCATCTGCATAACCTGGAAGGTATGTGTTCTATAGCCTGCACAGATGTTTAGGAATTATAAGATCTGAAATGCAGCCCAGAAAGTTATGGGTTGTAAGCATACATGTCATACAGGTGCCATCTTGGCTTCAAATGATGGCAACAGCTTGGTTTTACTTCACATATGGATATCTCAGGAACATAAGCATTCAACACTCATAATCATTTTATTATTAAGTATTTATTTATTCATATAAATATATTTTCCACTGGGAGAAAGACATGGTAATTGATTGCTTTTGAAAAATCGACCCGTGTATGACCACTTAAAGGGTGCCCAACAGGTCAATTGCGATCTATTGGTTGATTGCAATGGGAATGAGAGTAGATCCCAGAGCTCTGGCCTTTATTTTAATAACACATAGAAAGGTAATTAGTTTTTTAATGTGGCCATACAGGGGTGAACTTTTCATCAATTCCTGAACAATCGATTGCCGTGCATGTTCTCTGTAATCATTCTGGATCGTTAGTTCAGGAATTGAACGTGGAAGGACGCTCGATCAAAAAGGGAACCAACATGTTGGTAAATCGTTATTGGGATCCCAATCGAACCAGTATCCCCATCCAGAGTATCGAACAGGATCTATTGCACAAAGTGGTGCGCATTGATTCGCCATTCCATCTCCAAACGCTCTGTGGTGGCCACGTCCCATGGGCAGTTTGATCAAGCTTTCTTTCAAGCTTTTCTCGCTCTAAGAAAGGGTGGGCTCGTTCGATTCCCGAACATACCATCCCTAAGTAGATTGCAAAGGGAACGAGAGTAGATCCCAGAGCTCTGGCCTTTTTTTTCTTTATTAGCTCATAGTAATGTAATGACGTTAGGGTCTTAATGTGACCATACAGGGGTAAATGTTTATTTCCAATTCCTGAGCGATCTTTGAACACAAATGGACGCTTGATCAAAAAAGGGAACCAACATGGTGGCAAATCCCTGTTCGTTGGGATCCAAATTGAACCAATGTCCCCATCAAAAGTAAGGAACAGGATCTGTTCGAACGGGGCCAGCAAAGTGGTGCTCATTGATTTGCTGTTCAATCGATCATTCATCGATGGAGCTGATATCGTCCTTACTTTTGGGCATCATCGAATAGCCTCTCCTATCTTCACTTCACCCAGCCATATCCTGAATTGTGCAGAAAAGATAATTAGTACCCAGCATGTTTTGTTATGTGGCAATGTGAAATCTGTAGTGTTGTAGTGTAAACTGGAATCCCCCTTTAAACAATAACTAGATCAGTCTTGGGATTTATACTTGTGAAATGTTTTCACCTTCTTCTTCTTCTATATTTTACTTTTGTGTCCAGATATCCAGAGCTTGCAGCTGTCTGCCGAAATCCCAGTACTTTCCTCTTGTATCCTGGAGCTGAAGCAGCTAATTTGGAAGAGCTGTCCCTAGCAGCAGATCAACAGCCCCACTCCCTCATCATAATAGATGGCACGTGGAGCCAGGCCAAAGATATTTTCTACAAAAACTCCCTTTTCCGGCTGCCAAAGCAGGTAAATCACAACTATTCTCCTATAAAATTAGTGTGTTTGTGTTCCTTAGACGGAATGTCCTTTTAGTTTATTTATAGTGTAACCATATTCAAGATTCATGGACAATAACAAGACATTGACAGACAGTGCTGCCGTCTGCTTATACCTCTGTCTGTCATAACTTTGCACCTTCGGGTTGGATTTTGAAAATATATTTTATACTGTTCTCAAAAATCAAACTGCTAAGTTATAGCAGAAAGGGCACTGACACTTGAGCAGTGCTGTAATTTTAAAATGATGTTTAACCTCTCATGAACTATTCACAGCAAAAGAGGAAGATCAAACACTCTTGTTGATCCTCCCAGACAATTGCTCACCGGATACAGTGATTTATGACATAATGATCAGGCTGAATAAAGTCTTGCTGTGGCCATAGAATTTAGACAGTAGAAACAAACTGTTAGTATTCAGTTATTCATACTCCTCGGGGGGCAGGGTGAGGAATGGCTGATGGATCTCTTTAGTTTTTCATATATTTCTGCCTGTGTATCTGTCATCTGCTTCTCTGTAAAGACAAATGTAAATGTCCCTGCCTTAGAAAAGAATCTCCAACTAGTTGTTTTATGTTATTCTATCAGTGTTTACTGTATCTATCTATAATGTAGCACATCTTACTTTGACATGTGCAGTCATTCTCTGCCCAGCCTGTAATTTACATTCCCAACATTTTATATTTCCAACATTCAACACCATCACAATATGCCCATTTTAGCTGTTCCAGCCTATTATTCATAATCCAAGGCATAGGTTATGCTTCCACAGCATTAAAACCCCTCCATTTGACGTACTACATTACCATCAATGGGCATGTTTCCACATGTGTTGATGTAATGCGTTGAACTAATTTGCGCTAAACTCAACGAAGCTTGCTACGTCAACATTAACGCAACGGAAGCCATTATGTGTGTGCTGACACACCCATAGTCAATGAATTTATTCCATTACCAGCGGATGTAGGTTTTTAAAAAAATTTAAAATACTTACACAACATTACTTGCCGCAATAAGCACGTTCGGGTATCGTTAAGGAGCAGGAGAATGGGCAGAAAGGTCTTTATTACATTAAGGTTATTTTGCTTGTTTTCCCTGTCTGTTGTACAATGTGCCTCATTTTTTTTGCAATGTGGGTTGAATGGCACAAGTTAAAATGTCAAAATATAAAAGTATAAGTTGTAAAGTCAGAGGATGAACATGCTTGGTAGGTAGTTCAGATAGTAGCATATGCATTTCATTCAAGACCGCTTTCTTCAAAGTACAGGTCAAACTCTGGCCTGTTGGCGCCCTGCCAGTTGTACTCACTGTGCCTCCTTCCTCACATGCTGGGAGTAGAGAACTGTGAGTCCCAGCTTTTCAGTGAGCGCCCAGTGAGCACAGCAAGAGCCTGCTAGCCAGAACATGCTGGGGTTTGTAGGTATCTTCTTCCAAAGTGGGAGGGTGGAGCAGAATTGGAGGCAGCTAGCATGGGGCCATGGGGTTGGCAGAGCTGGGGAGAGTGGTACCAGGAAGGCAAAAGGAAAAGGAGTGTCCAAGCCAGGGAAGGTGGTCATTGGGCAATAAACAGTGCATGTTTGCAGTGCCAGTGTAGTCCATTTGTTCCCCCATCCCTGTGTGTACAGTATGTCTGTAGTACAAATGTTTTCCCATCCCTGTGTGTATACTGCATACACAGGGATGGGAGCACACATGGGCTTCAAACACTGTATGTACTGCCATATTTGTACACTGTGTGCTTAGTCCAGGAGTGTCAAACAAACATTATTTGCAGTGTAATTATATTTTTCAATAAATTGCAACTTTGGCCAATGGATTTGTCTTAAGTTTAAACATTTTGCCCAGTGTATATTTAAGTTTGACCGCTTCAAAAGTATAAAACTATAGAAATTTGTTTCCTGAATACTTTAATGTATTTTTATTACAATTGCTTGTGCTGAAAGCAGCCTGCCAGCTTTGTTTCTCAAACAAAAACTGTGATTATTTACAGTTCTATTCCCTTTGTTGCTTTGAGTAGCTGAATGGCTACAAAGATTGACATGCTATACTGCACTTGTTTTCCTTTATTGCATTTTAAAATGAAATTGCACTATGGTGTATCATCCCAAAACATTCAGAACTCTTGATCATGCATTTTTCAGCACATCTCCATTAACATCACCTCTTTGCTGTAACAGGGAGAAAGTATCTTGTATATAAATGTTCTATTTTCTGGCTGGTTTTGGCTCCCTAGTGAATCAGAGCTTAGAATCTACTCTGTAATGGTTGCATTTTCTAACATATGGCTAAGTACTATGTAAAGCATTACAAGAACGCACACTATGATATCGCTGTAGCTTTTATGGTCTGTGATACATTAGGTTCAGTGTGATGGAAATCTCTAATTGTAAGGAAAATAAATAACATTTGCTGCTCTTAGCTACTGTAATATGTTACATTTGAAGTGCTTAAAACAAAATAAATGATTTGGTTTGTTCCAACCACAGAATTTGCATAAAAGTATATTTAAAGCCTCTTACTTTCTTTTGTTTTGTATGAATTACAGAAAGGTTAGAACCAAAGTGAGAACTTTCTAATTCTATAGACAGATTGGGACAGAAAGTTAGTTGAAACTTTTGTAAAGTTAGCTAATAGTGATAAGCGGCATAGGTAATATTTGAATTTGCGATGTTTCGCGAATAATTCCAGTAATATCCTAAACAATATTCACGCATATATTTGCATATAATCACATCCTAATGACCTTCAAAATAAACGTCACAAGTGGTAATATAATATAAATTTGCAATGCATTGTCATACACTCGAACAACGAATATATTCTCGAAATTTGCTCATTCTCAAATAGCCAATATTCATTGAATATATTTGCATTTCGAATATTCAAGCCCAACACTATTCGCTTATTGACCCAATAGATATTTGTCACCAAAACAAGTCTTTCCATTAGACAATCCCTCTCTGTTCCAAAAGACAAGCAATCTGTTGACCAAGGACAACATAATCCTTCACTTTTTTTTTATCAGAAACTTAAAGAAAATGTTTTAACTTAATATCTTCCAAGTAAAATCATTATCTAAATATCTGGAAAAAAGTATTGGTACACCTGTCCGTACAAAATTGTGTAGTCGGGTAGGTTCCCCCTTTGCAGCCATAGTCGTCTATTCTCTTCTTCTGATGGCATTGCACAATGTTTAGGCACATGTTTTCGAAATGTGGGAGATTTTGTGTCGTCTTCCAGAAGTGTATTTGTGAGGTCAGTGACTGTTGATAGATAAGAATCTGTTAGTTGGAGCTAATGTCAAGGCTTTGTGGTAGTTCCTCCACACCAGACAAATCAAGTCTTCATGGTTTATGCTTTGTGCAGAAAAGAACCTTTGCCAAAATAATCCTTCGAAAATTAAAAGGGTAGAATTGGGCAAAATATCCTTGTGAGCTGAAGCATAAATATGTCCCATCACTGAACCCGAGAGGCCTAACCCAATCCCTGTGAAATACAAATTTGTCAAGGTGCATAAAATGTTTCCCCTGCCTTGGTGTCCAGTGGTGGTGTGCTTTACTGCTGTACGTTTCAAAATTTGCTTGGTGATGAACTTGCATGTAGCTGCTCAGTTGTGGAAACCCTGTAGGGTAACATAAACCCCACACCAGACATTCGAAAATGCACTCCATGGTGTAGAGTAAGCTATTTTTTTTTAGTTTTTGCTATTCCTTAAAGTTTCAATTTTCCAAAAATACAACTTACAGCTGACTATGATTTCAAGTGTTTCACAAGCTGACTTATTTAAAATTTACATCCTTTGGGAGTACCACACTTCAATCACTGATCCTAAAACCACAGATTCTTCCACAAATGTTTGTAAATGTAAACTACATGGCTACAGATGCCAAAATTATTTCCCGCCTTTATGAAATTAGATAACACTCATAATTTCTTCATGAAATTAACTTCTGCATGAATCAACAAGTGAGTTAAAATGGAAAAGGGTAAAAATGAGACATCAAAAATGATATGCCATTGCAGAAAGGGTGTCCTTTTGACTATTAATGGCCAGGGGGCTAATAATTATGATCTCATTTTTGCCCTTTCTTTTTTCAACTCAATGCATCAATAAAATATGCTAATTAAACTTTGTGGACATTGTTATAGCGTATTAGTTTTATTGTTAAAGGAGGTGTATATCATGCCTGTATTTCTTATATTTATTACTCCTAATAACTCTTTCTAATTGATGACTATCTCCACCAACCCTTTACTTTCACCTCAATCAGCCAAGTGTGTCAAGAGAAAACAGTTTTTCTTAAAATATTAATGCCCATGTAACTTTGTGTATAAATGTGAGTCTCAAAAACCAGACTCTGAGACATCCCGAAAGCTTGCTTCTCTAATGACTTCAGTTAGCCAATAAATGGGATCACTTAAACTCCAAACTATCTCTATTCATCAATGGTTAACACTGTACAACACCCTACTATTTCCAAAATAACAAACCCTTGTTGTTAATGATAATTTTCAAAGCGAAATCAAGAGCATTGTCTATTTTCATAGGAGAGGCTTATAACGGTCTCAGCCGTATGTGCTTAATATCAGTGTAAATTGGTCAGGGTATTTTTATGTATTGTAGGGGTTCAGCTCCCAACGCGTGTTCCAAAAACATAAATCCACACGTTGTTCTCATTAAAGGGCTCCTGCCCACGTTTATTAGAAGCACTCCAAAACATAAATTACCCTTGCAGGGTTTAATATCCAAACCAATGTCCCAAAAATGCCAAGCCTCCTGGCTTGGCACCGATCAAACCCATTTTCCTACCTCTAGGAAACCTTAATGGCCTGCCTCCTGGCAGCCATCAGCTTGGTGCCACACACACACTCTGTGTGCCCTGTATTTGCTGCACCTAGCAGCCCTGTCTCCAACCACATTGGGAGCCTTGACTGAGACACACCCAGCCACCTCCCTGCTGTCCATCAGGTGTAGTTCCTGGATGGAATGGGAAGGCCCACCCAGTTCCTTCCCCCATCCCAGAATCCTGAATCCCAAAACAAAAACTAAACAAAACTGCACAACAACCTATTGTTTTTGGCCAACATATTCCTGGATTCCTTCCAGGATACACCTGATGGGTCCATTTACACAGTGGCAGATGACCAGTCTTTCACAGTATATTTTGGGGAGCTTTGATTTTTAAAGTCCAGGGAGAATGTGTACTGCTAACAACTTTTCATATCCATTATTATAGTCTCATTTTCCTGCCATGACTGTGGATGGGTTACTCGTTTCCGTTGCATACCTTGCTGTTCTCTGGCAATTTCAACATGCCAAATATAGAAATGATAGTCCAAATGTAAACTGAAAATGATTAAAGTTTTCTTCTGTTCTTTGTATGACTTTATGATTCTTTTTGCAGCGTTTCCTTCTTCAGCCTGCTCTAACCTTTTGCATTTCATTCTCTTCACTCAACTGAAAAAGCTCAGTTCTGTCAATGAGGTTTTAAATCAGCGGAAGCAATGTCGCTGGGTACAAGTGGGCTGTATTTATCTTATTATGTGCTTATAGGTATTGTTGGTTTTGTTTTTCTGCCCAGCACAGCTGGACGCTGGAGACATAATTATATTTTTTAAGGACCTCTGTTTTCTGTTTTAAACTCAAGCTTTCTTATTTATTATGAATCCTTCTAATTTAACTCCTTCCTGTTTGCTTACAGACTATACTTCTTGAGATAAATATATTCTAAAAGGTAATTATGGTTTTTACACTAATCAGTAGTAAACCTCCAACATCATTTTTTATTGCCATGTGTATAGTCATAATAAAAATTGCCAATTGCTTTCTGTAGTCAACAACATAAAAAAAACATGGCATGCTTTTTATAGTGAGCACGCCAGGAGTATTCATAATATTCTAATGTGTTCTATGATCAGTCACGGATCCTGGAGCAGTGGCTAAGAATCACACACTTTTTGGACAAAGAAATATATCTTGAAGTTCCTGAAAGCTTCATGCATTATGAAGCTTTTTAGTTAGTGACCTGTTTAAAGGTATAATTTTTACCAAATACTTCAAATTTCTACCTTCATGCAATGATGCAACTGTTCTTCTGCTTACTCTACACTGCCTTTTCGAGCCTCTGTTGTGGGGTATTTGTTACCCTACAGAATAATTTTTTTGTTCTTGTTGGTTTTATTTTTTGTTGTTTGTAAAGTATCTGAGTATTTGATTTTTATCTGATCATACTACCCTGTTTCCCTGAATATAAGACCTACCCTGAAAGTAAGACCTACCCTGAAAGACCTAGCTGCTATTCCCCCTGTGCTTCTAATATGAGCCCTTCCTTAAAAATAAGACTTGCCATGTCCCAGAGACAGCTTCCATATTTTGAAAATACATGGCAGGAGGCGTTTTGTCACCCAGAAATAAGCCCTAGTGCATTTTTGGCACCTAAAATTAATATAAGACAGCGTCTTATATTCGGGGAAACATGGTATGGAGCATGCACACAGGATTAATCAATCACACTGTTTTGCAGTATCATTAACCCTCTGGGCGTCTTGTTTGTAGCAAGCTTTTTTTAAAAGCGCGCTTTGGGAAAGTCCACTTTGATTGCCCGACTCCCCCCCTTCAAATTAAGGCAGAAGGCCAACGCTGCCTCCATACCACGGAGGTAAATAGCGCCCCTCCCACCACCACTTTGGCAGTAAGTGGACCCACAACAGATTGTCAAGTATGCAAATTTTCACAATCTCCACAGGCTCCCCGTTGATAGGCGAGTCAGGATACGGTTTGTGTAGCATATGCGATTGTGTAGTGTAGCGTATGTATATGAGTGTAGTTTGGGGTGTGTTACAAGCTGCACTCACGTTAACGCCTAGGAGGTTAATCAAAGTTATTTCAATTTAGTTTTATCAAGTGAAAGATCGATAAAACAAAAGTAGTATGTATGACTACCAATACACTCTGCCGTTTGATGCTTTACTGCCTTTTAACCTTTGAATGTCTGGCCAATTTATGTGCTAATTTGTCTAGCTCACTTCATGTTTAAGGGTGGATCCATGTTCTAGTGCAGTGTTTCTCAACTTTTTTGACCCGAGTACCCCCTATCGGAATTCGGTTCCA
>CM070032.1:49195172-49212933 GCA_036250615.1 Ptychadena robeensis | reverse complement strand
TAAAAAAATTGATCGAATTACATTGATTGTACAGTCAATTGAACCATGTGTGGCTAGTTTTACTTGGGTAGGGATCAACATTTTAGGTTTTTAAACAATATATTAGAAGCAAAAACAAATTACCTATGGTTTTTGGTATGGTTTTGTTTTGTTTTCATCCTGTCTAGCATAAGACTCTCTAAGGTTTGTTCTATTCAAGGTGCTTGTCCCTCCAATACTCCTAATAAAAAATGTGTACATACAAGTCCACTATTACCCCTCGTGGCTAATTCAGCATTACGCAGCATATTCATTGTGCAACGCAACTTGCTCCGTCCCCACAGCTAGAAACCGAAAGGCCTTTCACCAAGCATGCACCGGAAAGGGGTAAGCATTCTGTGTATTTCCACTAACCAGTCCCGGAAGTGAAAGCTAGAGTAAAAACATAATTTCCGGTCTGGCAGAATTCATGACACTGGAACAGACAGAGCCATCTTCTGATCCCCCCCCCCAATTAATATATTTGGTTTCACCTTCTATGCAACATACAAGATCTTTGAATATGACATAAAAATAATGAACAAGGGCTGTACAGTACCGGTACAGTCTTCTATCTAACCAGCAGGCAGTACTCTGGTCTACCTCTCATTAATTTATTTCTAAAACCAATGTTATGTACAATTCAATATATAATGTAGAGGATACCAAAGGTGGGTCCTGGATGGGCAATATATCTCCCCATATTATAGGTTGTGGTCCTAGGTATAGTACCAATAAGGATTCTGAGAATAGATGGGAGCAAACTTTCTTGCCATTCTTGTTTAGTTTTGTTATAGGATCCTGGACACTAGAGTGGGAAGGAACAAACTGTGTGGGGCCTCCTATTCCACTCTGGTACACATTGGGATTTTATTTTGACTTTCAGGAACTCTGAGAAGGCTCAGACAGGAGATGTAGCTAGGTGGCTAACCTGTCTGGATTCCATCTCTCCCTGGATATGAATGTGTGCTCACTTGAAAACCCCATAGGCGCTTGGGCAGTTTTGCATCCTCTGGCAAACTAATTGGTGAGCATTGAGGAAGAAAACCAAGAGATGGCTGTTTTTCATGTGCTGCAAGATTTGTTTTTATTGATTGAAAACAGCAGCGCTGGTGATCCTTATCCCCTGAACTTTACAATATAGTTGCAAGCTTATCAACATAACAAAAGGAAGCCACAGTGATTTTTCTTTGTGTTTGAAATCTAATATAAGCCATGGTATTGGAAGTGCAGCTTCCACTAATTAAACTTTATCAAGGTTATTTCATGTAAAGGATGACTATGTCCTGTCCCGTTTCCTATGCACCTGTGTTATTATCTGGTCATTTCCTCTGATAAAGAATATAGCCATTTTAACAGACATGATTATTATTATTAACGTTTTATTTATTTAGCACCAACATGTTACCCAGCACTGTACATTAAATTAGTTGAGATGCAACACAAGATAACACAGAGGTACAGGTTTTGACACAAGAGGAGTAGAGGACCCTTCCAAAATGGTCTTATAACCACTGGCACTTCCAGAAAACCTGCCCTGAGGACATCAACGGAGACAGTTAGTGGGTTCAGGAAATCAACAGTACCAAGATGCATTAATGGTTGAAAGATTAGGTAAAAAATGTATTGCATTAATAAATGGTAACTAGGTATAATACATAATGGATTCACACTAAATTTTATTGTGTAAGGGTTTTGCTTTAAACTAAGTTCACTTGATTGGTTGGGAACCACACATTTGCTGCTCCTAAAGGTAGGAATACACGGGTCGATTTTTCCCAGATGTCTGCACAGCCCAGCGCCGTGTGCGCTCACAGCACTTGGCTGTGCAGAAATCTGGGAAAAAAATCTACCCGTGTATGCCGTTGTCCAAGCCAGATCAATAGACCTCGCTCGGCCGAACAGGTTACCAACATGTTGGTAAACCTTGTTCGATAGCCTATACTTAGGGGACCGCGGTTCCCCATTCATAGTATAGACAGGCTGAAAGCTGGCTCCCGATATCGGGGAAGCCGGGCAGTAGCGTGATGACATCATCACACTACTGCCGAGCTCTCTCTGTCGGCTCAAAAATCGAGCCATGTATCCCAGCCTTAACCCTTATTGGTTTCTGATTGCCAGAATGGAGGTGGCTAATAATTATTAGATGCCCCTTGACCATCCTGACCATATTTACAACTGCTTCAGAGCAGCACAGTGTTGGTTACATTGTTGAAGTGTCTGTGTACATTGTAGTACATACATTGTAGTACAGGTATAATACAACAAGAACTTGTAATTGTATTAGTCTTTAGACATTTCTGGACATATTTCCCTATTGTCAGTGCAGTAGAGTAAAAAAAATTGAAATGGTTAAGAAACTACATGCAATTATACAAAGATAATGTCAAACCTGTCAAATCTTAAGTGTTCATTGGCCTTCACAGAGCTATTGAATCCTTTAGAGCTGTATATTGTGCGAGTTGTGACATTTCATGCCATACTTCAGTGTAGATGGATTGATAACTTTCTAGAAGGTATTTGTTCTTTGCAGACTATTTTTGTGGAAGAATTATAGTTTAATGCAGTCTCCTGAAGGAACGGCATCTCAGAATCTGACACTGAATCATTAATGAAATGGCTTTCATTTCTGCTCTTTGCACATATCCACATGCGCGTGTCAAATATTTACTTTCTCTACCAAATCTTAACATACATTTAAACTATGTTCTAGCACAAAAAGCTTTTTGATCGCATGCAGTCAGTATTAATAATATGTAATTTTTAACATGGAGAGCAACTTTAAAAATGACTCTGAGCCAAAAGGTGTTATTTATGGCTTTTACTGGTGCAGACTTTGTTTTGAAGCATTTTCATTGCTTTGAGGCTTGTTTAATGTGCTTTGTATAATGAACAAATGATGAATACTTTATTGCCTCTCTGTTATAATCAGGATATTTGTTTGGATGCTGTTAACCTTCGTAAACATGGCTTCCTGATTTTTTCCCCTATATTGTTTGTTTTTTGGGAGCATACTGGCAGCATGGATCTATATTTAACTCTGATTCGCTTTTATTAGATTCAATGGAATAATCAATATAGATAAGATAAGATATCTGGGCTTATTGTAACCATTTAAGCACTTTGTGTGGACAGCATGACACTCACATTACATTATATAGCTTAGTACAATCATTTTAATACTTTCATTATCTTCCCTGTTATGTCCAGTTTGACTTTCAGTTGCTCTTCAGTGTGTTGCCAAATGTACAGTGCAACTTTCTTCAAAAAGGTTTACATTAATAGTTCTCCATGATGCTCAGACCAAATTTTGATTATTTTTTTACTAAGCTATCATTTGCAAAACATTGCTGTTCATTTAAAGCAGTGATGCTAAAATGCCACTTGATGTCCGCTATTACCTTAAAATGGCATAAAAATCAAAATATCTAAACAACATCAAAAAACCATATAAACTTACTTACCTGGATTCTTGACCCTTCAAACCGATCCCTGTAGAGGAAAATCGCATACTTACCTTCCCCTCTTCCTCGCTCCAATGCAGACGTACCTGGAGTGTCTTTCAGCATGCAAGACTTCCTGTCTCGCTCTTTCCACCAATTCAAATCTGTCTGGTCTACTTTCCCAACATACACTTGTGGCTGGAGCTGGCAGCACGTCACAGGAGGAGCAGGGCGCCCCCACATTTTTACAGATCTTGCCTAGCAAGTATAGTATATTTTTTAACCTCCGACCTCCAGTGCCAATCATAGAAAGCAGATACCAAGGTGGTAGGTCAGCTTTAAATGACAAATGTCTTTTGAGCTCATGCATGAGGCTATTTCTCTTTATTGGGCTCTTCTTACTTATATCCCCCTTTACGAACATCCCACTATCTACGAGCCACATTAATTAAATCAAACTTTTTTTTTTCTTTTCTTAAACCAAGATAGGTGTGGTACAGGTTTTTGATTTTCTTCTGGTCTTGGTTTGTGATCCATACCATTGTCCATATTTATACCAGGTATCCATACTGTGTGGCATGTTGACCACTGAACCATAGATAGAAAAACAATAAATAAGACATTTTGTCATCAAAACAAAAGAATGTAAATCTTTTAGTAAGGACCAGCTTTTAAAGGTGAAATTTCATGATTGTTGTATTTCCATTAACTTTCTGTAATGTCTAAGTGATGAAAAAATACAAAATTCTCTGCAGAGAGACTGTCCGCAATAAAATCTGACATGGACTCCTTATAACATCCTGAAAATAATGCCGATTTCTCTGTTAGCAATTGATGTTTACCAGGATAACTTTGTGCTGTGTAAATGGCTGAAAGTTGGAGAGGACTGCATTAGGCTTCTGGGGGCTTCTGGTTGAGACAAGCTTTGATATTCGGGAGGGTAGTACATCATTGAATATCAGAGGGAAATAGTAAAGCACATTGGAGGTTATTTGCAGGTTTGGTGCTTTATTTAACCTCCTCTGATATGTTTCACCCAAGGCTTATTTATTTTCACCTGTCCATTGTCAACTTTAATGGAATGAACATAGTTTAGTTCAATAGGTTCCTTACATTATATGTTCCAGCAGTTGGGAATAGTCCAGTATGACTGAACTGATTTTGTCAAATAATGTTCTCCATGATGATCAGAACAGACAATCATTAAGATAAGGTTGAGTACGAAAAGTATTGATCATTCATTAATAAAAATATTTATAAAATGAGGCACGGTACAGCATTTTGATCACCAGTTTTGCTCATTGTTCTTGAAATTAAATATAATTTTTTTTTATTGTAACTTGTGTTTTGTATATCTTTAAATGGTTCTGCTTGATTGTTTTGCATGTAGCATTCGTTTGATGTATTTACATTTTAGAGTATTGAAGTTTGAGCATTAGAAAAGCATTCAGCAGACAGATTATGTCAGTATGCTGCATGCTGAATTCTCACCTTTTTTAGATTTTCTCTGAGTTTTAAATAAAAACATAATAAAGCAAATAAAATACACTTTTGTGCCTTCTATACATTATATAGATTATGAATAAACACCAAATCCCCCTAATAGAGTTTCTGCATCCCAGGTGATCAAGATTAAAATCTATTTATGTTTACATAGCAAAAGGCATTGCTGTTTTGTTGCTCATGTTGGAGGGCCAACCGAACCTGAATCTGGCTGCCATTAAAAATATATAAATACTCATTTCATAAATATGTGTGATCCTTTTTAAAAGTTAAGTCCGTGATTGTAGGTTGGAATGCTGCACACAACTTTCTCCTGATACTTAGATCAGTGTTTCCTAAACCCTTTCAGACTTTGCCTTCCTGGCCTAAAATAGCTAATAATTTTGTATACCACGAATGTAGTTATCTATTGTGGTAAATGTTCATTAAATCTAAAGTATGTAATGTTCTGATGTTATCTTTGTGATGTCCTAGTGCAAATAAGGTGAGGCTAGCAGACCAATTTATAATCACCAAACAGTAACGGTGGACAACATGCTTTAATGCTTTGTGTAAGTGAAGACAAAATACAATAGTTTGCAAATTAATGAAAATCCTATACAACTCACAATTACAAAGGGGGCATTTTAGCCTAAATTTAGATCAACACTGCCTCTAGTCGTATGGAAATGTGTTCATGATAACTAACATTGCACCATATGTGTGGAAGGTGCCATCTGATGGGACACGTCTAGATCCAGCTTTTAGCATCTGAACACCATCCCTAGTTCTGTGATTGGTCAATGCTGGACTCACAGATATGATCAAAAAAAGAAAGCATTAACAATGAACAGGAACCTGACACTGCCTCAGAAGTAGAAGACTCAGGGGTGCATAGCTCTATGCCTTTGTAAATAAGCAAACAGAGAAACAGACAGATTGATATAACTTCTATAGAAAACATGAGCACAAGTTACTGATGTGAGTTTGAGTTTAGTATGCTTTAAGTGCACAATCTTCTATTTGAATCAATTTTGGATGTCAAGTTCTGTTGTCCCATGCATTCACTTGACATTTATCACACTATGACCATCTTGGAACCAAGTTGTTCCATGCTATATATAATGCTGTGGATATGGTGCATAAAAAGTATTCTGTAAGTAAAGTGAGAACATTATATATATATATATATATATATATATATATATATATATATATATATATACATATGGGTGGCTATAGCTTTTTTTGTGAGCTATTGAGTAAAACCGGGTGGTGTTATTTGCTACTCACCCACACAGCCAACACCCCCCCCCCCCCCCCCCCCCCCCCCCCCCCCCCCCCCCCCCCCCCCCCCCCGTCCAGGTGTCAAAGCTCAATAAGCATGGAAAGTGGGAGTATCACATCCTTGATAATGTCCGCACAGTAAAACAAATGCAGAGGTTGGCACTGCGGCTTGATGGCATAAGTGCTTATTGTGCAATTCTTGTATGTGTTTCCATTAATTATTCTGACATCACTAGAAGATTATAATCTTTACAGATTTATGTGACATTGTGTAGACTACTGCATCCCCTCTCTCTGCCGTTTCCCTGAAAATAAGACTATTACTAAGTAGATTGATTGATGTTATATACAGAATGGCCACAAGAGGTCACTGCCATCTTGTGAGAGGGGACCCAGACAGAAATATAGGGTTGGACTAAAGTACTCAAAGACACATAGTAATACACGTGTCAGAATGTATTGCTTGGTTTTCTCTCCTTGTGCGCACCTGCCTTCTACTTATGTGCACCCCTGTGTGTGTGTGTGTATATATATATAATTATATATATATTAGTGATTAAGAGAGTATATTTCAAACCTCAATACCATGTTTTACTAAACTGTTGTCAGGTCCCTTGTAGTGATGGCCCGATCTGTTTCGCTGGCGAACTATCCGCGGCGAACATCGCATGTTCGCGTTCGCGCTATTTCGCGAACATATGGCGAGTTCGACCCGCCCCCTATCTTTTTGCATTGAAGAAACTTTGACCCTGTGAGTCACAGTCAGCAGACATAATCCAGCAGACATAATCCAGCCAATCAGCACCCACCACCTCACGGACCATCCCACCACCTATAGCACAGCAAGGAGAGGACGCCAGGAGAGGATTTTTTCACCCTATTTTAGAGGCTATTGCACAGCTTTTCATCACGTACAGCCTTGTGCCAACTGTTGTGGCGCCACCACTTGCCCAGTGCCCACCCATAGTTATCTGGTGGCACTTTGTAACCCCAGGGGATTTTTCACCCTATTGTAGGGTATTAATAAATATGCAGGGCTTTCCTTCCATTAAAGCCTTGTGCCAACTGTGTGTGCGCGCCCCACACTGCCACCAGTGCCCAGCCACAGTTATCTGGTGGAAGGGTAATACCAAGCAATTTTTTTCACCCTATCTAAAGGGTATTACTAAAAAGTGCACGGCTTTCTTGTCCATTACAGCCTGTGCCAACGTCGGTGCCCCAGTGCCCAGCCACAGTTATCTAGTGGAAGGGTATACAAGCAAATTTTTTCACCCTATCCATAAAGGTAGGTATTACTAAAAGTGCAAGCTTTCCATCCATTGCAGCCTTGTCTGCAACTGTCTGTGCTCAGTGCCCAGCCACAGTTATTCGTGGAAGGGTTAATACAAGCAATTTTTTTTCACCCTTTCATAAAGGGTATTACTAAAAGTGCATGGCTTTCATCCATTACAGCCTTGTGCCAACTGTGTGTGCCCAGCCACAGTTATCTGGTGCCACAGGGCCCTGTATGCAAAACAGATAAAATGACAGGCAAGAGGCAGACCATCCCGCAGGGTCGTGGTGGTCGTGGCAGCCGTGGTGGTGATATTTCCTTGGCACTAGAATAATGGCCCAGTGTTCAGAGGCCACTTACCGTCAACACAAGAAAGCTGGGGACTTAGTTGACGGTTTACACAGGAGGACACCCAATCTTCGGACATCACCACTCTGACCCTGGACACACCAATCCTCCGCATGCTGGCTGCTGACACCTCTACAAGTGCCACTCACCTGCCGCCACCAATACTAGCACCACAGCCGCTACATTTGACCCATCAGAGGAGTTGTTTTCACATCCTTTGAAGAGGAGATGAGTGATGCGCCAACCATTATTGCCAGAGCATGTAGGTGACAATGGACATGTCTGACAGGTAGCATTACACACATGGAGGTGCGGTGTGATGACGATGACGATGATGTTGTACCCGTGTGCTGCTCCTTTGCTGAGGTGTCCGGATAGAAGTGAAGCGATTGATGATAATGATGATGGCGATGTGTCCGTGGATGTCATGTGGGTGCCCACACCAAGAGAAGAAGAACACGGGGGAAAGTTCAGAGTGAGAGACACGAGGAGGGAGAAACGAGTGTTGTAAGCAGGGGGAGGGTCATCGCAAAAGAGCTAGTGGCATAGTCCAGGCAGCATGAATCGGCACCTGGGGTCAGCCAGACAGCACGCCAATCAACCCATGCGTGTTGCCACCACCAGTATGCCGTCAGTGCAAAGCTCAGCAGTGTGGCATTTTTTTGTGTGTCTGCCCGCTGATAGCAGCGACTGCCATTTGCAACCTGTGCAACAAGATACTGAGTCGTGGGAAGTCCAAAACCCACCTCGGTACAACTGCTTTGAGAAGGCACATGATGTCGCCATCAAAAACGACCTATGGGATCAACACATGGCTACAAGCAGGACACACATCGAAGCCACCCCTCCTCCTGTTCAGCATCTTCAGCCACTTCACCACTGCTGTCCTCTGCCCCCCTCAACCACCAGCCACTTCGCCTCTCGCTTGAGAGTCCCAGCCTCATATGGCCACGGTCAGGTGTCAGTGAAGGACATGTTGAATGCAGAAAACAATTTCACAGAGTCACCCCCTTGCCCGGCGTCTGACAGCTGGCTGGACGGAGCTCTTAGCCCGCCAGCTTTTACCATACCAGCTGGTGGAGTCTGAGGCCTTCAAAAAATTGTGGCTATTGGGACACAACGCAGTGGAATGCACCCGTGTCGAAAATTTTTTCCCCAAACGGAAATCCCCAACTTTATTCCCTTGTCGAAAAAGGAAGTCATGGCATCTCTGGCATACAGTGTTGGGGCAAGGCGTCATCTGACCACTGATACCTGGTCTGCAAACGCACGGTCAGGGCAGGTACAAACGTACACTGCGCATGGGAAAACCTGCGACAGCTGCCCAGCATGGATGCGTGGCTCTTCAGCGAGTTGGTGTGACACGCCAAGACTTGCAGGCAGGCTGCTGCCACTCTTCTACTCCTCCTACTCCATCCTCCTCGGCTGAGTCCTCTTCTGTTGATGCGTCTGGCTCCACATCATCTGCATCCCTGCAGCATCCCCAGGGGCCTATTCCACATCCGGATACGACAGTGTCACGCTGTCTTGGGGCGGACTTGCCTGAAAGCAGAGAGCCACACCGGACCAGCACTCCTGTCCGCCCTTAACGCACAGGTGGCTCAGTGGCTGACCCCGCACCAACTGGAGATTGCAAAGTGGTGTGTGACAACGGACAGCAATCTGTTGGCGGCATTGAATTTGGCAAGTTGTCACATGTGCCGTGCATGGCACATGTGTTAAATCTGATTGTGCAACGCTGTGGCACAGTACCCAGGCATACAGGACGTCCTCAAGCAGGCTAGGAAGGTGTGTGCCCATTTCATGCATTCCTACACGGCTATGGCGAAGTTGGTCGGAAATTCAGCCAGTGAGGCGCTTGATTTGCGACAGTCCGACGCGTGGAATTCAACATCCATATGTTCGACCGCGTGCTCCAACAAGAAAAAACTGTCAACGAGATATTTGTATGACCGCGGGTGCTATGACAGCCTCTGCGGAGCTGGTATTTTTTGCCATCTTACTGGACGCTCATGCGCAATGCCTGTAGGCCATGCGTCTTTGAAGAGGTGGTGACAAACCTTGTAAGTCGCCAGCGAAGGCACAATCAGCGACCATCCCATTTGCCTTCTTCCTGGAGCGTGCCCTGTGAAGAGTGCTGGATCAGGCTGTGGATCAGCGTGTGAAGAGGAAGAGTTATGGTCACCATCACCACCAGAAAACAGCCTTAGCAGCCTTGCTGCCGGACCTGCGGCAACGCTGGAAGAGGAGTCTGAGGAGTCAGAGAGGAATGTGGTTTGAGGAGGAGGAAGACCAACCTCAACAGGCATCCCACGGTGCTCCTTGGGTCACCTATCTGGGACCCGTGGTGTTGTACGTGGCTGGGGGGAGGAACAGACCTCAATGACATGAGTGAGGAGGAGGAGCAGGAAATAAATAGCTCGGCATCCATCCCGTGCAAATGGGGTCTTTCATGCTGTCGTGCCTGTTGAGTGATCCTCGTATCAAAAGGATGAAGGAGAACGATCTGACTGGGGTGGCCATACTACTAGACCCCCGATATAAGCAGAAAGTAGTGGAATTTTTACCGGTTTTCGGGAGGTCTGAGAGGATGGCATGAGCAGTTTAGAGCTAAGCACAACATCTGCTCTACACCACTTTTAAGGGCGATGTCACAGCACAACGTGGCTCTACTAGGGGGAGAGGTGACACTAATCCTCTGCTACCACGACCGCGCCGGCAAGGACAGAGCACTTCACAGACGTGCTGTTGATGGAGGACATGCGGAGCTTTTTAAGTCCTACGCATCGCCACAGCGCTTCGGGATCCACCCTGGAGAGAACGACTCAACCGACAGATCGCAGACTACCTCGCCTTAACTGTGGATATTGACACAAGAGAGCGATGAACCCCTGACTACTGGGTGTGCAGACTGAACTGTGGCCAGAGCTATCCCAGTTTGCTCTTGAACTTCTGGCCTGTCCTGCTTCTAGTGTCCTGTCAGAAAGGACCTTCAGTGCTGCAGGCGGCATAGTGACAGAGAAGTGAAGTCACCTTGGTCAAAAAAGTGTGGATTACCTCACCTTCTAAAATGAACGAGGCATGGATTCGAGGGGACTGACAGACGGGGATACGTTTGCCTAGCAAAAGGCCTGATTACATGCCTAGGCCTAAAAATGGTCCCCACGCTGCATACCGGATGACTTTCATGAATCCTCCGCCACCACCAACTGGTTCAAGCCGCAATGTTTCATTTCCATTTGCCTGGAAAACATCAATTTTTCTGGCCGCTGCTACAACAGCGGCTGCTACCATACCTAATTTTTCTGCTCAATGTATACGACAAATTTTATGGCAAGTGTACTTGCCTAATTTTTCTGGCCTCTGGCTGTGGCGCATTAAAAAAGGCACATACATGTGCCAATTCCCCTTCGTGATCGCTACCTGTGTGGTGAAGGGGCTTGCGTATCACAATGAAGCGATCACCTCAATGAGGTGTGGCCATGTTGCACACCCCAGATGAGAAGGCGATTGCTTCATAGTGATCAGACCAAAAGCAATCGGTTGAATAATTTGTCGTATGAAAAACTTTATTTTTTTGGATACCCGACTTCGGTTGCCCCCAGGACTTAACGCACAAGGTACCTCACCTGAGAACTGAGACGGTGAAATCCTCCAAAACCCCATCTAGGGAGTGAGTTCAGAAACAGTGACAGATGCAAAGTCCAGGTTTGTGGGCAGGGGTCATACAAAGGAGATAAGTCCATCAAACACGGTCTAAGGGTAATCACTCATTGCACTTTATTTTCAACATATCATTGTAGAAATCCTTCATGCGGATTTATTGGGTGAAAAAAAATTTTCTTTGGAAAGAAAAAAAAATTTCTTGGGAGTTTTGCCATGGATTCCCCTCTGTCATGTCATTGACCAGGTGTTTGACCCCTTGAAACAACTTTCCCAACACTATTGTGGCCAGAAAGGGTCCCTTTGTTTTTTAAAATTCGCCTCGCATTGAAGTCAATGGCGGGTTCGCGAACTTTTGCGCTAGTTCGCGTTCGCCGTTCACCAACGCGCAATTCCGGATTCGAGCCATCACTAGTCCCTTGGTGTTCCAACTTGTTTGGGGTCTTTTGTGTTTGTTGGTGTATGGTGTATCTGCCCTGCTGCTTTATTGATTTTACTTTTTGGCAATTGATTGAACTTTTTTACTGGTAGAGCTGCCTGGACACCAATTTTATGGACCTTTTTAAAGAACTGTAACTAGGGCTCATTTTTGGAATAGGGCTCATATTTCTAGCACCCTAAAGATCCTGAAAAATTATGTTGGGGCATATTTTTGAGGTAGGTCTTAATTTTAAGCACTTAGAGTGGGTGAATTTTGCAATATGGTTGAAGAGGACGCAAAAAAAATTAAAGAAAAAGTTTAGTTGGTACATCTAAAATGATAAGAGACAACATTTAGGACTAGAGGAGTAACATGAAAGCCATGAAATGAAAGCCTTTTAGAGCATGATCTGCACTGTATTTTTTTTGCACTGCAAGACGCACAATTCACCTCCCTAAGGGCTTGTTTCCACTAATGCAGAATCGTGCCTCTCCGACCGCATCCATAGGCAAAGCATCGGCCAGACTCCACTTGTGCAGATGTACGCAGATGCGGTGCGGTCCTGAACGTCCGCATACAGCTTTGGGGCCTGCCCAGAGTCTGCATCCGAACGCACGGACGTCCGCGTGCATCTGCATGCTAAACAGCTTGTGGTGCGGTCGGGAGCGGCTGCAGCCGCGCGGATAGCACCGCAGCTATCCGCACTAGTGGAAACAAGCCCTAAGTCTTCACCCACCACTTTTAACTCCTGCAGAGTGGCCAGTTTACCTGCATTTTTCGTTAATCATATATACAGAATGCACTAATTTGGTCCAATCTATAGGGTGCTCATAGATCAGGGTCAAAATATATGGTATGTATTTTTCTCATGTTACATTTTCTTTAGACTTTTTCTAAAGCCAAATTTGTCTCCCCTCAGAGCGGTTTAATTGTATGAAAGCAAACCACAATGAATCAGATAAAATAGGTCAATATTTTCTATGAAAATAAGCAGTGTTTATGGATTCCAAAAAAAGTCTGGCATGTACACTAGGCTTTACATACTTTAAATTATTCTCTTCAAAATGAAATGCTCTAAGACTAAAGGTGTTTTTCTTTAACTTGTATGTAGGATTAAAATCTGAGCTTTACCCGCAAAGTTGAAATTGCAAAAAGAAAAAAAAAATGTTTTACAGAGAAAGATCGTTTTACCAACACGCCTCTGTTGGGAGAAGTGCAGTAATATAAATAACAGGCACCGTTTGATCTCTTGTAAATCTTTGTCTGTGAAGTATAAACTGTGTTCATGTTAATGCTATGTTTCAGCCAAGAAGGCAATTCCAATGTGCCATTTTAGAAAATAGCATTGCTTACAGCTAATCTCAGAGAAGATTATGGGTTCTGAAGATGTTCTGTGAACTGATCACTGCCTTCATCCCATATTCAGCTTTTTAGGTAATAAACTCCTTGTTGATTTTAAGTCTTCAGAGCTAGGGCTGTAGTTTGTATTCTTTATTCTTTTTTTGTGCAGTCCTCATTAGGATGAAAACCAGTGGCATCTAAATCAAAAAATGCCATCCTTTATATCATATTGCCTGTTGAGCTGTGCCCCAGAGGCTCCCACTACTATAAAGGCTTGGACTTTGTGAAACTCTCATTTATCACTTGCTTGTTTTTTTCTTCCTCGAAAGCCCCTTCCTGCTGTGAAAGATATTTTTTCCTACGGTGAGTTTTTAGAAATTGTTACAACCACAAATAATTCATACATTGGAAACTTTAAAGTGAACCAGTAAACTAAATTTTCATTAAATTGCAACAAAAGTAAATAAATGGTGGAGAAGATCTCCAAAATCCTAAATAATAAATTAACCTGCGGTGTTCTTGAGCTATGCAAGTTGCCATAATTATTCTCAAAGGCTGACGGTCTTCTATGGCAGTAGTTCCCAACCTTTTTTTCCTTAACCTCCTGGGCATTTTACTGAGGTCCAAAATTCTGTACCAAAGGTGTTTTTTATTGTAAAGAATGTTGTACGCCTGTAATTTAACAGAATATGTCCAAAAGGGTCTTGTAAACATCCTGTATATAATAAAGTTTGAAACACTTAAATATGTAAAATATATAATAAATTTAATTAAAAAACACTAAAATTTGCTCAAACAAGAATTCAGTTGTTAAATCAACCAATACTGAAAAGGCAGTCTGTAACACTCAAAATATAATGATTTTAAAACATTTCCCTTGTGTCGAAAATTTTAAAACATTGGGCAACACAAAGTCCAACATCGCATTCAGGGCGAGCGGCTGCAAACTTGTGCAGGCACTTAGGGGGCAATTAGATGATGGCTCCGTGACAGGCCAATCAGGCAAAAGGGCTAAAATGGACCAGCGGACGCTTCATGATGCAATCACTGGTCGGTTGTGGTAATTGCTTGTTTACGGACGGTTAAAAAACGCACATGTAGACGAGCCCTTACACACTAGCAATTTCAAGATAACTGGTAATCTCTAACTTGTTACTTGTTTTCCTTTAGTTTGAATTGGAATGGATACAATTACCAAAAATTTAAGAAAATACAAAACAAGTACATTGTTTTTCCATTTTAAATTGGATTGGATGCAAAAAAATTCAAAATGACAGAAAATACATAAAAAGTTAAAAATAAAACTATTTTTATTTAGAATTTAGTGATTAACTCATTCATTGTCATCGATTTTTTGAAGAGAGGGGAGAAGCAACAGGGGAAAATCAGGGTTATCTCATTGCATGTAAGGTTTAATTTTTCTTTAATTTTTATAGTGCATATCTTTGGCATAAAGTACATTTGGGCAGTGTAGGTGTTCTTTAGTTCGATCCTTTCTCCCTTGTTTTACTTGTCAAAATAAAAATAATATTGAGAACATTGTAATTCAGTGTCACACTATCAGACAGCGCTGCAGAGTTTGTTGCCATTGTTATGTTGGGCTGCCATCTTGGTTCTGCATAGCTCATGAATCTGACAAGTTTTTTTGCAATTATTGTTTATAAATCAGGAAACTGAAAACATTGATGTGGCTAAAGCTGGCCAAATTATGGCTGATTTCATCACAGATCAACTGTCATGCTTGCTTGCCGTGAAATCTGGCGCAAATCAAACGCTCAAAACTTAAATTCACCCATTAATCTGCCACAAATCGATCCAAAATTTACGGACATGTCTGTAGATCGGTCTCCTTACTTTAAATGGGGACCTGTGTCCCCATCCAAAGTAAATGTTGGGAGATTCTCAGCACGACCGGCCTTGCATCATGATGTCATCATGCATGGTTGACCTGCTGAAAAATCAAAAAAGAAATGCGACGTTGAATTAAGGGCGTAAATTATCTTATTCATCTTGGTTAATCACATTATGATGTTTGATGCTTTATTGTCGTTGTCAATCTATTTAAATCCATAAAGTAATCATATTATGCATGTAAAGTCCCAGAAGAAGCAGATGCACACGAAATGTGTTGGATTGGTGCAATGTTTTATGAATTTCAGTGTTTTTATACACTCTATATGACCTGTATGTATACAAATGTTTGTACTGTATTTCACCTGTAAACATGCATATGGTGGAAACTGCTTCGTAATCTTACAGTTGTTTTTATTGAATTTAAATGAAATAAACATAATCTGATATTGTTGCTATTAGCCCCCTTGTCCCTCTGGGAGATTCTTTTTGGAAAATCCATCATGTATGTAAATTCTAAGAAAATGTAGCTAATTCCCTAAGGATTAAAATACATGCACTGTGCTCCTCAACCACTGGGCCTTGATATGGAGGTAGTTACCATACACCCACAAAGATTACACCAATAGACTAAGGGCATTCACACAGGTGTCTGGAAACATGGATGGATTAAATGGAGGGGGGGGATTCTTAACCCAGCTGCTTCGGACTGTCAAAAGCCTGTGAATTGTCCCTAAGAGTGCTTTTAAAAATTTTTATAATATATTTCCCTTCGTTGTTTTATCAGGAATATTAAAGGGATAAAACTGGACCAGTAAGCTTTGTGAAAATTTCTCTAGACAATATTTTCCTGGTTTCACCAGGATCTTAGATTTTTTTGTTTTTTTTTGTATTAACTTCTTCTCTTTCACCAGAAAATTGTTATGCAAGTGTTTCATTTTGTTCAGGGTTTTTGTTGAAATCTTTAGGTGAATGTTTTAGATTTTACTTAAACAACAAGATTCGTTGTACCAAAACAGGGGTGTGGTCATGCTCAAGTGAAATGGAACTCCCAGGACCTGCAATCACAAGGTCTCCTCTGCAGAAAGACATTGAATGACCAATTACCTTAATCTGATTTAAACTTTTATTCTTCTTTCTACTTCTGATCCGCGGCTTTTCTATATTCACATATTTGCACATTTTACCATTCCATTTTCTGAATTACTCTCTCTTACTGAAGACCATCTACATAATGAAAGAAGATCATTGTCATTTGATTTGCACTCATGTTCACTTTCCGCAATGTAAATGATAAAAAGTTTCAAAGCCTAGGTATGATGTACAGAAATGTAGTGTTAAGTAGTTAAGGAGAAGGTTTGTATCCCATGTCAGACATTTATGCGTATATCATGTCTCATCCCTGCTACTTAAAATATCATCAATCATATCCAAGTAAAGTATATCATCAGATGTAAGATTGTTCACTAGAACTGTAGAAAACTAGTAAGACTATCAAAGCTACAGAAATTAGACATTAAATTCAACACAATATTTAATAAGTTAGCAGTATTAGAGTGTGGTACCATGCTAGCCATCGATTAATGCAGAAAGTTTGACTAACTGAAGTAATTAACGAAGCAATAAATAATAAACAAATTCCAATAAATGAATAAATACTACCAAAAGACAGACTCCTTCTTCTTATTAGAATCCTGCTCCAAACCCCACACCCCAGGAAAAGGTTGATGCTACCCAAACTCCTTGGTCATCCAGAGGCAGGGGTGGTCCTGGTCTGTCTGGCGCCCTGGGTGATCACCCCCCTCTTTCCACCCCCTGCAGGATTTGGTAATTCAACAAGGCACTGTCTAAAGACACAACCCTGCCCTTCTTCAGTCACCACCCCCCGAACTGAACTTATTCCCCCCCCCTCCCCGGATGATGTTGGGTGGTGGCAGCATATGCTTGCATCCATGTCACCCATGCTTAAAATCTCCACTGCCTAGAGGCTACCAGATTGCGACCAATGGATAAATCACACTGTGTGGTGACAAGGTTTGGAATTTTTTGACCTAATGTTTTTCTGCTGAAAGTTGCTGGAAAAAAAATAGACTTTAGGAGGTCATTTTCCCAGCAGCACCACACTTACAGCAGTTAGTCACACTTTACTAAAACCTGATCACTATAACACTTGAATGTCTACTGAGGACAACTACTAAAAAAAATTTCGCCTTTAAGAAAACTTAGCTACTTCCCTAAGGATTAATATACATGGACTGTGCAATCACTGTATTGCCTTGATATTTGGGGTGGTTACCATACACCCACAAAGATTACAACAATCAACTTTTGATTTGTGTACCGTATTTTTCGGACTATAAGACGCACCGAACCATAAGACACACCCAGTTTTTAGGGCAGAAAATCCAGAAAAAAAAAGATTTAATACTTTTTCACATCAATTGGGATAATGCAATGAATTTAATGGATGCAATATTCAATTCAGTCACAGGTGTCACTAGTACACTCTCAGCACAACACGTCACACTACACTGATCTGTTCAGTGTTCTGTGTTCAGCCCAGTATTACTGCACCCCCTGCACTCCGGCCGAGCCATCCATAGCCGAACTGAACACAGCGCACAGCTCTCCTCT
>CM070032.1:49160995-49195009 GCA_036250615.1 Ptychadena robeensis | reverse complement strand
CCCCCCCCCCCCCCAATTTTGAGGGGTGAAAAAGTGCGTCTTATGGTCCGAAAAATACAGTAAATTTTGAGCAGTGTTGTAATTGCTGCTGTTCTTCACTATAGCACTCAAGCACACTTTGTCATTGTCTGACACTCATCTGCCCCCCAAATACATATTTTGCTGCACAAACCAAACTGTCCCTTTTGCAAATGATGCTGCCAAACCAAACTGATATACACATATGTACACAAAACAAGATCTTGCCATCACCCCCTTAGCAGTAAAATAACCTACCTCTGGGCTGGATGCAACTTTTCTGATTAACAGTGACAGCATAGCCCTTTCATAATGGCATGCTATATTTATACTAAATATTTAACAGGAAAGTATATCTTGCAATATATCTTACATAGAGGTGGAATAGATATATATATATATATATATATATATATATATATATACAAATACAGCGGGAATGGAAACTGTAAAATGAAAAGCCTTGCCATTTCCAGTTTACAATCACACTTACTTTATATAGATTTGTTTCTCATACCCCTCTACTGAGAACACAGGAAATGAGAGCAAATCTCCCCACTGGGAGCACAAGCAGGTATTAGGGCTGACAGATACACTATTTCTTTCTTACTCTTGCATTTGTCAAAATAAAGTTTTGCCCTGAGTATTTAGATAAAATCAGATATTACATCTACAATTTTCCCCCATGTTTGCACATTTTCTCATGTTTCTTTCTCATTCCATGCTTCAGCCAGAGCAGAAAGGTTTTTTTTGTCTTTGCTAGAAACTTGTATTTATCAATTCCCTAAACTATAATCTTTTACTTTTTGCTGTAGTATAAATGGTGTGGAATTAATGTATTGTTCACTTGTCAGCTTGTTACCAACCTAATATACAGTGGCCTGTCAAGCAAGAAGTACTTAAAGTTACATTCTAAACCTTTGAAGTCAAATTAAAGTTCAGAGGTGCAGAAAATGCTGAATTCTACAAGTTAAAAGTTCTGGTAACAGCAGACACGGGCATAAAAGAACATGAAAAATCCTTTCTGCTGGGGAAAGAAATAGCTATTATATTATTGTAGCTTTGCGGCTTTGAAATATGGGACATCTTTCCCTTGGTCAAAGGGAGGCAATGTTGACGCTAGCTGGGAAATTAACCACCGCTGGCAGAAGAAAGTAAGATTCATCTGAGCAACTAAGCAATTTAAAAACATCTAGAACACATTTTAGATTGAAGTAAAAATATCAACAAATGCAGTTACAAGGTTTGACAGTGTGAAATTGCAAACAAATGGTTTCCTGACATATGCCGAGGGAAATCTTATTTTATGTATCTGCGAACCATATATAAGTAAAGGGAAATAAAAGTCTTCCCTTTTCTAAGGTTTCCGCTTATTCTTTGATACAAAAAATGTTTCTTTAATTAGTGCTGACGTACATGGCCAGGGCCAGGCTAAGTTGTGTTGCATTTTCCCCTAAATATTATTCTGATGGTTTAGGCTTCATCCATAAAAATACCTACGAACATCCTAAAAATAGATTCATGATTCTGTGGTAGTGCAATAGCCAATATAGTAGATATAGGCTTTTAGTACAGCTTACTAGTCAGAAGCCTGTAGTCTGCTAAGGGGGAGGACATTATAGGTGTTTCTTACTCGTCCTCCTCCCTTTCCTCTCAAAGAGCACAATAAGCACTTTGTATATGGTGCTAATTTGTTTTTTTAGTCATAAGCAATGATCATGAATGATCCGTTCCAATTACCATTTGGAAGTCTATACATCTACAGAATGGTAGTAGCCAGGGCTTTTTTTCTCAGAGAAAAGGTGGTGGAACTCACCTCCACGCCCCTACCCATCGGGGGAAGGGGGGCAAGTGCGCTGGCCAGTGCAGGCAGGCATGCCACCTCCCCTCAGGACGGCTAGAACTTCACCCCCCCAGTCCACGCTGAAGAGAAAGATCTCTTCAGCATGGATGGGGGAGGAGATGCCCCGTCATAGGGCTACCACCCATAAGTTTGATTCACGATCAGACTGCGCCAGTACTTTGCTTCAGGCGTAACACTAGGGAGGTTAAACCAGCCAGAGACGCTATGCTTGGCGGGCGTTTATCGAACAATCGGCCGCAGCATGATGACATAATCATGCCATAGTCAATCGTTCGAAATACACCATTTACGATTTGACAACCAATACTTTGGATGGGGACCCTTGCCACTGGAGGACACAGATAACTTGAAACAGTTTAGCCATCCCGAGTTTGGCTCAGAGTATGTGCCGGCTGTGTCCTCACTCACAATTAACATTACCCAAGCAAGCAAAATGTTAGCAGATTTAACTACAGTTTTAACTAATTCAGTCATAGTCATATCAAGTGATATTAAGAGGCATTTACATGGGCAAACCAATAAGTAGCTATGATGTATATTCAATGAATTCAAATAATTTAACCCCCTGTAAGAAATTACGTTGCAAAAATCATTTGTTTTCCGTCTTTTAGGAGGTATCACATGGTATAGAAATATGTATTATTTGGTCTTTACTGTATAGATATTTATACATTGTATCACGTGGGGGCTATCTTGTATAACGTATAAGAACATATGTTGGATGTCAATCAAATAAGGCACTATTTTACACCCCCTTAGTGTTCCTGACCTGACTGTCCTGTCAGTACTGCTCTGGATGAGATGGTGCCGTCCAGCGTAGATCAGAGCCCCGACAGCACAAACTCACCGTTCTGTGCTGTCCCGGTGGCGCCGATCATCTGAACTGGCTTCTGTACTGAAGCCAATACAACCCCCCCCCCCCCCCCCCCCCTGTGTCTGGCGGTGGGAGATTCAAAACTAACTTGCAAGGAAACTGTTTTCTCAGTGTGATTCCCCAGATGTGCCCCTTTGCAGTTAGCACCCCCTCCCCTGGTGTGTTCATCACATCATAGAAGAGGGGGCCAAATGGGAATTGTACTGCATACAGTGGTAACTGTATTGAATACAATGTAAAAAAAAAAAAAAAAAATTATAATTAAAATGTTATCATAAACAAAACACAAATATGAATACATTCTGTTTTGAAATCTATTATACAAAATCTTTTATACATATCTATCATGCAAAATAAGTATTTTAGAGATTTTATCATTCAAATTATTCCTTTTATTCGTTTTTTAATGTCATTTTTTTACATAATTGTGTGTTTCAAACATTATTATATTCAGGATGTCTACTAGACCCTTGTACGGACAGATTTTGGGAAGTTACAGGCCTACAACATAAAAAAAAATTCCCATTGTGCACTTTTGGAACAGAAATCTGGACATCACAAGAGCGCTAGGGAGGTTAATGAAGCGTTTGTCTTGTGTCTTTGTGATGTGTATGTACTGTAAGAGTATGGTATGTGTATATGGCAGCCTGTAAACCTAGATAAATACAACAGGCTAACCACTGTCACTATAGCGTTTGTTAATCAGTTCTGTGCTGTATTCAGGATACCATCTCCAGTGAGCAGTTAGTTAAATGGATTGTGTTTAATGCTGGAGAATATGCTGGCTCTGTGACAGACATGTGCATTAATATTGGCACAATGTACGCGCAATGCACACCAGGCTGTTGTTAAACAGCTGTTATTGTTGGCTGTGTATTTCTGGGGAAACAATGCTTCCTTGACCCAGAGGTCACTAACTGCTCTGAAGTGATGAGTTACAGTAGAATTCTCAGAGGGACTACTGGCTTCCATAATGTGTGTGCTATGTTGTGTGGTATTATGATGAAACAGCTTGTATTTGGGAAGTGATATTCATGGTGTATTAGTAACAGATGGTCAGCAAAATCAAACTAAAGCTAATGGCAAACTTTTTACTACAGCTTTATTTCTAACTATGTCATCCAAACATGCTGCATAGAATGCTTTTTACTATCTAGTCTACTGGCCAAAATAAGAAACAAAGCATTTCTTTTTTCAGGTTACTGACCTGGAGCTAACATTGTCATTGATTTTATATAGGTTTCAGAACACTGTATGCTTTCTATCATGGTTCGCATAATATCATTTAATATAAGATCATTATCAGATCCTACACTATATATCTGGGAAGTCTTTCATTTATCCAGGTCATTGTATGGCTAGTAGCAATTTGTTCAGTTAAAAAAAGAATGTGTAAACTGTGTAAACACTTGATGAGAATCAGTCCAGTTGAATGTGATAAGTGGCATTAGTTGGGTGTGACAAAGTAGGATTAGGCCTGCCATACATGTACCAATAATATTTACGATCGATAAGAACAGATAGATGAATCCCGATGTTTAGCAGAAATGGTACCACATAAGGAAACCAATTTTGGATCGATTATTCCAGTTTTGGTTGGAAATGTCATAGAAATTCTATTACATGAATTGTTTTACAATGGAAAGTGATGTAGGGGGTATGGAAAGGAGCTGGTAGGATAGTGTATAAATAGGTGGTAGCAAAGCATGTCATTGGTTAGAAAACACCCCAAAATTCATCATGTCCTGCAGTAGTTAATAACAGCAAAATTTTGTTATTTTGTTATTATAATACAAGAGAAACAGCAATTGCAAAAAAACAACTGGCAAAATGGTATTTCATATATTTATATCACAAACACTCAAAAAGAAAGAACTTGGTGGTTTATGATCAATTCTATCCATTGGCACCAGGCTGCAAAAGGCCGCACCGAAGTTTAAATATGCTAATAAAGCAATCAGCTGCACGAATTCGGTCGGAAAACCACAAAAAAACATTGCCTGATGTTCCCCGACAAAGAAAAAATTTCTACCTTGTCCGCTCACTTTTCAATCGAAAATGTCACCAATTCATAGAAATGTATCTGTCTTACCATGGGGACTGCCCAAGGATTGCATGTAGAATTCAAACTACTAACATTGGTCATGTTTATAAAACATAAATATTGTATGTATGGCAGGCTTTAGGTCCTATGTTAGTGGGTTTTTTTTTAGCAAAGTGATCAGGGTTTCATCATGATTGGTTTCAATCATGACTCAAAGAGGAATAGTCCTATTATAAGACAATGAGAACAGCAATTCAAAAACATTGCAAATGGTTATTTCATATATTATTATCACAAACACTAACAAAAAAGAACTTTGGTTGTATGATCAATCTAATCCATTCACCAGCTTGCAACAGGGCCGGCATCCGGAAGTTTAAAATAATGTAATAAAGTTCATCTGCACGAATTCGGTCGGAAGAAAAACCACAAAACACTTGCTGATGTCGCCCGACCACGAAAAATTTCTTACTGTCCCGATTCCACTTTTGCAATCGAAAATTTCACCAATTCCAATAGAAATTAGAAATGATCTGTCTTAACATGTGGGAACTATGTCACAGATTTGGCATGTCGATCAAATACCTAAACATTGGTCAGTTTATCAACATAAATATTATTGGTACGTGTATGGGAAGGCCTTTAAGGGTCTATGTAGATGAGGTTTTTTTTTAAGTGATCATGGTTTCAATCATGATTGGTTTCAATCATGAATCAAGAGAATAGTCCTTAAGGCAGGTTATGGTTGGGTTAGGTCAGTGGTTCTCAAACTGGGGGGCGTGGAGGTATACCTGGGGGGCATAGCTTGGGCGCAAACCATGAAGGAACTACGGTAGTTATTATTATTATTATTATTAACATTTATTTATATAGCGCCAGCATATTACGCAGCGCTGTACAATACATTAGAGTGGAGATACAACACAGTTGACAGTAAGGAGATGGCATGTAATGTGTATCTCTGTGTGTATGTCTCTATGTGAATGATTTTTGTCTCTGCATGAGTGTAGTGTGTGTGTCTCTATGTCAATGATGAATGTTTCTGTATGAAATCCAAATAAAGTTGTAGGCATTGTATTTCAAATGAACCATTTCACAATAGTACTATTACACGATACTGCAATGCAAACATGACTAGTGTGAAATGGCCCTCAATCTGAAACTGTGTAGTTTGAAAGGGGGGGTCTATAATGTTACTATCTAGAAAAAGGGGCCCTGCAGGACAAGTTTGGGAACCACTAGGTTAGGTAATGGGATTTAGGCAGCTAGGAAGCATACCAAATTGTATTGTTGCTCAGCTAACAAAGCATGCTTGGAGAAAAAGTTTAGGATCTGAGAAGGTGCCAAAAAAACAGTTCCCTGTGGGCACATTAGAGCAAACTCTTCATTCTTGAATCATCCCAAACCAAGACTTGGGTTACTGCACCTTGCCTCTGTCATATTTATCAGGCTTTTCCAACACCAAATTCGTATTTGCTGAAGCCACTTGAGTATGATTTTGATTTCCCACCTCGAAGGGACTGAGGTGTTGCTGAGTTTCATGACGTTCAGATGCTTTTTCTACCAAGACTGACAAGTGCTGTAGTCTGTAAGAAAATAACTTTGAGAAAAGACATTCATCAGACTGCAGCCATCACAAGGATTTTGCAATAAGTGTTACAGTATAGAAATGTAAATGTCAAAAGCGGTTAAGAAAATAATTCATCTGGGTTTGCTGTTTCCTAGTTTTAGAGATTTTTTTTTCTCTTTTGTTGACTGCGAATCATAAATTCATTCATTTTCAAGGTAAATAAACTGACACTGGTTTTCCATAAACTATTAGGAAGTAATTCAAAATAAACACAGTGGAATAAGAGCAGCATGGAAGAATAGGCATCCAGCCATCTATTAATCATAAAGATGTCAATACTGGCATTCTGAAATTCATCCTAAAAAGTAAAGCTGTAATTTATTTTATTTTGTGTTTGTCTCTTTGCCTTAGAATGATATTTTCATATCTCCTTATATTTCGACCTACCGTATGTGTTAGGAAACCAAAACTTGCTCTAGCCCATGTACTGAATGGTACTCCTATCTAAAGTATCGTATTTTCCGTCGTATAAGACGACTGGGTGTATAAGATGACCCCCAACTTTTCCAGTTAAAATATAGAGTTTGGGGTATACTCGCTGTAAAAGACTACCTCTCTTCCAAGGCACACCAAATAAAAATTAAAAAAACATCAGATTTGCTTTCAATATGTTAATTTTAGTTCTTATGACATGGGCAAACTGTCTGCAAGTCACGGGAAATCCACTGGCAAATTTGCCGCCGCAAGTAATTTTTTTGTCCAGCTCAGGGAAACCGCAGTGGACCCATGGCCTTACATATGTCTACTCTGACTTTCAATTCCCAGATCTCCAACATTTTTATTAATGTTTTCTTGTGGTTATCCAAGTGACATGCATTGTATACATTTAATTCAAAGAATTTTAGCAATCAAAATGTCACATGATACGGTGAAGATGTTTTAATGTGTTTGTGCTGCAATACCAGTTTCAGCCACTGGAGCCACAGCCTTTAGTGAGCATGTCGGCTTCGTCTCACACATTGAAGAGGCAGAGAGGGAGGGTGGATAAGGGGGCGCTTCTGATGTCTGACAGGCAGACTACTCTGGCTTAGAATTGTCAGCACTTAAATACAATAATGGTCTTCTTTTCTGTAGATGCCCCTGCTGGGTACTGTCACATTTACCTATGAAGAAGTCCTCCTCCCCCAGTTCTGCCCCATGCCAGGTCAGGTTGTAGTTTGAAAGTAGTCACACGACTAGCAGATGACAAGGCACCTTTCAGTCTGCACAGGCCATGAGTTAAGTTTACAAATATATGAAAACTTCTCTTCTCCAACTCCTCTTACCAATTGTTTGTCCGCTTGCCAGTGGGCAACCAGTGCCATTTGAATCAGCATGCCCTTCTGCTGATTCAAAATAGTAATATACCAGAAGATGCTTTACAAGAGTTTGAGCCATGCTTGTCTCCATTCCTCCCAAAGCATACAGACTGTGATAAGGTATGTAGATGCAGCAGATATGATATAGGAAAAATGATCAGATGCCTGTGGTCCAGATTCCTTATTTGTGAAGAAGTTACAGAGGTGGACTTAAAGAGGTTTTACACTCAAAATAAAAAAAAAACAGACATACATTACACAGACACAATACTCACCTGTCAGCAGTTCAGATGCTGGGAAACTGCTACACAAAAAAGACCCCACACTAAACGGTCTTCACTTGCTTGGATTTCTCATGCTGGCATCTTGGCTCCTGGCATCTGCACACTTCCGCCCACACTGACCCTCCCTTTCCTCCCCTCTCCACCTCCTCCTCCTGTCTCTTCTATCACAGCTGCAGAGACTCGTAGGGTAGGGAGGGGGGGGGGGTTTGTGAAGAGGAGGATCAGCTGCTGAGAGATCTCCCAGACACCACTTCGGCTGCCTATGCGAGACGTAATGCAGTGGGAGGGGGAGCACTACTAACAAGCTCCTCTCCCACTGTTAGAAGTATATTCATTTTCTACAATCAAGGATCTCAGCATTATCGGCTTAGCTGCAGCTGATAATGCTGAGTGACCTCCCAGGTGGTAGGTCCGCTTTAAGGTGGACATACACAGTTCCATATTGAAACCAATGGATTTACAAGTCAATAGTACGGAAATCGTTTCCCTCACACCTGGTATGATTGACCAAAAGTGATTGAAATCGCACATAAATGGAAAAGTGATCAGACATGTTGGTAAACTTCAGTGGATCGTACAAGTATCTAGGTATTTCAATCGATTTGTATCCAATGGCCAAATCTTTTCCTGGACCTTGCATTGTAAGAAAACTCTTACATTTTATAAAAGGATATTTTTCCGGTTTGGATTTTTCTGCAAAATGGCTATGTGTCTTATTAAGTGTATTTTCTCTCTAATACAGAAATAGAGAAAGATAGTGATTTACACACAACAGGATTTGAGAACTACTCTCAAGGTGGGTTTTACACGTTTGTTTTTTTTCGTTCGATCAACGAAGAACGAAAAATTTTTGGTTGATTGAATAAAAATCTAGAATGGCCAGTTTGTTGGATGGATATATTTTGTTCGACCTCAAACAAAAAATAATTAGAAAGGTCAACAAACATGTTAGTAAATTTTTATCGGTAGTTGTAATTTCAAATGTATTTTTATTCGATATCGGGATGGACGAACAAAATAATCTAATGTTACATTTAATAAATGAACCAACAATGTTCAACAATGACATCGAAACAAAATTCCAATTGGCAGTAGATTGAAGAAAAAAGCCAAAGGTACAACTTTTAGATTTCTCTGTCAGATTTCCTTTAGCTTTCCTTTCGGTTTACCAAAACCATGTAATATGAGGGACTTTCTAAACCATCAAGTCTACCTGTGTTCAATCACAGAGGACCCTATACTACATAGTTGTTGGTAGATCTAAAGGATATCGGACAGAGAGATCTAAAGTTGTATGACCAGCTTTAGGGTCCCCATACACCTTTAGATTTCTCTGTCAGATGTTCTTCAGATCTCCTTTTGTCTTACCAAAGATCTTAAGGCCCCCACACATGTACTGAGTGGGGGCCGACAGAGCAGCTCAGATCAGATCTGGAGTGCAGCGTGATGACGTCATGACGCTGCTCTCCAGAGCTGACAGCATCGGCAGGCACACTTTGTGTGCCGGCCGTTAGCTGCAATAGAGATGCCGGTCTCCATTGAAACTAATGGCATCCCCCAGAGATTATCGAACATGTCTGTTCTCTGGCCAACCGAGCTGTCGCCGCGAGGGCGCACACCCATTGTTGGCGGCAAAATTGGCTGCCGTGAGGTTCGTGTATGGCAGCCTTAAAGGAATATGGCCAGCTTTACAGTTACTGTGAGGTTCCCTGGGTTGTGACTACATTGCATCACTAAGAAAACACAACCATTCCCCTTTATAAAGCTTTCCTTTGTGTTTTACAGAAGTGAAGGATTTCAACCTATATTAGGAACACTGGCAACATATTCTCCTAACTGCTTTTCATGTTATTTTGCTTGGCTAAAGGTCGCCATACACGGGTCCGATTCCCAACCGATTCCAGGACGATCGATTCCGGGCGCGTGCACGCCAATCGATCGCTGAGGAATCGCGTAAAGCCCACCTTGACCGATCGATCACGTCCGATCGATAGGGGGCCCAGAATCGGATCTGCCAGAGAACCCACATGCTGGTCATTTTGATCCGATTCAGCACACATCAGGGGGAGTTGCCATTTGTGAAGTGATCGATCGGGCACGGAATCGTCCAGGAATCGGTGGCCCAAGGTGGTAGGGACAGGCTTAATTGGGCGATCGATCGGACATCCGATTCCCTCTGGCATCGCCGGAATCGATCGGATGGGTGATCGATCGGCCATGGAATCGGCACATGTATGGCTAGCTTTATTGTAATTGATGTGTTTGACCATCAGACCGAGGGCTCTTGTAAGACTGGTTCCTACTTTAAAACTATATATCACACTGTAAGTGGTGGTGTTTCTGCCAAACTTGAGCTTTATTTTTAACTCCTTTTCCTTTAAATTCCTTTTTTAATTAAATGGATCCTCAACAAATAAATCAATGCAGTATTTTTGTGTGAGTTATGACCTTGCTTTCTCATATTCCGAAGTACTGTGTCTTCTATTCTTTCATCTTTTTGAAAACTGTACATGCCACATATCACATCAAACCCACAGCTTACAGTATCAATAATTAACATAATTGTTATGACTCACAATGTTCTGCGAGGGAACGATTAGCACGTCTGTCTCTTCTAGCAGGTGCAGAAATGCTCATTTTGGCTTTCACTGAGCACATGTCCACAAATGGACAGACAATTCACAATTTTTTCCCTGAAATGTTATTTTTCACACCTGTCTCTTTGTACTATTGTTGATAATATTTGAAAGAGTTTGCTTTTTTTCCATTTGATAAATATGTAAATGAATTGCACTCTCTGAATTTGATAATGTGTGTTTTAGAGATTTGTTTGAACATTTGCTAAGGTTGAATAAAGGTTCTGCGTGGGAGTAATGTGGTTGAAGGCATGCACTCATTTGCAGTAGTCTTTTAAATAATATGACTACATTGAAGAGGCACAGTCATCAAATAGACACTGTGGTGCTATAGACATGCAACAATTATCAGCAAGTGCTTTTTAAAATATCCAGAGAGTAGTACAACCTACCAGTGTCTACTAAAAGTGTGAACCGACTGAATTTGCAGTGGTAGATAATTCCATTCATCTATTTTAATAAAAAATTGGCTGTGAGTTTGCTTTTATGCACATGGCAAGTGGGAGGAGGAGGCTTGCAAGTGCTTCCTTTTTAAGGATGTTTTGGAATTATTTTGCCTTTCCTGCCCTGTGCTATCCCCTTACCTATTGTGTACTCCAGTGGTTCCCAAAATGGGGAGCGAGAAGGTATTCCAGGCGGGTGCTGGCCCTCATTCTTAACCTGTGTTTAAATAGGGAGGGGGGGGGGGGGGGGGGGGCTCGATAATGTATAAATAGAAAAGGGGTGCCCTGTAGGGAAAGTTTAGGAACCACTGGTGTACTCTGTTCCCAAACATATTAGATTGTAATCCTGATTGACCTCACTCAACTCCTCATGTGTCAAAAGATAACGTGTGTTCATATAAATTTAAGTTAATAATAATAGTATATACCTTTATCTCTAACCATCCCTCCTGGCTGACAAACTATTCAAAAGACAAGTGACATATGTGCAGAGATGTCTGGCAAGTGGGATGCTATTAAAAGCCGTAAAAGACGTAGGTGTTCAATGGTAGTATTACTGGATCTTAGGTGATAGACTAAGCAGCATATTTTTTGTTATTGGATCCACACCTTGGAGCTTTTTCTTTTCCTCTTCTAGTCTTAAGAACTGAAAGGGAAGTGAAATGTTAACTTATTATTATATGGTTTCCTAGTGGATATTTGGATATGATTCCCCAAAATGCATTAAAATCATAGTGGCTGCATCCCATCAAGGGTACATGCCCATTCATAATAATGGGATACTCACAGAAGATGCACCCACTTTGGTTTTGTTGTGTTTTGGCAAAACGTAGTGCAGCCTGTTTTGCCAGAACGCAACAAAACTAGTAGTGCGGCCTAATACACAGAAACACTGACCTCAAAAGCACATTCCTATCCTCCTGGGATAGGTAAATAGGCACTGAGCTTTAAATGAATACTTACATTATATTTATCCGCAGGAATGTTTTTCTTCTCTCAAGATTTTCATCTATACTGTTAGAGACTAGAGATGGTTTTTAAAAAATTTGACTTGAGAGTCAATTGCAAACCCCCCAAACAAGGTATCATCACCAAACTTGATGGAGATGTATAGAAGAGTTTAGGGGTATACTACAAAAAAGAAAGTATAGCTCGAACACAAATAGTTTTTGCAAAAATTAAGTTCAAAATCAAGTAGCAATTAGGATTTCAACTTTAAACTTCATCTTCGCAAAAACTACATATGTTAAAGCACCGGTTCTCAACCCAATGATCGGGACCCCTTGGGGGTCGAATGACCATTTCACAGGGGTTGCCGTATTCAGTGTAAGCAGCAGCACTGATGCCCACAATTGGGGTTAGAAAATAGGAGGGAGGAGACATAACACTTACCTGATCGTGCTGGAAGTAACGTCATGGAGTTTCACTTCTGGTATTTGCAACACGAAAGCGACGCTCCCCACTGGCACTTCCACATTCCAAATTTGGAGATTGACACATAACTTCCAGGGTCACGGATCTTAAAAGGTTGAGAACCCTTTTTGTTAGAGCAATACTTTGAAATGTTCCCACAACCCTTCAGAGTTAGCTAGTCGAAAAAATTCGACCATCTCTATTAGAGATCCCTCTTTTATAGCAACAGACGTTGTGGATTGAGGCCTGCTTTTGGTCTTCTGAAGCAAGTAGCACATCTAGATGTATGAAATGTGGTGATATTAACTCATAAGACCTTAAAACATTGATTACTCTTAGGGGTGTAACATTTTTATTCTTTAAACAACTTGTGTTGACTTTAATTTTTGCTTTAGAGGGGTAAGGGTGGAGCCAAAGTGCCAGGAGCAGGCAGCGATGGTGGGGGCACTCATACGTCTCACGTGTACTTTTGTGTAGGTAAGGGGTCTTATTTAGGAGGCACGCTGACCTGACCCCTTATGGTCGCCCATAGCACTGGCGCTGAGAGAGGATTTTTTAAAGGGGTAAAACTGACACACAGATACATGCCAAGTTTTTTGGGAAAGCCTTAAAGGTTGAGCAAAGCTGTTCTGTCTGAATAGGGGAACCAGCTTTATGTTCTGCAATGGGAATTTATAAACCTACCTGTAGGTGTAATGGCTTGGTGTACCTATATTTTGTGCCTCAAATATTTTAGTATGAAAGCAGCTTGATCATTTTTATGGAAACTATGTTGAACCTAAATCTACATTATTTGTTTAAATTATTGTTCATTGACTGGACAGAGTTATATTGAAAACATTGATTTTAGGTGTATAGAATAGCTGTAGATTTCTTACTATTGATAATCCAGAAGCAGTTTAGTGGGACTTTGAGCATAATAATTTGTACATCAAAATGCCAGGTGTACTGTTATTAGTTGAAACTGTATCATTAGAAGCACCCGAGTGCAGCAGGGTGAACTCTTTGATTTTCTATCCTCATTTGTTCTCTTTTTGCCCCTGGCATCAGATAGAAGATTTTTTCTGAGGTCACTGCATGGACCTGTGTGTAATGTATTGGCCCAAACAAGGAACCTATGACATGATTGCATGCACATACATCTTTGTAGTGACATTTTCTGGCTCACTAGGCAACTTTGTTGCTAAGTTATTGTAGTCCTGCTATTTTTGCACATAGTTCAGGTCTTTTGTACATTTTAACTCTTCAGTTCCATCCATGATTTACTAAGAATCTCTCTCTCTATATTTTTCAACTATGAACATGTTGTAGATGCTGATGTAATTGTAGTTGGCACTTCTTTTTGTGCATTATGTAAGGCCTTCTCAATATTGTTTGCATTAATTTCACAACATACAGAAGAGGTTTTGGTCCCCCTGCCATATAAATTTTTCATGTTCTTGCTCCGAGCATGATTGCTGCCAAATGCCACCCAGATCTGCCATGTGGGGTTGAGTAGTACTGTGCAAATATCAATTTTATTATTTCGATGAGTAAATAAAATAATTTTCTTAAAGATGCTTCACTAATCAAGACACTTGAATTTTAATGTCTCATTTGAAAACCCCAGTTGCTTTGATTTGCTACTGAAGATATACATTGACTTGGACGAATAAGAACCTTCACTGATATCTTCATTTTTTATAAAGTCATCCACAGTTTAACCCCTCTATCTTAATTTTTCAATCGTAGAACTGTTATTCCATCTTATTTGCTCTCATGGATACTGATTCTTTTGCTAAGTGAGTTGGGATCTTTTTAGGTCAAGGAGTTAGAAATCTATTAACTACTTAAGATCGCACTTTGCACAATGAGGTGGGAGACCGATAAACAGTTGCAGGCCAGCAATCGTCAGACTAAAGCTGGCCATACACCTTTAGATCTCTCTGTCAGATTTCCTTTAGATCTCCTTTTGTTTTACCAAAGCCATGTAATATGAGGAAGTTGCTAAACTATCAAGTCTACCTGTGTTCAATCGCAGAGGACCCTATACTACATAGTTGTTGATAGATCTAAAGGATATCTGACAGAGAGATCTAAAGCTGGCCATACACCTTTAGGTCTCTCTGTCAGATATCCTTTAGATCTAACAACAACTATGTAGTGGATGGTCCTCTGTAATTGAACACAGGTAGACTTGATGGTTTAGAAAGTCCCTAATATTACATGGTTTTGGTAAAACAATAGGAGATCTAAAGAAAATCTGACAGAGAGATCTAAAGGTGTATGGTCAGCTTTAGTCTGATGGTGTGTGGGGACCCTAAAGGTTTATGGCCTGCTTTAAGGTAGCCATACAAGGCAGATTCTGATTGTTTGGCCAATCGACACAGGCATTTGTTTGGACAATGGACCGTCATGCGTGTTACCACCAATCCCCTGGTGGCCAATCAGCCGCAAATCGGGTGCACGGTGATTGGGCATGTCATAAATTCCTGCCCGATCCCCATCCAAAGAAATGGCCGGCACACAAAGGGTGTCCGCCAATCCTCTGGGCGTCCGGCTGCAGTGTGATGATGCCAATCAGTCCCTCATCTATTGAGGGAGAATCTGCCCATGTATGCCTACCTTTAATGTGATTTATGGCCATTTGATTACAATCAACAACCACTAATCATATCTTATTGAATACCAACTAACACCATTCTAGCAGTGAACAACAAATTATTGGTAGAACGTTTTTTTTTTCAGACGCTGGGCAGTGTTGGTTAATTGTAGATGAGTTACATAAGAGTTAATAAGTTATTATAGAAAATAAATGCTTACAGAATAAATGATTGAGCGGTCAAAGCTGCTTTTATTGACCTCTGTAAAGCTGGCCATACACCTTCAGATTCCTCCATACAATTTCCATCAGATCAGATCAGATCTACCAACAACCATGTAGTATAGTGGCCTCCCTGATAGAATATATAGTGATTGGAAGGTGTAGAAAGGTCCTCATATTACATGGTTTTGGTAAAACAAAATCTGATCTGAAGGAAATCTGACAGAGAAATCTGAAGGTGTATGGCCAGCTTAACTGTATAGAGTTATCTTGTATACATAATGCACATGGCAATTTAAAATTTCTTTGAGCTAGAATCAAATGTAATATATCTCGGAAAACAAAGATTAAAGTATTTGGTGTTGACAGTGCAAACTAGATCAATGGAGAAAATGAATCCCAGGAAAGCACAGGTAATAGACATTGAAAGGCAGACGAGGGCTTTTCATGTTGCATTAACAAATGAAGATAGACAAGTACAAAGAACCAGGAGAATAAAAAAATGGAGGTTATTCTTCACCTTAAACAGTTCACTACATACATGTGATTGGAAAGCCTGGATTAAGGATTTATTGGTGTGCTCTCTTTTACAATTTAAGAACATCATCAGCTCTTCACGGTGTTCTGACCAGCCTAGGGGTGCCCACCCATGGGTGCCCAGCATCACCCACTCAGCTTTCAGTAACTTTAGTCTGGCCCTCCAACAATCTCAATGACCATGAACTGGCCCCTTAAGTTTGAGCATATGTCTGACTTTATTGGTATGGATGCATTGAGCTAAAGCAAGAAGTAAACTGGCATTATTGTTTACATGCAGGCTACATTTTTTTATTACTTTTTGTTTAATGCTTATCACTATCTTTTCATTTTGAAGACTTTACAGGAGACTTTAAATGAGTTTGGCCACACATATTAGAACTTTCAGGTAAATGTAACCACTTTTGGTTGACTAGGTTGAGTTTGGTTAAACTTTTCAACTGGCTTAAATCAAGGCAATTTGAATCTCATCCCATTAAAGTTAGTGTAAATGTTTTTATTAAGTTATCTGGAATTTCAATTCCAGCTCCATCTGCAAGTGGTTGAAGATGCCAACTGTATAGTTGCTTTAATATTGCCCTTACTGCCTGTCCTCAGCTTCTCCTATTGTATCCTCTGACTTATGCATTTACCTGTTTCCTCTCCTGAGTATATTATGGAGTATGTTTCTGGACTTCTTATTGTTTGGTTCTCTTGTAGTTCACTAGTCTTCACAGCCGTAGGGCTAATACCGTGTGTGCTTAAGTCCTGGGGGTAACCGAAGAAAAGTAAGACTGTTCATTCAGGGGCTTGGCAGTGAATGAAGACTGGGGTATTAAGGCCCCCATACACGTGTCGGATTCCCACCGGATTCCGGCACGATCGATTCCGGACGCGTGCACGCCAAACGATCGTGCCGGAATCGCATGCAGCCCACCTTGTCCAATCGATCAGGTCCGATCGTTTAGGGGCCCAGAATCGGATCCGACAGAGAACCAACATGTTGGTTCCATCAGATTGATTCTGCCCAGATCAGGGGGAATTGCCATTTGTGAGGTGGACAATCAGACACGGAATCGTCCCGGAATCCGTTGGACAAGGTGGTATGCAGCGATGGATACTCTTAATTGCCCGATTGATCATACCTGCGATTCCCGGCAGAATCGCCAGAATCGATCGGGTGAGTGATCAATTGGCCATGGAATCCGACACGTGTATGGCTTGCTTTAGACCTAAAAGAAGGCGGATGACTGCCTACTGACCATCACACATAATTTTTATTTTTATAGCATTTGGGATCCATTATGTGCTATTCAATTTACAGTGATCATTGTGTGAATGATGATTCTACTTATGTGTTTGACCTACACCTCAGTCCATTAGATATCCTTAGCTCCTGCTCCAGAGGCATCTGCTTATGGGGAACAGCAAAACTTTTAAACTTGTAAATAGACTGACATGCTTAGATGCTTGTACAGTGCTAGGTGAAAAGCGAATGCGTGTGTAAGAATTAAAATGCATCATTGTGAAACAAAACATCTTTTTTATCATTAGGTTATGACATTATCCATGGTAAATGCTTTGCCTTTATTCCACTTACACATTTGTGTCAATGCATGGAATTGCACAGTAATTTTTTTGGCAAATGCAGTTGCACACCTTGTATTTTAGTGCCTATTTATCCTTTTTGGACATAGTTCTCTTTTTCACAGGCTGTGGGTAGGGTGAGCTGAGGGCAGTGGTGGCATTGGAGGACACATGCTTGTCTGTGCTGCCACCATATGTTTATCTGAATCAGACTGCCTTATATTTAGTAGCACCTTTTCCTGCACAATTCCCCATTGTAAATGTCATCTCACTTTGTGTGATTGCAGCTACCCTTTTACTGCCACTCGGTTATGGCAAATGTCAAAAAAAAAATTCAATTAATCAGTGGTTTTGTTAGATCCACATAGAAGTGGCTGCAAACCTCATGACATCTATGCTTTTGTGGCACTCCTGCTCCTTTTCCCCTGGTTTCTAGTTCATCATTCTTCTTGTGACACTGACTTGTCAAATAAATGAATATGAATAGAAAAAAGAATAAGATTAAATACTATTTATTAAGACTCCCCAATACTCAAAGTACAGGTATAGCTACACAAAGGCCTACCACCCCTTAAATATCCCTCTTTAAGCCAGGGAAGAGGAACTTTTTCAGGGTCATCGTTAAATATACACTGATTCTCTGTAATAGTTTTTCATGAATAGCAGCCTATTTTCAGTCTTAAACTAATAAGCCCAAGAGCAAAAACATATTATGTCGAAGCTTTCCAGACCCGAGATGCGGAGCCATATATTTTTGCCTGATGGTCTAGCCAGTAACACATCATGAAGATGTTCAACATCTATGTAGGAGAAATGTAGGCACTCTTGGACAGCCCCATTGTTCACTTGTAGAGAAGGTATCTTCAGATGTACCAATAAATTCAGATTGAATGTAAGTGAATACCAACTCCTGGTATCTATTTCAGTTATAAACATTTTGTTTTAATCTAAGATAAAGGTATTAACCATATGAATAAAGGCTGCCATTCGCGGGTCGATGCCCATGGGATAGATGAGCCATCTGGTGCGATGACATCATCGTGCTGAGCACCATATAGAAGGAGCTGTAGGCACAGCACTGCTGCGTCATCGACCTCAGCCGATGCTTTGCATGAGGTCCCGCAGTCCCCATCCAAAGCAATGGAGCTAGACCGTGATTTACGGTCATGTCCGATAACCCTGTCATCAAGCTCGGTCCACCAGAGAATGGACATGTCCGTAAATCTCTGGCCTATACCAGCGTCATACTCTGGGCGACGGAGAGCAGCATGATGATGTCATCACGTTGCTCTCTACAGCTCTTCTGTCGGTCCCCACTCGCTATGTGTGTGGGGACCTTAAGGTTATTAATGTGATCTGTTGAACTTCTCTTGCAGGAGAACTTTTCATAGGAGAACTTGCCATTCCTTCATGCCATGAAGAGTAGAATGTTGGGATTCCCTGCTGTATGTGGGTGCATGGCATAGTTTACAGTTGCCATTTCTACATATGGCACATATATTCAGCACACCATATTTCATTCATATTCCCACCAATTTTCCTTTTGGAAAAAAAAACACACAAGCTCTTAAGCTGTCACTATACATTACAAATGGGCTGCAGGGAAGGTGTGATTTATTCATATCGGTAATGTAAATTTCAGTAGTATTTTTTACACCGTGAGATTTAATGTCACACACATTTTACTTTCAGAAATGTACATTTTAATAATACATAGACATCTTTAATTCATTGCATGCATTTCACTTTATATGTTAGCAAACAAAACTTTTTGTAGTGTTTCGAGAATTTCTAATTAGCCCATTGTGCTATATTATATTGTGCTGAATAAAATCTGTAATCAAGGTTGTTAAAAAAGATTTCTGTTAACCTTGAGTTTTTAAAATTTTTTCACTGTAAATAGCTGTCACAGAATAATGACAGTATCACAGCAGTGCATCGCCATGGGAATAACTTATTTTCTAAATCCGCATGGCTTTGGGTCAATAGTGGCAATATCCTGTTTACATACTGTATTTTGCGAGGCATTTCTTTTTATATCTGTGTCAAAGATCTAAGGCACTGGTACCTCTGGCTGATGGCCTCATAATATTCAAAGAGCGTGGGTGATGTATTCGTTGGTCTCCACACTGGAGGTTTGGACATGAAGCAAATCCATGCTTCCAAACAAATGGGTAACTTTGTTACCTATTGCACAATGTGCAACTAAAACGATGAGTATTTATTGAATCTTGGAAAGGGCAAAGTATTGTAACTGCCAGAGCTCAGTTTCTCTTTTAAAATTCAACTCCAGAAACACATAAAAATACCCTTGTAGTGGGTCCTGGACCTGCACTGTAATGGTTAAATGCCAGTTAAGGAATTGACTACCATAACAAAAACTTTAACAGAGATTCTCCCTCATTCCTGCAGAGTCCTCCTATCATTTGACTAATTCTACACAACTTACTCTCTTTGGCAGCCTATGTGACTTAGCTGAACAGTTTTTACTCTTGTTTCTATTCCCAAAAATCATGAAAAGCTCAAGTGGCTACAGAAATATTAGCATCCAACATTTCAGAGGTTTGGTCGCCAATTTGGTACTGTGACTGTTGTTCAGTCCACTAATGTCATTATGGTACACTATAGAACACCATAGATGCCAGCAGATGGAATCAAGCATCCAACACACCAAACAGGGCAGCAAACTTTACTTGTGTGGGCAACCAGGTAGATCCCAAAAGTTTTATTGCAGCACAACTGTTTAAATATTTTTCACTTTAGTCACTTTATAAAAATATCTTTCTTCATTTGTTGGTTGTTCTAAAATTGTGAATTAGGTCATTATCACAATAACATAATCTGAGGTTGATAAGAACTATTTTTGTTCTGTAAGGCAAAGAACAATATACATAACATTCTTAAAGTTCAGATGTATTACATGTTGTGCTCATAAGTTTACATCCCCTGGCATATTTTATGATTTCTTTACCATTTTTCAGAGAATATGAATGATAACACATAAACTGTTCTTTCCCTTATGGTTTGTTGATGGCTAAAGCCATTTATTTACAAACGGTGTTTGCTATTTTTAAAACATAATCACAAGATGAAAAGTTTTCACACCCTGGTGATTTGGCCTGATCACATTCACACAACTTTATAATTTTTTTTAGAATCACTATTTACCCCTCTAGCATTCCTGATGGCACCGGATGGCAGATGGTGCCGTCCGGCGAAGATTGGAGCCCCGGCAGCGCATACTTACAGTTTCACGCTGTCCCGGTGGCTCCGATCATCTGAACTGGCTTCTTCACTGAAGCCGCTGCCCCCCCCCCCCCAAGTGACATAGGGGCAGTGAATCTATGGAGAAAACTGTTCTTGTGTGAATGCCCAGATGTGCCCTTTAAAGTTAACCCTCCCTCACCTCCCTGTTCATCACACCAGAGGAGAGAGGGTGCCAAGAGGAATTGTAATGTATACAGTGATAACCAATCCAACCACAAAACACATTTCCAATTGTAATCAAGATTTTATTATTAAAACCATAAATATGAATACATACTGTTCTGAAATGTTATCATTCAAATGATACCTTTTTTAAAAAAAAGTTTTAATTAAATTTTTTAAAATAATTGTGTGTTTCAAACATTATTATATTCAGGATGTCTAATAGACCCTTGTACTGACATATTTGGGGGAGTTACAGGCCTACAACATAAAAAATAAATACATTAGAGTCTATGGTGCGCTTTTGGTACTGAAATCTGGACCTTGCAAGAGCGCTAGGGAGGTTAAAGAGAACCATCTTCTCCGGTGATCTGTTTGCTGTAATTAGTGGATGTGTACAAAAGGCCAATGACTTTATAGACTCCTGACAGACCCTTGCATCTTTCATCCAATGCTGCACTAATGTTTTTTGGATTCTAAGTAATTGGAAAGCTAAATAATTGTCAAAGAATATGTGGACAAAGGTAGCTGAACTGCAAAAGTGTACTCAAACATTATCAAGTCATGTCCACACTTCTCAATACTACCTTTTTTGCATCCGTTGGACCCAAGCCTGTAGATCTTTTTTCTTGTTTACTAGTTGGGTAGAGTTCACTACAGTGACTCTTCAAAATACTGAACATCTCACGCTAAATATACAGGATAAAGATGTACATAAAAACTGTTATGACTATGTCATATAAGTGGCTATTGATAATCATGCAATCCTCTATGAATTAAGGATATGACAACCTTGCAAAGAATTTTTTTCCTGTTAAAATATATTCTGTTTATTATATTTTACTTAATACTATTTTCTCTCACATATTTTTTGTATGATATGACCTCAGCACCCCGACGGTCCTATCAGGATAAACCTCTTTTATATTCAAACAATGACTATAAGCAGAAGTATTATCTATTTCCCACAGAGTCACTGGAAGCCAAACACTCTATTTCACCACAGGGAAGTCACAAAGCAGTCCACCAAACGGGAAGAAGATTATAAAAATATATCAGACCAAGGTTTAAAAGCAAGATAAAATATACATAAATAGCGGAATCCTGAGAAGTTCAAAGCCTGATCAGATGGTCAAAAGGCCTCCATTCATTGTTATAAAGTTTCTGCACAGACTAAGCTTTTTTACTTCTTTGATAATTTGTGTATAAACTCTGTTTATATTAATCCTATTAGTTCTGTGCACTCTGTGACATGGTGATGATACAATGAAACAGCTCTGTGATGCTGTAACCAAAATCTGAATGGAGAACTGAGCTTGACTGCTTTAGGTCTTATCAATTGAGACAACATAGTCATTATCCAGTGCCATGTAGCTATAAATGTAAGTCTATATAGTTATGTTGTGGAAGACAATAAAAATAATGAAATCTCAAGATTTAAGTTTATCAATGATGTAGAAGTGAAAAGTGAAAGAATTCTGTTCCGTTAATATGGTCAGAGTGTATGAGAACACCCCACCCATCAAAAAACAGCAATATAAAAAAAAGGGGTACCAAGTTTCCTATTTAATTTTTTCAGCTTTTCAAGCAACAGTGCTGTAATCAAGCTGAACCAATCACAGGTACACTTTCCCATGATGAAAAAGAGAGGCTGACTTTTCCCAAAAAGTACTTAAAATTAGATATTCTTGCCAGAAAGACGAGCGGCAGTGTTGCGTCCACTGGTCGGTTGCACTTATTGCTCGTTAATGGACGGTTAACAACTGCCTGCATTAACCCAGCCCTTACATAGTTCATGTAGGTTCCTAGTTCTGTCTGTAACAGTCGTGGGGTCAAGAAGGGTTAAGGGGTTAAGAAAGTGTCTTCTGATTTCATCCAAGGGGGGCCACTTTCCTCCAGAAGGTTCCAGACAGGAGTCAACAGCTCATCTGCACCATTCCAATAGCCACCCACCATCTAGGATCCCTCACTGCAAACTCTCAGGCCCCGTGTCAGCTCTTTCTGCAATTTAAGCTGTTTAGGCTGCCGGCTGCTCACCCTTTACCAGGCGTCCACATTCACTAGGTTTTCTCTTGCAGGCTTTCACACAGACACTGAGTCTGCAGATTTCCTCAATAAACTAGGGAACTTTCATTGTAATCATCCAGTCCTCTGATCTAAGAGATACCCACAGCCTTGGGTGGGATAGGGGAAGACAGTCACTTACATTCGTCTGGTGGTCCTCAGCTCCAGTCATGCCGTCTGCCAATGTTAGAATCTTCCAGGACTTACAACAAAACTATTAACTGTTTAACTCCTAGGAGGACAGGGGACATAAATTTGAAACACTATTCTATCACCCTGCTACTGTCACAGCGGGTGACACCAGAGCAAGGGTGACACCGAATATTCAAGGGGGTGGACCCACTGGACCAACTTGCACAGTTGGCAAAGGTGAAATCCGGGGCGCAGAGTCTAAGAGACCATCTGGTGTTCACCAGAGCAGCCTGCAAGGGCTGATGGGCTGTGCTGCAGACTAACCCGAGGTTGCGGTTCCTGGATGCACCCGTGCAAGTTGGCTGCGGATGATATCAAATCTGATGATCAAAATGTAGTGCCAGGAGTGTAAAGATAAGCGGAGTCCGTGAGACAGGCCGAGGGTCTTGAGCCGGGAAGACAAAAGAGGTACTGGAACGAATTACCGAGGATCAAAAGGTAGGGAGAATCCGTTGGACAAGCAGAGAGTCTGGAACCAGGAAGTCAACAAGCAAGGAGGCATGTACAGAGATACCATTGTCTTTAGCGTATATCATAATATGATCAATATATATAGTGATGGTGTTCTATAAAAAAAAATAGTATCAGGGTATATAGGGGAACTAACCATCAGTAGTCATTCATATGGCTGGGAACATTGATGGCACAACAGAAATATCTGGGGCATATATCAAACCATCATACCTGTCAACTATCCTGTTTTGGCCGGGAAAGTCATATTTTTTATGTGGCCTTCCTGGCCAAATCCCCATTTTAAAAAATCCTGGATTTTTTAATTTAGGTGGGCGGGGTCATTACACTATTTTCCCACCCTTCACTAAGTTCCCACCCTGCTTGTGCAGATGTGTGGGGTGGAACATAAGCAGGAGGAGTAACACCCTTTCCCACCTAAATCGACCAACAACTAAACCCGATATTGGTAGTGACGTCACTTACTGTATTTGGAGCGCAGAAGAGCAATGTTCCAAATACTGGAAGTGACATCAGGGACATCACTTCCTGTATTTTTCCCTTTTTCCTTCTAAGGTTCTAAAGTTGACAGGTATGCAATCCAGCTGTTTACAATACATCATAAAATTTATTTTTTATAAATACAAGCCATGTAAGTTCCCACGTAGGATATGGTATCAATCCTCTTGTACTATTTTTTTGCATGTGATTTAACTAATATACTTTATTTTTTATTATCTGGTTGTTCCAGTAAATAATCATTGCTTCTAATACTAGATGATTGAACTGTTAGTTGATATAATTTATAATAAGAAATCTCCTGTGTACACTGTGCATTGTCTGTAGAACTGTGCATAAAAATAATTTTGTAAAAGAAAGTTATTGTTTTCAGTCCTGGCACATGTTTGTTAAATGTGATTGATATTTATATCGCTGCTTCTAGCAAGGAAGAACAGGCCAATCAAGGTTAATCCTTGTTTTAATGGTATTATACTGAAAGTGATATTTGGCCACCCTTGGAAACAAGTTCTGTAGGGATTATGATTAAATATTATATTGGGATCCTTTTAATTTATTAAAAAGGAGACAAATTAGTAGAGAAATAAAAATGTACTGCATTTCTGTTGGCACTGTTCATGCTTAATAAAACAATTCTAGAGCGGAAAGTTTCTTACATTAAATTAGATTATGCTATTGCAGGGAAGAGTTATACACTATTAGAAATTTTATCTTTTTCAAAAAACAAATAACTCAAAACCTGTTACGGTGTAAAATTGGTCTCTGAGAACCCCAGATTTATAACATTTAATTGCTTTGGCTATTGGGAGTTCTTGAGAGGTGACATTTTCTTCCAATTTTCACAAGAAACTGGGAAGGTGCTTAGAGTAAGGCTTGTGAAAATCCACAATGTTCAGTTCTCTTGTTCTTCTTACAGGTGCAGTTAAAAACAACTCTATCAAGTCAGTATGTCATCCGAACCCAGCCTACCAACACTTGTCTTTCAACTCTGGAATGTGCTGCTATTGCCCTTTCAATCATGGAGAAAAATCCTGAAATTCAAGAGGTGGGTAGTAAGGTGGGCCTGTCATGCAGTTAAAGTGAAACAAAAAGAAATGTATAAACTTGAATTCTTGTATTAGGGTGTTGGGTGTAGTAGAATATGTTCATGGCAACTAACATTTCCACTTTATATGTGAAAGGTGCCAACTAGCCAACATCTGTGTTGGTGTCATAGATGTGGCATGCTCTCCCATAAGCACTATCCTTGGCAGTAGATATTTTATATACGGTACATATTTTAGATATAAATATATGACTGCCCTATGCTGCCACCACAAGGCAGAATGAGTAATGGTATTTTGACAATGAGCAGTAGAATTGGTGGCAATAGTCATGGGAAATATGGGATCGTAGAGCAGTATCTCAGGGTAAAGGTCTAGCCTTGACTACGGTAGTAGTAGACAAAAGTGGCACTGTAAAAATGCAGAGTAAGCAATTTTATGTTTTGAGTTATTTCCTATATTGATTTATTTCTTCCTATTTTAATTAATTTTGACAGACTATTCTCCGTCCTCTACAAGCTCTGTGTTCCTTTCAACTACAGCACGGTGCTCAGATTCATCACAGCAAGGAACACCTACTTAAAAGTGGACAGTATAAGAAGCCAATGCCAAAGAATAAGAGGAAACTAAAGAGGATGGAGCTTCTGGTTAATAATGTTAAAATTTAGCTTTTATTTTTATGTAGTAAAACATTGGTTGTCCCGAGTTGATCATACTGATATAAAATAATGGGTTCTCGCAAAGCCTTAAGCAATACCTCTGTTTTATTCTAGATATGTCATCAGAATAATTTTTTTAAATGTTCTTACTTTAAACTGGAGATTTCAGTAGAGAATATTATGATCACTGTAACGTTATGTTTTCATTTTCAAGGAAAAACGTATTTTTAACTTAATACGAAATATTAAAAAAGAAATCTTTTTTACATTTCCATTGCTAGCTGTCACATGAAAAAAAGCAAATGTGTTAGTTACAGTTCCCCTAAGCCCCTTCAGGGTATAATACTTTACCAACCAAAGACTAGGCACCTGGATCAGCATTTCACAAAAGGGAGCAAAAACAAGTCTACTTTCTGAATTCTGTCACATAAGAGGCTTGGTATTGGGGGGGGGGGGGGGGGGGGGGGGGGGGGGGGGGATGCTAGGGTATGTTATTTTATTGGTCTGTGTCACGCTTGAAAATAAAATCTTTAATAGAAGAGTACATGAGACCATCTTGGTACATATACTGTAAGTACTGTAAGACTTTTATATATAAATGTTTTAAGAAATAGTAGATAACATTTTCATTTTAATCAATTGACAGGTATATAAAATTATTTTTCTCCAGGTAACGTTTATTTTCTAACTAGGTGCCAGTAACGTATATATTTTATATCACGCCCTAAGGAAACTTCTGTCAGGACATGTACCACAGTCAGTGCATTACTTGAGGTTAAATAGGCATTAATGTATTTGGTTTTATTAGCAAACTAAAATGACAATATTGGATGTAATTTTATGTTCAATGCACTTTAATTAAAGAGCGACTACAATATAAAAAAAATAAACAGCGGAGCTGTGGACTGGTGGTATAGATGAGCAGAATCCATAAACGGAATCAACTCTTGTTGCAATAATAGTAAGTTGTGTAATCCTAGATAAAATTTAGAGGGGGGGCTTGTATTTAGTTGTAATATAATATGACTGTGATAAAACCATAGTTCTTTAGCCACAAAAGAAACTTACAAATTATAGTATTAACCCTCCCCTCCAATTCTAAAAGTGAAAGGATCGTTTTCTAGTGTACCCTAGCCTTGTTTTTTACCATCATGTTCTGGTAGAGTCATTTGACATCTGCAGCAAATTTTATGTGAGTTCCCTGTACAATCTGCATCCACATTAGTCTACTGCACTTTTCTAGTCCCGGAAAAGACAATGGTTACCTTAAACCTTCCCTACACACACAGTAATCTAGTCCACATGTTGGTAACATTTTGCGACCATCTCTACCAGTGAGCTTGGAGAAAATTGAACATGTGTTATATCCTACAATTTAAATTATTTAAGACTCTGGTAAATACATGTAGATGACTTAAATTTAAAGTGGACAGAAGTGAAAAGTGAATAGAGTTGAAGGATGTTACATTATTGCATGTTTTGTGTGATTCTTGAAAAGCAAAAATGTTTTATTCCAGTCTACACAATCCATCTATATGACCCCAAAGCCTTATAATTGGTGAGCCACTACATCTATGACTTTATCACTAAGATCCTCAGAGGCTAGCCATCTGAATGTTGCTATTGGGTCTCATTTGTGTCTATTTAAAATTTTAAGGAGGATCGTGGTACCTTTATTCCCCATCCGCCTGGTGTACCTCCCGCCTTTGTTTTACCACCTCTTTGTTAACATCTATGACTTGTTTACCTCAAATGACCTATTTTGAAAATGTGTTCAAGTTATTGTATTTCATCCAGTTTAACACTGAATAGTTTCTTTTTGATAAGTATGATTGTTTTTTGTAATGCAGACTGTGTTCATATGTAATTGTTGGTGCTTGACTATGCATACAATAAAATATTATATAAAAAACACATGTTGCTTTGTGAAGTCATTACCTGTTTAGAATGGAAGGATAACCACAAATCTATTGTAAATAAAGGATTGTGCATAAAGAATTTAAAGTTTGGCGTTAGGATCAAAAGTTTCACCAAATCTTAGATGCTACCGGGAAATTTTGCATAATGCCTAGGAAAAGTAATTTCTGAGAGCTGCATTGTAGTACAAACTTAGTGGTCCTAATAGTGGTAAAACCTATAAGGTAGCTACTCCCTCCCGCATCATCCTCCGTGACCCCAGGGATTGCAGACATGCCAAAGCATGTCTACCTGCATGTCTACCTGCTCTTGTGGAGGGATCCCTTTTGGCCGAACTACTTTTCAGCCATGGGGCATCCTCAGAGACCATATGGATGTGTTCAGCACAGTACAGACATGCCTCCCCGCACTGGTGGAGGGATCTATTCTAGCCGAACCACTGTTTAGCCCAACTGCATCCTTGTAGATCATATGTTATACCCTCTGTATAGCAGTGTAGCTGTTTGTAAATATATTTGTTGCCAGCAGTGACCCAGCCTGATTTCTGATATTACCTGAACTCTGTCTGCCCTGACTTTGGATTGTCCCCAACCACACATGCTTATCCATCTTTACCATTCTTATTTAGACTGATCTTAAGTGTAACCCTTGGCTTGTTTTCTGGATTACCCAATAACTTCTGTTATTTTGATATCTAGTGTGGATAGTGATTATGTACCCCACTAAACTAAAAACTAATATACCCTACCAATCTTACCATAAAATTTCTGTACAAACAATTTTTGTTCTACCAAAACCATGTTATATGAGGACATTTCTTAACCTTCCAATCATTGTGTATTCTATCAGGGAGGACACTATACTACAAAGTTGATGGAAGATCTAATGGGAATTGGATGGGGGACTTTAGTATTGAAAGCTGTGTACTTTATTTTCCCATTTAAATTAAATATTGTGCAAATGCTACTACACATACGACATCATTATGACAAAGACTCCAATGCAGATAATGTCTCAAGGTGTACTGTTCAAGCTCATTCAAAAATTTTTGTAAAAAAAAGCAGCATGTCCATAGTGCATAGACAATCCAAACTGCAATGTATGCTGGCAGTGAACAGGAACATAGCAGTATTAGTGATAACATAAAAAAATGTGAGGCAAAAAAACATAAAGGAAGTAGGTTGTTCTACTAGAGGTGGCCGGTCCCATTTAGGGTATGCTGGTGTGATCTTTAGGAAAGCCTTCTACAAACCTGAACTTGAAAGAAAGAGAGGGAGAAGTGAATAAAGAGGCATGGAGAAGAATAGGAAGGGGGGAAGGCAGGAATGAGAAGTAAAGGGGGAGGGGGGGGATACGTCGACTATCAGGCTAGACGGAGCTGTTCAAACTCTTTTAATAAAATACAGAGAAATTGGGCATTGTTGGCGACCTAGTAGTTAGTAGTCACGATAACCTAGTACTGCAGATGAATGACTCTGGACATTCCACAATAACTTACAGTGACACCTGATAACTAGTGATGACCGAACATCGGCCAGGTCTGTCCGCGAACGGGCTTGTTCGCGGACAGATTCAAATTCCCCGCCTCTAGGCGGAGAATTTGAATAGGAAAAACGGATGTGACGCCAGTGATGTCATATCCGGTCCCTGGAACGCATAGTTCCTGGTTAAGGGAGCCGGATGTGACGTCACTGACGTCACTTCCTGTTCTGGAGCCGGTTTTTCACTAGTGAAAAGATTCTTCCTCTGGCACGTTCTCACTGCTTCTGATCCTGCCGGAGGAAGAATAGAGAGCTCATTCTCGCCAGGGAACGGGGCGGGTCAAACACCCGTACTGCTCGCCGGCGAGAAGGAGGGCGAACATCCATGCGGGCAGTTCGGCCATCACTACTGATAACTAGCCTCCTACGAATTCTACATCTATGGATGCACTCAATATTCATATCTGCCATCTTAGCTACTTTAATGAAGTTTTATGGAAGTAGCATGTTATAATATGAGAAGCCTGACCAAACCATTGTTGGAGTGGCAGAGATATTATCTGTTGATGTAAACTTCAAAATCAACGTTTATTAGTGTGGAAGCCGCAAGGTAGCAGAAGATATTGCAGCTTTACCCTTTAGTGATAGGTGACAAAGTCAAAATTAAACTACAATGGAGAAAAGTAATTTCCTCTGTTTGGCCGTGTTGTCTGTTATATCTATGTATACTTTATGTATACTGTATTTTTCGGACCATAAGACGCACTTTTTCATCCCCCAAATTGCCACCGGTGGTCGCACCTTGGCTTCCCGCCAGCTCTCCCGACACGGAGATTTGCCAGGGAGCTGGAGGAGCTGTCAGGTGTGAGATGCCGATGTTATTACCTGAACTGGCATAGGCAATAAAGTGTAGATGAACTTGCATCTATACCTTTATCTTCTGTCTGTGGGAAGAGCAATCACTCTGCTGCCCCACGGGCACAGTATCAGTAACATCGGTAGAGGAGAGCAGAGCAGAAGACAGCCCAACCCTCCCCCCTCCTTCCCTCTGCCGATCAGTGTGAAGTATGAAGTTCTGCTGAGTGTACTGCTGCTAGTGACACCTTCTGGCTTAATTGAATATTGCATCCATTAAATTAATTGCATTAACCCAATTGATGTGAAAACTTATTTTTTGTTCTGGTTTTCCTGCCCTAAAAACTGGGTGCGTCTTATACGGCGAAAAAACGGTAAGTAAATCAGCTTCCATATATGTATTAAAGCAGTATATTAACTGTTTGCCTCCAGTTTTGCTTTAAGGCAGCACAATCCTTATAGCAGTTGTTTATATCTAAATGCTTACTATTAAAAAGTGTTGGAGACCGATGTTTACCCCTTCCAGAAATGTGATAAACAAATCCTGGGTAATAGGATAAGCACGAGCAATTGATATGAATTTATGTTTCCATTGTGCTCTGTCCCTACAGTTTAATTGTCCTCTGTCACGGCAGGTGCTCACACTGCGATATTTTGCTGTTTGTGCTTGAGCAATTCTGTTTATGTGTATATATCTGTTGACTATATGTTCCCCCCTGCATTATGTTTTAGTATATGCTTTTTATTTCAAGTTATGTTGCTGACTAAGACTTTGATGTTGGTTTAATTAGCTTCATCTCAGAGAAGTGCCATTAGTGATTGTAAAACACCCAATCTGTGTCATTATCTGTTGCACTTATCATCTCTTTGCAGATGGTGTCGAGTTATATTTTTTAAAATGAGAGTCAGTTTATAGCCCTTTTCAGTACATTTTTTATTTATTATAGACTTATTTCCAATTTCTGCTATTTTTTTGTTTAGCTTTCAGGTCATTTAACATTAAATTGTAAAGATAATATCTCAACCCTACCAAGTAATTTGTGCAAAGAAATAGTAAGGCAATAAATCTAGCAAAATGCTGATATTCTTAAAAATAGAGTATTGTCAACGGAATGTACCATCATCTGATTTTACTGTGAGTTGATTAAATATTACTTCCTTTATAGAACAGGCTGGACATAATTAGAGGAACGTTCAGTGTTAATGTCACATTTTCAGTTTTTTTCTTTATAGGAATTGGGGTTAGCTTTGCCCCTTTTCTGCAATGTTTTTGTATATATCCAACTTCTTTAGATATTTAAAAGCCAAAATCTGTGTTGTACTGGTTACTCTGGGATGTCCAAGAAACATACAATACTGTTTATCACTGATGATTGTGGACGCCAAGGACTTTGGTAAATTAGTTCACCTATTTATATCAGTATTATATTCCTATCATTTATGGCAACTTATTCAAAGATTTATATTTTTATTATAGGTTGTGCAATTACACATTTGCCAAGTCCACCATACACTCTTTGATTTGTGCGTTTGTGCATGCTCTTGCCAATCAATCTGTCACAAAATTGGCTGCTGATTCTCAGCACGACCGGCTGCACCTGATGACATCATCATGCGTGGTCGATCTTCTGCACAATTGAAAGTAAGTCAATGGGAGGCTTCAAGCCACCACCATGTAATCCATGTAATGCCCAATCACAAGCTGTTGATTAAAGTGTATTCTTCATCTCCTTTCAGGTGTTAAGATCTAGGAGATACCAAGAAAGATGATCCAGCAGACCATAAATTTTTTTTCTAATGTTTTGTTTCAGGTTTTGTTGTTCTCATACCAGATTATGCATCGTTGTACAATGGTCATTTATACATACATCCAAATAGTGCCCTGACACGCATTCCAGATTTGTAAAGCCTCTATGCATTTTTTCTTTCAGGGGCTAAGAAATGCTAATGTATATGGCCATTTTGGAGGCTTTACATTTTTGGAATTTCTTAAGTGTTCGATTCACATTATAGGTAATGTTCAAATTTTATCCATGGTTTTACATTATTAATGAATTTGCTTCGTGTTTTAAAATATTTTGTTTTTCATATTTTTGACCATAGCCTGGTATAGTGTCAAAAGCTGAACCCATTTATGTATATAAATATGTATAATATATTAACTCCAAAGTTTGTTTTACGGGTCCCACTTCTGCTTTTTGTTTTTACAGGAGCCTGTTATGAAGCCTAACCCAAAATTTTGGATCTTAATCTTTCAACACTGATATATTTTTGCTGAATTCACCCAAGTTCCCAGCTACTGCTGATCTCTTAAAACCTTTTTCAAATCTTCATCTTAGTATTGAACCATGGGATTCCCATGAACCATATAATGTTGCTTTTTTCATATTGTTCTTTTTGGTCTGCTTTCATTATAGCTTAATAGAAACTTTTAGGGGTGTATACATTTTATCTTATTTTATATTTTCACATACAGTAAGTATGTCTTGACCATTATCTAAGGTACAAAAAGTGAAGGATAGTTCAAGATTTTGAAGTAGATACAATCTGTTCTGGAAATAACTGGAGAACATTGGGAGGTTGCAATTGTACAAGCGTTTACGTATTGCAACTATTTGAATCTGCCATAAAACAATAAAACAAGTACACAATACCATTACTCACTATCTTAGAAAGAAATAATATTAACACAATTGTATCTCTATCACAAGTACATACTGGCAATTGATCAATAGATTCTTCTGCTCACTTTTCATTTTGTACATGTATCAGAAACAGACACATTCATCTTTCAGAAATCAAGCCCAGCCCACTCACAGCCGATCTCTAGTCATCTTTAACTCTTCATCCGGTATTAAAGGACTTTCACCTTGACATGGACAGTCTGAATCCAGAGGCCAGAGGTTCCCTTGCACCTTCATCCATCCTTTGTGTTCCACTTCTAAAATTAGCAAGTTGTGAGTGGCTTTTACATTAAATATTTGTCTAGATAAACTGATATGTCTAGATCGCTGAGGAGCAAAATTAAACCCTTATGCCAAGGCATAGATAAAGTGTTTTACTTTTAACACTATACTAACATTATAGGACTGTAGACAACAATTAAAAGGTAATAAATATAATTAATCATTCTTACTAAATGTAAAAATAAGAAATTGAATCATTACATATTCTTTTTTATATCAAGTATTTATGCCTACAAAAAGAGATATTGGCAGAAACATGAAATAATATTGACAATGTGAGAACTGAAAAGTCATCATAATGTATCAAGAACTTCTTTTCGTACAGTGAGCTTTTCTTTAATTTTTTTCATATGGCGCTGTTTCCAAGCACTCATCCATATATTGAATAAACTATATGAAGTTTATGCAAAGGCAAAAATATAAATCTTTCTATCTATGCAGTTATTGCAGATTTCTGTTATTTAACCTTTAGCTGTATGACTGGCACAAAAAAATTATAGTTGATTTAATTGTCATGCAGTATTCTCCTGTCCTTTTTTCACCATAACAAAACAGGTGGTGTTCTTTAGAAGGGATGAATCCGGCATGGACTTTCATGAAGCATGGTTTGTTATAGCAAAGCAAAGTATTGCTCACTGGGTTTTTGGCAGGTTGATTTAAAACTAATTGAAGTACATTTAAAGAGGCAACTTGCCTATCCCTGGGGATTCTGAATATTGTTTGATTCGCCACTTGCTTCCAGCACAGCACACAGCTTTATTTATTTTGGGTTTCTGCCCCACATCCACGGTGCCATTGATAACACCGGGGATATGAAAAGGGTAGAAGAAAGAGGCAGAAGTTCAAAGCATTATTAATGAAGATGCCCATCTAAAGGGTCTAGGGTAAAATTACAGATGACACCTTCTTGGTCTAAGCAGCTTCGTACCACAATACAAATTAACTAGCCATTAGTTAAACAACAGAGACATACAGTTGAGGAAATAATTATTTGACCCCTCACTGATTTTGTAGGTTTGTCCAATGACA
>CM070032.1:49102322-49145570 GCA_036250615.1 Ptychadena robeensis | reverse complement strand
TACGGGAGTTCGCGTTCGCCGTTCGCGAACATTAAATTCCGGGTTCGAGCCATCACTACTTGCCACTAATATGTTGTTTGAAGGATAAAGCTAGCCATACACAGCACGGATTCCCCTGCCAATCGATCACTCACCCGATCGATTCCGGCGATTCCGCCGGGATCCTCAGGTGAGAACGATTAGGCAATTAGGGAATCCGATCGTGGCAGCCCACCTTGTACGGCCGGATCCGTGTCCGATGGATCGCCTCCCGGACCGCAACGCCCCCTGATCAGAGCAGAATCGGACCCGAAAAGACCAACAGGTTGGTTCTTCCTCGGATCCGATTCTGTGCCCCCGATCCATCGGATGCGATCGGACGGGCAAGGTGGGCTGCAGGGGATTCCGGCACGATGGATCCGCGTGCACGCACCCGGAATCCATCGCGCCGAAATCTGGCACGAATCCGTGCCGTGTATGGCAGCCTTATGTGGCAAGGTATTGGTTAAGCAAATGATTCTTCCATACAAATTCGCTCTAGGTGCCATGTTGTATATTAAAAACACTTGTGTATTTGCATGTTCAGGGTTTATTATTTACACCCTGGAAATCTTGTCTCAAATGATAAGTATGTGTATTGTGACAGACGGTTTGTCTGTCATGGTGTAAATAGGACATTATGTGTTGTATTCTGGAAGGAGTCCAGGATAGTATTGGAAAGCAACAACAGAGGAAAAACCCTTTGATGAATGTGTGCCATCCATGAGGCTTGGCGTTTTCCTGTTGATGTTATTTACCCATGTAGGTGTAAGGCTGAGTCTATACTACAGCGCCCTTGCAACCGCGGGGGGCGTTATGGGCACAACGGTGTGTGCGTGCCCCCCGCGGTTTGGGTGCTGTTTAGGATGCGGTATTGATTTGCAGGCAATACTGCATCCTATCCCTATCTATTGGCAAACCCGCCCATGGGGCGCGGTTTGCGCGCATCACACACCGCGCCCAATGGGCACGGCACGTGTCCTCAGGGTGGCAGCTGAATGCCCTCGTCTCCCCAACGCCGCCCCCACCCACAGGAATGACGCGCCAGTATAGACTGGCACGTCATTCCCCATAGGGGATTACAGGGGGCGGCTGCACTTCGCAGCTTTCGCTGCGGTCTACGCGAGGGAAAACCGCACGGTTTTCCTCAGTGTAGACTCAGCCTAATTCTAATTTGGAAAACTTTGTGTTGACAAATAAATACAGGCAGGTGTCCTAAAGAAATACCAATTGTGTGGATTGACACCATTTTGAGGCTGAACCCCCACAGTATGTTTTGGGAAGGAGTCATTGGTCCATTTCATTATAAACTTGTGTAGTCATTTTAATACAAAATTGTTGAAGGGTGGGTAGTGTGCACAACATTATATAAAACTGAAGCTCTTGGCCCCAGGGATTGGTTGACAATCTAGATGCAATGGCAACCATTTTACAGTGTACAGGAAAAAGATTAGGAGATGCTTATCTGGTTCTAAATTAAAAAAAAAGACACCAAAGGTTGAGGACAATGTGTCTTGTATGTCTGCTGCCACATAGAATATGGCATTTTTTGAGGTGAGATGGTGGCAGTGAAAGCTCTTTGTAGCAGAATGCAGGTGACAACGCTGGCCAACAAACATTTTCTTGCCAAACAGATTAAAGACATTTTAGGTTATATTTTATACACAGATTTCAAATATGGGATTGGTTTAGGTAGGTTTGGCTCTCCGCCTTGTTCCTCAAATAATTGGAAATTTTTGGAAACCGCTCTGGAAATAGTGTTAGGATCTGAACTCAGGGATCGTTCGGAGGCTAGCTGCAGCGATGTCTGCTGAGCCACCTGATGGGGATTTTGCACTCTTCTGATGCAGAGTCTCTTGTTAAATGTTGAACTCCTGGCCACTCCAATCAACTTTTTATATAAGCCATGCATTTCCTGTTTGCCAGATTATTGTGTCAATATCAATTTCTTGCTTTTATTGTTGCTGTGTGCTCCCCGAAATGCTTCCTGTGTACCGACCATTGCCTGCTGGTTTATCCACTAGCTCCCTTTCCATAAACCACTGATTGTGCATAGATTCTGGACTGATGTACCTGTGTCTGCTTGCAGTGTCAGCTACTGGACTCAGTGTCAGCTACCTAGATCAGTACCCTTTATGATCATAGTAGCACCCATTTCAATTACTCTTAAATAAAAAATTGATCCAAATACAATTTAATTGAATCATTCCAATTTTACTCTTAAATCTAAAAAAGACCAAACATACATTTAAACTCATGTTATTTCTGGATTTAACAGACCTGAAATATACTAAATATATAAAAAAATCCTTGGCAAATGAAAATATATTTTTATTGAGCTGTGGTTCTATAGCTCTAGTTGGACAGTAGGGAAAGAGTTTAGTGAGGGGAATGCTGACTGTTTCTAAAGTCTGCAGAACTAATAAGACCCAGCTTTGCATACACAGTTCAAAGCCTAAATGTTTTGTTATGCTCCATTGTGCTGACACTTATCACCATAGTTAGCCATACATCTGGACAAGTTTGGGAGGTTAAAAAAACTCCTTGTTCTGTTATTTTGTGTATGATGCCTTTAAAAGAGAAACTATCACTAGTGTTTTGGCCAAATGTATTGTGTCCCTAAATTTAACTGAAAGGTCTGTGATCCAAATGACTAGTTGGCAGCATGGAATCCCAATACATGCCAGTCTGTGGGGCCAAATAAGTTTCCATAAAACTAACGAGTCAGTTCCCAAAAATCAAATCAGGGTGCAGAGCTATTCCAATTTTAATGAGGTTTTATGTATAAGAGTTTAATTGTAAGACATTTTTGACATCAAAGTTCAAAAATATTCTGGGTGAAAACTGGCTTCTATGACTTTCAATATCTTATTAGAATAGTTTTTTGTTTCTTATAAATACCAATTGGCTTGATAAAATATTGCATAAAGATAGGTCGTAATGTGTTAGATATTGTAAATGTTTGTCAGTATTAGGGACTGTTATTGGACTGAAGGAGGCACACACTTTTTGTCAGATGTGTGTTTCAAAGTTGTGAAGGTATACTAAAAAGAGGATAATGATTTAGGAGGGTGGTGTTAAGGTTTCTTTAGGGAAACCATGAGATTGAATTTCAGAAGTTTTTAAAATGTCTGGTCCATGTGTTTACCAGGAGTTCCACACACTATTTTTAAAGGACATGGTCCTTGGCAACTTCAGTTAAAAGAGATGTGCAAAAAATAAAAACATTTGACAAGTTTCATGTATACATTTATCATATATTGTGATCTTTCAGACAGACAAATCTTTCTTGAGTTCTGTTTTAGACTTGGGGATGTATTAGTAATAATGTAGATTTTCAATTTTGGTGTTTATATTTTTACATTTGACCCATTCAGTCATGCAGATAATACCTGCTTTAATAAAGTCCTGTCATCTACTTAATAATGTTTTAGCAAATGCATAGAGGAATCATTTATTTTAAATGCTAATTTGTACTAATGCTTTGAACTATACCAGAAAAGTTGGTTCTGTAGTACAGCTACCTCGCTCCTTGTACATCCGATGGTGTGTAATTACGTTTTCTGCTGGCCCAGTATTCACACCATTCCTTTATCATCCTACATAACCTGTTATATAGTTGCCAAGGGAATACTACAAAGTAACAGCTCTGAGTGTATTGGGGCCCTTGATATCACTTCCACAATGTTGGTACCCAACAGCAGTCAATTGACTTTTAGCTGTCTGCTTTTAAACATAAAAAACATTCACAAAATACATTAAATGCAGTCCTATAGGAGGATGTATAAATAAAAAAGGTGCTACAGACATTAAACATACAACAGAAGAGCATTAAACATAAGAAAACCTTGATTTTGTTTGTGTGAAATGACTTTGACACATTTTGAAGGAGAATACGCAGCATCTTTTCCGTCTTTGTTTTGCTAGCTCTTTGTGAATATAGATACACTTTCTCCTTAATAGGACACATTGATCCTCATTGATTTCCAGTGTTAAATTGATTGAGGTAATTTGCCAAAATAATTACAAGGACAATTTTAGTTTGACAGATGTGAATCCTATTAGTCCAATTTGCTCATTATTTAAATTATGACGGATCAATTCGCATCCCCTGTTTATCAATCTGGGTAAAAAATGAGAATACCTTCTGCTGCACTGCGCTGATAACATGAGCATGTTACAAATCGCTGACATAAAAACATTAGGACCATTATTTGCTTGTGCATTCTTAACAACATAAAGACTTTTAAAAGAAGTACCGTAATATTAAAGGTTTGGTAATACCAAATTCTTGGCCATTCTGTAAACTGCTGGTATGGGGTATTTACAATATATCCACATTTTTAACAGCTTTGTTTTAGTGAAAGTACCCTGTAAGTTACACACTAACAATTATAAAAACCCAAAAGTATTACCTTTCCTCCACTAGACTGACGGCTACTGTTTTTCATGCATATCGTTCCCAGACTGCAATAAACATGGCTCTCTTGGTTCAGCAAACTGCCCTTGGAGCCTATGCTACCACCCCAAAGTTTACTGACATTACTTATCAATATGCGAACACCAGCATAGAATGGAGTACCACCTGACGGAGAAGAGAAATGTCCAATTTTTGTTAAAAAAAAAACAGTGGGTGTGGGGATATTTTCTCAAAACTGGACATAAGCTGTGAGCAAATTGTATTTTATTAAAGTTTATTAAAGTGCACTTAAAGCTCATTAAGTCACATGTCACATGTAGACACCAGTCTTCTGGGGATTTATTAAGTGCAGTAAGGTGTATGGCCACTAGATGCCACCAGATAATAGCTTTCAATGGTGAAAACATAGCTCTATAGGTAAGTGGGGACGTGACGACCTGACATATTTCTTCCGATGGTATTTATGAGAGGAGCTTAGAGCTGCAGCATTTTCTGAACAGAAGGGAGTGATGTCTAGGAAAATTTGGTATTATCGCAATACAGGTAAGCATTTTTAACTTTTTTGGACAGCGAGGGACATAAAGTACATGAGGTCATTTTGGGTGACTTTTAAGCATTCTTAAACTTGCTAAAACAGATTTGTTGTAGTGATAAAACATATGCTTAACTGTTGTTACCTTGTGGCAGTGGCCATGGTAAATTATCTATAGCTACAAAGATTGGAGGGACAGAGGATTATTTTAAGGCAGTTGCACAAATGGCCACTGGATGGCACTACACAATAGTTATATATATAGAGTACCACTAACACCTTATAGGGGTGTGGCCAACATCCCAAATTATAATTAAAAATAAAGGATTAGAACAGCGGGTCCGAAAGTAATTCAGGCCAGCAGTCCATACGGTTTTTCTCTTTGCCTGGGGGGTGCAAAGACAAGGGGACTTTCGAGAGGCCACCCCAGGTCTTCAGAATGACCCTAATTGGGGATTTAGAATAATACAAGAAATGAAAATCAAGAAACAAAGTTCAAGAATCAAAGGTCTTAGGTAAGTAAACAAGGAGCATCAATGCCATTATGCCACAACGTCATATCCAAGAGAAAAGTCCGTATGATCATTAAAATCTTAAAATCTTTAATTTTGGTTCTGGACGATGTATTGCGCGGTCCGCATAACAATTGATCCACTAAGCAAGCTGAATTTGAATTTGTCACATATCCATCCAAACAAAAATGAAGGGCATCTCCACCACCTTGACGCGTGTTTCAAAATATTTTCGCCAGGAGGCGTGGTTAAGTCTGTTTTTATAGGTGAAATATACAAATATCAGTGGCGGGTTCGGGTTTTAGAATAAAGTTTAAAAGCACCCTATTAGTATCTCTAATACCATTATATGTGGGAGGGGTCAATGGGGCATTGGTGTGTGAACCAAGTGAAGGACGTGAGAACCAAGTGGTGATAGAAGTATAAGTTGTGGGTGTAGGGGTGACCATAATCCTACAGTGAGGATCCTAATAGGGTGCTTTTAAACTTTATTCTAATCTCCTTTCAACCCTACACCCCCACCTTTATATCCATCAACTCACGTTCTAATTCTCCTAAATGAACTCCCAAGGTGTGCCCAGGCTGTCCTTGACAGTGCCCTGTTCCTCCTGCCTTCCTCTCTGGGCGAGCTGAGCCAATATTCGAAACTGTTACCACCAGGTGAGTTATTCTAGAGACCTCATTTAAATTTGATGATTACCACCTAAAACCCGAACCCGCCACTGATATTTGTATATTTCACCTATAAAAACAGACTTAACCACGCCTCCTGACGAAAATCTTTTGAAACGCGCGTCGAGGTGGTGGAGACGTCATTTTTGCTTGGATGGATATGTAACAAATTAAAATTCAGCTTGCTTAGTGGATCAATTGTTATCCGGACCGCGCAATACATCGTCCAGAACCAAAATTAAAGATTTCAAGATTTTAATGATCAAACTGACTTTTCTCTTTGATATGACATTGTGGCATAATGGCATTGATTTACTTGTTTACTTACCTAAGACCTTTGTTTCTTGACCTTTGTTTCTTGATTTTCAATTCTTGTGTTATTCTAAATCCCCAATTAGGGTCATTCTGAAGAGCCGGGGTGGCCTCTCGAAATCCCCCTTGTCTTTGCCCCCCCAGGCAAAAAGAAAAACCGGATGGACTGCTGGCCTGAATTACTTTCGGACCCGCTGTTCATCTAATCCTTCATTTTTAACTAGTCAATAGTTTTCATGGAAAAAACATAGCTCTGTAGATTTGTATACAGAGTGGAATAATTATTTTGGTCATTGGGTATACAGTTTTCTGATAATTTTGTTCATAGAGGAGAAGTGACAAGGGACAATCAGAATATAATTATTACAGGTAATGTATTTATACCACAAATTGGCTCTAAAATTTGGGGTTTGTCTGCAAGGGACATGAAATAACTATACATCTGCATTAATTAGCATTGAATGTTGAATGTTAGGAAGGATGATCAGGAAGTGAGGAGGAGAAATAAAGTTTTTATCAGTTTTTTTTATAAATTCTGGAATATTTTATACTTTGTATAATTGATAAATGTCATAAGTAACATATGTTAATAATAATTTCTGTTCTGACATATAGACACTGATTAAATCAACGAAAGAAGCAGACTGAAAATGATGTGACACACTTGAAGGTCAACTTACTTGTATGGAAATGAATCATGTGAGAATTTTATGTATAGTTCTGTACTGTACCTACGGTATATGTTTGGTTTGAACACGGAACAAAGTTGGAGGTTTAATATGTTTTACCTCATTATATATATATATTTTTTAATATATCAAATTAATGAGATTGTCTTTCATACAGCATCCAAAATCCTATATATTTTACCTAGAAATGTTGCATTTAATTGTGGAAGTTCTGCACATTATTACAATATCCAGTTCCAATATTCAAAGTTTTTATATTGGTTTTAAATTTACTTTAACTCACAGCTACAAGTCTCTTTTTAAAAATGAATTATCTCTGACCTTAACACCAACCTAACATTATTCTTAAATATAGCCCTAGCACTGAACTATTCCCAAGTTTTATATACTCACCCCGTGTCAGGAGCAGCAATGGTAATTCATTCTAACTCTGCATCTTAAGACGTTGGCACTAAGCCTTGAGCACGGATAGCTACTGATCAGCATACAAAATATGATAAACATAGAACTCAGGGAGAGCTTTGTGTACCCTGTAATCATTCTCATTTTTTGCCTTAGGAAAGTTTAGATAAATCTAAGGTTTAATGTATAAAGATGAATGTCACGCAATCTTGCATTATTTAGTGTTATCAGTAGTATTTGAATTATAACTTCAAAACTGCTGTCTTTGGATGTTTTGCTATAAAATCTTCTCTAAGCTCTTAACTTAAAAGTGGATGTTGTTTAAATATTTAGTTAATGCTGTTTTGGAAGTCTGCTAAAGTGTCTGGGATACAGACAGAACACTAAGAGTTAATCGACATGAGGGATCCAGAGAAAATGTGATATGACAACAAGACTTTAATACTAAGTGATTGCCCCAGTTAATTCTGTAGGAAACACATGATAAATAATTCACCCAGCACAGATGCATGTACCTTGCTAGCCAGTGATTCCAAGGAGGAAAATTAAATTAGTACTCACGCAAAATGCATGATAGCCTTAATGCTATTCTTTAAACTTTAATTGACAAAGTCTGCAGGGTAAAATAGGTTACCAGTTTCTTCATCTCAACATATGACTCAGAAACCTGAGTTATTTTATCTGTTTCCGGGCTTGTTTCCATACATTCAGCACGCATCTACCACGAGGAAAATGATGGGAACAGAAACCGCCCCATTCATTTGAATGGGATGGAATCCACTACTGTGTTAACAAAGCGGCGCATCCGTGTTGTCATTGCAGCGATTGTGGTGTCAGCAGGATGCGGAAAAAGTGTGCCCAAGAAGCACTGGCCGTGGTTTTTCCTATTCAAAAGAATACTCCCAATATGGCAGTAATGCGCCGGCTAACAGTGAGCAATCTGATTGTCATTGAAGCATCATGCCGACGTGTCCATGCTGCTCGATAGAAACATACCCTTATTATGCTGGATTTAAAGTACATCCATGACATGACCTAAGTCATAACATCATAAGAACTGTTGACTATGATTCAAGTATGTCATTTCTAACAAATGAGAGCTGTTGAGACTTCTCTTAATACATTTTATGTCCATATGTCAGAATTATTTTAATGTAAAATGGGGACAATTTTGCTTTTATTTAACCCCTTTGTGACATTTTTGTTTCATGAAGAGTTCAAAATGACAACATCAAGGTATAATACACACAGGCAGTTGGAAGTGATGTGTCCAACTGGGCAAAAACCACTGTTGCCCATAAGGATAATATGAAGGTGGTTTTGTCCAACCTCTGCACACTGCCATGTCAGCTGCCCTGATACAACAAATGTCAATTCAGCCTTAATGTCTTTTTTTTTTAAATACTAAGGTTGGTGATTGACCTTCACCAATTATAATAAAATGTGTGGTAACACTGAATTTCTATGTCATAGGCAGTAATGGTTAATGGACTTTCTGGTGGGAACAGATGCAAACACAAGAGGACGTGAATATGGCATCATCACCAAATTGTTGGAGATGTAGGGACGGATTGTGGGAACATCAAAAAAAAATTTGAATTAATTTCAACTAAACCAAAAACTACATGTTCTAGAGCAATATTTAAAAAAATTCTCCTACAACTATTCTCTACAAGTGATGATCGCGAATATTCGGATTCCGAATATTAATCGCGAATATCAGCAATTCGGAAATTCGAGAAGATGGTGAATATATTGCCGAATATTCACATTTCCGGTTATTCGGTATTTGTTTTCCATTACACATGCCTCTCAATGCAAGTGGACGAATGGGAAGGCTGCGACCATCAACAGTTTTTAAATCCAATATTGGGGTGATGCGAATATTCAGAATATTGCAAAAATCTGCACTTTTGAAAATTCGCATCCAAAATGCCGTCCAAAATTCACAATTTATTTTTCAACACGCCCCTCAATGCAAGTTAAACATATATTTGCAAAAAAAACTGCCGATTTCCGCAATAAGAAGAATATTGCCGAATGCAAATATTTTCCGAATGTTTTCAAAAAAATTTGTGGCATGCCGCGAATACGAATGTTGCCTATGCCGCTCACCACTATTCTCTACATCTGTAACAATTCTGGTAATAACAACATGCTCAGGGGCTTTGGGATTAACCTATTTTGACAGGCTAGTCATCTGTCACTGTGAAATTAGACTGTTAGGTGGTGTCCTGGAAGGAGTCCAGGATATTATTGCCCAGCAACTTTAGTTGGTTGCAGGTGAGTGGAGCTGGGTGTGACCCCAAATAGCCAGTGTGTCAGGACTTCAGACCAAGTAGGAGACCATGGGCTTTTGAGTGTAGACAGGGGACATACAAGGATTGTGTGGCCCAGACCTATGGCTACTGGAGCGGTGGAAACAGGGGGCTCACAGAGAGGGTGAGGCCCAGACCTGTTCCTGCTGGGAAGCTTAACCCAGGACAAACATTATGACATTTGAAAGCTAGGATGCTTAGCATTTTCAGTTGAGTTTCGTTTGGAGTGATTTGCTAATATGGACTGTTTTGCAACCGCCACATTACAAAGTCAGATATTTAAAATTTGTGACCATCTCTAGCAAGCACTAAAAAAGCAATGGTACCAGCCCTTAAACCTTTACCAGAAAATATGGATTTTACTGGAGGTTGTAGCTCCAGTACGCTTGTTCAGCTTTTTGGCCTTGGGATGTACTCCCATCCACTTGTTTGCTGCAATGAGCAGAATTAATGATGAGAGGCATCCCAATTATTATCTTTTTAAGATAGATTTACTTTTTATATACCATATTTTTCGGACCATAAGATGCTCTGTTGTATAGGACACACCCTTTACATCGGAGCATCCTATGGGTGAAAAGTATCTCGGCTTTGTCCAGCTCTGCTTGCCAGAGTTCCATTGGCCGACCGGCAGAGTAGGAGTTAAGGAGGCTCCAGGCCTGATGGCAGAGCTGTCCAGTGCTTGAGTGGTCAATCCTTTGCACCATAAGACTGAGGGGAAAAGGTGTGTCTTATGGTGTGAAAAATATATATTTTAAAATAACTTATTTCCCTTTTTTTATACTTCATTGCCTTAACTTAGCATGTGGTCTGTTCAAGGGCACGTGACAGTCAATAGCCCACCTAAAAAACTTAAGCCTGCACACTTTATGCTGGTGGTTGTCAAATTCTGGCAACCCAACTCTTGTTCGGGCCCCTCTGTAAAATGTGACCAACAAGTCAAAATATTTGCCTATCCCAGTTATAAATGGATCCTGGTACAAAGCTTGATAGGCAATGCTTAATCAATTATGATCTACAACTGGTGCTAGGTAAAGTCAGAAAGGGGCAATTCCAGTGTGTTGGGAAACCACATAATTAACGTTTTGTTCAAAGTATTGATTCTAAACGGAAAAGCAAAGCAGTTGCCTGCACTCAGAGTATATGCATATTGTGCATTTGTCAGTCCCTCTAGGCTTGGTGAAAGTATAGCACTGGTGATGTCGGGTGCTGGAAACTACAGAGTTTGTGCCACTCTGACCAATACCGCACAACTTCAAAAACGATAGATCCGCACTCCAGGGAGGCAATCTACGTCACACACTTTATTCAAACTTCATTAAAATCCAAACAGCGAGTTTCTTGTCACCCCCAACATAGGGGGTCTTACGCGTTTCACTAACGTATGAGCGTAATCATAGAGATCTTAACGGAGGGTAGAATTTGTATGTGTTTTTCCAATATACTTGCACAATCCTTTGAGAGGCTGAGAGAGCATTTACTACGGGCCTTTTATAGCATGCTTATTGCTTTTAACATGACTGCAGAAGGACCTCTCAAACATATCATGTATCTAAAATTAAAACATAACTTTAGATGCGCTACTTTGCCTTGAACGGGAAAATGGTGACAATGTCATTTCTAAGAGCGTTGCATATGATATAAGTACTGCATTCTCCCAGCATAGCTGTAAAGTGATTGAGTACCTCTCTGTAAAGTACTGGTTTCTCATTCTATCAGCTTTTTACATTGTAATCATAAAAATGATCAGTTTGATTGTTTCTTTTGATGACAAATTATATGTTTTCCCATGTGTGTAATAGCCTGCCATCAATCAACAATGCTGAAATAAAGCTGTGATATCACCAAATAGGTTTGCTCATACCTTCAAATACCTATTGCATTTGTTTAGCACAACAGAGAATTGTGAACCCCACCTTTTTTTATTTCAGTTCTTTCTACTTTGATTTCCACATACTAAACATCAACCAAGATTCCTTTCTTATTACATATAACAACCTCCTGCTCTTCTGATTATCGTTCATTCTAGCATTTTTAAAGAGGGGGACAGATAATTATTGGGGGTCTCGGCTTCACACATATTTTCAAATAAATCTTTAAAGGTCTGGAGTAAAAAGTAGGGAACTATGAACTTTATTTATTATTGCATTTTGTAAATTTTTGATTTTCTTGTAGTTAAAATGATAAATAAAAGGATTTTAAGGGTTCAGTGTCGGAATTTCAGCACAGGTACAACCTGTCCCATTCATTTGATTTATCTGCCTCTCATCACTGCAGCTGATCCCCCCCCCCCCCCCCGGAACTCCTACAGAGACGATTATCTCTCCCCTCTGCTGGAGAGCTCCGCTGCCAACTGGGGGGTGGGGGGCAGTCAAGACTGGGCGGGTGCGACTTCCTACAGCCACAAGGGCACTTGGGACAGATGTCCCCAAAAAATCCTCCTTACTGAGTAAAGAGTAGCTAACTACTAGAAAACCATGGTGTCATAGGCGATAAGCCGCAGGGCGAACACAATTTTAATCGTGCGCAATTGCTGACACGATCAGGCGGGATTGATCTTTACACGCCATTAAAAAAAAAAAAATCACCACCATGTGGGAACATAGCCTTAATTCTCAGTTTGCTGCTTCTTTTCTGGTCTGGCAACTGCAGAAGAGATGGAAGAGATGTACAGGAAGAAAGAAGATGGAAGAAAGAAGATAGAAAAAACATTTTAAATTGAATATTGTAATGGATATAATATAATGGATTGCCATAAGGTAGTGAGGACGTTGGCAGTTGTATGTCACTATTTTCTTTATTTTATTAGTTTAATTTAGTTTTGGGAGTATTTTAAGTGTCTTTGTTTTATTGTAGTGTAATGTTGTGCATTTTGTTAAAAGTTATAACGTATTTAATTATTAGATATCAACATTTTGGGGAGTATGTTTAAAACTGTATTTTGAAAAATAATTTTTAGCAGCTGTTGCCAGGTATGTTTTAACCTTCTGGGAACAAGGAGTCAATAGGAACCCTATATTCATTCCATTTTATATGTAATAATTTTAATAATTACATATAAATATTGTTTTGGGTTTTTGGGGCATTTAGGCTTTGGAAAGGGATTGATTGGTTGGAAATTGATCACACTGTGTGGTAGTACGTTTGAATGATGACTAAATATTGATGCGTGTCTGGCTAGCTTTACCCATCCTTCAGATAGTGAAACACACAGATAAGGTGTAAAATTTAGACATGCCAATAAAAATTAATTAAATAAATGCCCTAGTGCATTTGGCTAGGCAAACATGCAATAGACTTGGATAATAGTGAAACACTATTTTAAATCATAGCAAAGAGCTTACTGAGAACATGAACTCTGTCACTATGTATCCCTCTACACAATAATCAAGCCAATATTTCGCTTCCACAGCCTGATGTGAGGAAAGAAATATGTTATGGTCAGATGACACTCTATTTTATTAGGCTAGATGGAGGGAGAGACTAATTAGATCTCGGTGTCTTGGTGGCATTTAAGAAAGTCTTTAGTCAGTGACATCTAAGGTCTATGCAATAACTATACATCTGTCAGCTGAAGACATAAATAACAAGTCAATTTTGTTAGACTATACAAGTTGGAGAGTTGATTATCCTAAAAAAACAAAGAGCTGGCAACTCTGTCTTGCTACTTTAACTTTCTAATTGATTAACCGCTGGCTGCTGCTTCATTGACCTTCATAGTGATTTGTTGTATCGCTGGCTATCTAATTCCTTTGGAGAAATGTGACCTATCTTTATGAGCACAAGTAAAAGATCAAAGTTTTAATTTTAAATTGGTCTGTTCATTCTACAAAGTCTATTAACTCATATTTAATTCTCCTTATTTTTTCCTTTTTTTTTAATATACCGTATATAATCGAGTATAAGCCAAGGTACCTAATTTTATCTACAAAAACTGGAAAAACTTATTGACTCGGGTATAAGCCTAGGGTGGGAAATGCAGTCAGATAGTGGAGTTTTCTAAATGAGAAAATATAGAGAAAGCACCATTGCCCCTAGGAATGTATCAAACAGGATAGATCTTAGTGCCAATCATCAATAAATGTAAGAGAACACAGGATTATTATTATTACAGGATGGGTTGTGAAAGGCAATTCTTATTTTAAGCTATGGAGTTGTATCTGTACTAGTAACTGGCCACTAGATGGCAGTGTGAAGTTTATTATTATTTATCAGCTGATTCTGAAGCACACGGAGCTTACAGCTGACAGGAGAGAGAGAGAAATCGCAGAATCTACCGGGAGCTGCCTGTCTGAAGCATTCAGCATGGCAATTCAGGTGAGGTGAGTGGACCCCCCTCAGCTGACTCGAGTATAAGCCAAAGGGAGCACTTTCTGCCCATTTTTTGGGCTGAAAAACTCGGCTTATACTCGAGTATGTACGGTAGTATGAAGTATATTTTACATGCAATTGTGTATTATAATCAAGCTAAATTGTATGCATTGTTGCTATGTTATATGTTTTGGATTTTTATTTAGCTATAGATTTAGGAAGGCTGACTGGGATCAACTAGCCAAGTTTTTAATTCATTTTCTGAGGGAGTCCCCCATACACATTTAGTCCACTCCATAAAATTTCCATTAGATCTACCAATTCTGGGTCCTCCCTGATAGAATGCATAGTGATTGGAAGGTTTAGAAAGATCCTCATATTACATGGTTTTGGTAGAACAAAAATTGATTGTACAGAAATTGTATGGTAAGATTGTAAAGACCCCCAAACACGTACTGGGTGGGGCCAACAGATGAGCGGTGGAGTGCAGCGTGATGATGTCATCACACTGCTCTCCATCGCTCACAACATCGGCGGGCACAAAGGGAAAGGGATAGTTTCAATGGGGACACCGGTCCCCATTGAAACTAATGGCATCGGCCAGAGATTTACGGACATGTCCGCTCTCTGACCGACCGAGCTTTGTGGGCACCCGCGATCATTCAACGCTCATTGCGTGTGTTGGGGGGGGGGGGGGGGGGGGGGGGGGCTTAAAGTGTATAGGAGCATTTAGTCTTGTTTTTGACTAGCTGACTTTGTGAGCTGATTACAAAGCTTCTGATCATCACCAATATTGCTCGATATGGAGAAGGACTGCAATATTGTAAAAAAAAAAGGTTGCTCTAGCATTTGTAGTTTTTGCATTAATTAAGTTCAAAGTCAAGTAACAATTACTAAAATCGAAATTTCGACTTTGATTTTGAACTTAATTTATGCAAAAACTATCCAATTTTCACTTTGACTTGAAATTTTGACTTAAATTTGAACTTTATTTATGCAAAAAGTATTTGTTTTAGAGCCATCCTTTTTGTAGTATACCCCCTGCCCTTCTCTACATCTACAGCAAGGTGATGATACCATGTTCAGGGCCTTTGAAATTAACTGGAAATCGTCAAAAAAAAAATTGTTGTCAGCCCAGCAACGAACATGCCACCACACTTTACTGGATAAGTCTGTCCCTCCTACAACCTCTGATTTAATGGCAATGGTGGCCCTGCTAAGGAAGTAACCTGTTCAAGGACTGTTAGAGGTCCCTTGCCCAGAGCATCATAGGGGTTCCTCGTGTCATCATAAGCCATATTAAAACAATGTCACTCAGGTGCATATTTCAAAATATTTGACTTTTCAGCCTTAGTAGGTTCAGATTTTACATAAATGAAAATTAATGAATAAGAACTTGGTAAAAAAAAATAAGCATGTGATATATGATTAGTAGGGTTGTATCACAGGATGTTACTATTGTGGCCTGGGCAGATTCGCCAATTTAGCACAGAGAATGACTTTAATCCATAGTTTACTGCATTGGTTGTGAACTACTGTATGTTAATTGCTCAATTGGCCTGGGTCCATTTTTCCTTCTGTGTCATAGATTGTACTAGTATGTTAGTTTGTGTTACCCGTCAACTCTCATTTATTGACCAGAGCTGCATAGCATGTTGGGCACAGGTGGAAGCAATGGACCCACCGTGTCACCTTTCATGTGCAGAATGAAGTGCAAAGTCTAATAAATGTCCCGGTTTTCACCAGGGGCCCTCACCTACACATTCACTGGCAATTGCAACAGCAGAATGATTCGAGATGCAGTATAAAGTCGGCAGGCAGAGAATAGTCCGAAGGCTGAAAAAAGCGTAAATGCCAGCAGCAATAACAGTAGTAGTCAGAGTAATCAGAGGGTCAATAATAGTAAATGCAAACAAAAAGTATGGGTAACAAACTACAAAGAGGCATTTTTGTTCGGACAGCTGCCAGGCACATGTGTGACCTGACTTGGTAGGATTTCTAGATGAGATTCCAGGTTGTTGTATTTTTCTGATACCAGATTACCACTGCAGCAAAAAATAAATACATAAATACAAAGGCTGGATTCTGTGTAATGAATAGAAATGATGAATATGGAAAAGTTCCAAAAAAAAACATGCCTGAATTCCAGCCCAAAGTTCCAACTTAACCCCCCTAGCGCTTCTGACGGCTCCATCTTGTCCAGCACTTTCTTGTCAGTATTGCAGTTGATGAGATGGAGCCGTCCAGCTAAGCTCAGATCTCTGCAGCAGCACATTCTGTTCTGATGCTCTAAGCTTGCTTCTTCACTGAAGAAAGCCAGCCGGCAGATGTCACCCCTCTCCCAGGGGCAGCGGGACATTCATATGCAAATGTGGCTATCTTCAAAGAGCACATCTGGAAAATCACCCCAAGTGTCATTTCAAGATGTTCTCTTTGAAGTTAACCCTTTCAGAGGGTCCCAAATGACATTGTATTGGATACAGTGATAACAAAAACAAAACACATTTCCACATTGTAATAAAAATGTTATTATAAACAAACATAAATACTGTTTTGAAATCTTTCATACCAAATATGTATTCAAGAGATTTTATCATTCAAATGATACATTTTATAATTTTTTTAATGTACTTTTTTAATAATAATTGTGTGTTTCAAACATTATTATATTCATTATGTCTATTAGACCCTTGTATGGACATATTTTGGAAGTTACAGGACTACAACACAAAAAAAATTCTATTAGAGTCTATGGTGCGCTTTTGGTACAGAAGTCTAGACCTTGCAAGAGCGCTAGGGAGGTTAAGCAGCAGGCTGCAGGCAACAACCCCTCGGCAAACAACAGTAGCATGCTTGAAATGTTTACCAAAGTGCAAAATTACCTGCATAAAGCTGCATTCACAAAGTCAGTGCAATGCTGTCCTATGGGCAGGGTTTGTGTTCAGTGTTCGGGTGGTTGGCCCTGAAAAAAGCCTGTGAAAAGTTTTGATGGTGGGTCTGTTGTTCTCATGAGATACATGAGGTAAGCCTTCAGAAAAAAAAAATATTGTGTATGATTTAACATGTCACTGGCATTATCAGAATAGATTTGTAACCAACTTGTACATTTTTTATACTAGGAAACTGTATATCATATGTACACTGTATAAATATACATAACAATGCACACACTTCATACACACAATTTATACACATGCAAATACTGTTTACTACTTCCCTATATGGGTGGTAGTAAGGTCCCCTCCAGAGTTGAGCAAAGAAAATGTGGCTTTTTGCTCCTCCTAGACATAAACACACATTTAACTCTTGCAGTCTGGGGCTAGCCATTTTTCATATTTGCCGGAGTTAAGCAGTTACAGTCAGTTTCTTATATTAAAAAAGGAATTAAATCAATGTGATCATTAACAAATCACCAGAATTTTTTTTTTTTTGTAATAGTAGTCCTCAGATTTTTTCAGCTAAATGTAGGCACTGTCATGATGTACTTTTGATAAAGAAACATGTCTGGCAGTTGACCCTCTGGCTTGGGTCACCCAGGACGAGCAAGCAGACCAGTAATATTAGTCATACCACCTTATCTTCATGTTTGTTCCTGGATGGTGACTAACAGCATTGACGTAAGATGGTCAACATGACAGCCAGGCAACACACATGAAGAATAAAAGGTCAGGAATTACACCTTCCATGTTCCGCTCAGGAAAAGTTTTACCTTGGTTATCCACATAACCTCTACCAACATTATTACACTTGTATTGTCTGTAGGTCAGTGCTGCTCGGTGTACAATAATTATGATTTGAGGGACTAGCTGGTTTAGGAGTATGCTGAAACCTCTTCCTGAATAATAACTGCTTTTAAGTTCATGGTCATAATGGCTATTTGGATCCTATCATAGTTGTAGACACCTCATGTTTCTAGACAATGCTTAATATTACCCTACTTAAAGAATAATCCAAATATAAGAAAGAACAAATGTACAAAAAAGGTAAAACATTTGTGTAATTTTCTTGTTTATTTGTTAATTCTTTACTAACAATTTTATAATATAAGGTTGATAAAAAGGAAAGAAAATCCTGATCACACTAATAACACCATAGCTAAAGCTAGCCATACACGGGTTAATTATAATGCAATTTAAATTCTTGATTCCTTTATAGGAGTTATTTCACAGGAATTTTTGTTCAATATGAATCACCAGGAATCCATTTCCAGACAAGAATCGATTTCTGTGTGATCTATCAAAAATTTTTCATTTTAAGTCAATCGAATGGAAATATCGAACTGTTTATAGCCAGCCTTATGCTAGCCATACACATGCCGATAAGCGGCCGATTTTTAATCTGACCGACGGGCTGTCGCCCCACTTCTCGGCCGGCCAGAGAACGGACATGTCCGATCTTCTCTGGCCGATAGGAGCCGATGCCATAAGCTGCAATGAAGCGGCGTCTTCATTGCAGCTTATGGCCGGCACACAAAGGGTGCCCAGCCGATTGAAGGGGCCCCATAATGCAACGGGAGGCTAACGTGATGACGTCATCACGTTAGCCTCCCGGAAAGATATCGGGACTAGTCTGCCTACACACATTGGCGTGAGTATGGCAGGCTTAAGGGTGGTAAATGCAATCAATAATAGGGATCTCAATCACCCAACAAGTAGCTAATAGTAAGAGAGAAAACTCCCTATAGTACAATATTTGTTGTGCTTTAAAGGCAGAAGTAGGGGAGATACTGAAATAGAGGCAAGTTGAAGTGGTTCTAGGAAAGAAAGATCAGAGGAGCCTATCCAGGTATAAGAAACATTAAAAACAGTGGGGAGGAAGCATATGAATGATGAAGAAATTGGGACTTTATTATTGCCAGTCTCAAGTATATCATGTATAATTGTAATCTGTTGACCCAACCATGGTATTACTCTCTGTGTTTCATGGTGGCAATCAAGTCTTCCATGACTCTCATGTCATGTACAATTGAAACCCAAAGGTTCAAGGGAGGATGATTCTATACTGTATATGACTTGCTCCTTTGTACTGTCAACAAGGGGTTTAAACTGGTGTACTGGTTTGGTATGATGCTTGATATATTGAGGACATACAAAAATCACCACTGCCATTATTGTAGTGCTTAAGGTATGGTAACTTACTAGTTAAACCTTGAAGATATGTCCAATTGGCAGTTTTCAGGTTTTGACCATGATGGAATTTCTCTAAAGACCCTTTTACCAGCACTCTTGAGTCCTGATCCTATAAAAAAGTAATGCCCATTTCAAATTTGTGACAGCACCCGGGTGCTAAGAAAGCTGCTGATGTCAATGATGAGTACTTCCTTTGTGAATTCAATTTCTTCTATCCTTAGTCTTTTTTTTAGCAGTCCAAGATGATAATATAAAATGAAGATCTAGATAAATTTTGGAAAAATGTGGCTACCATAATTATGATTCCGATGAGACATCTAGAAAGAGGAGCATGAAGTATAGCATATGGTACCAGACCATTAAGTATTATGCCTTTCCACAATAGGGCATAATGCATACAGGTTGGCTTTGATATGGCAAAAGTTGCCACTGAGTAACATGGAGTCTCTACTAGTGTGGATACTTTTGAACACCAATAGCTTTTACTTTGTTAAATATGAAATTAATCTCTGGTTGCAAGGGGTGGACAATATTTCATGTTAGACAGTTTTCTGAGACTTGCAAATGGGACAATGTATATGGGGAGGCGGACATATGCTTATTTTATTTTTGTGTAGGATACAACAACATGTTACAGTGGTTAAATTTTTTCGTTTGTTATGAAAACATTCTAGATATGATAGGTAATTATTGAACTGTTTGCACCCATCGTATTGTGCATTTCCCTGCCCTTAAATTACAGTAAGGCATCATTTCAGTGGAAATTTGTTTCCTAGCAGACAACGGTTCATTTTTTAATTCTCTCTGTAGTAGTGCAAATGGTACGTATGCTGAAACTCCACTCTGATTAGCTATTATCTGTTATTAGCCTCCCCCGAAGCAGCAAATTGTCTGCTTCAATGACATATAGCAATGTTTAATGGCTTCCTTCTTCATAAGTAATTGCCATATTATCAGACAATTATTTCTGAAGATGTTTTTCTCTGACATGGTCTTTCATTCAAAGAAGTTGAAGTGCAATAGTGCAATAACTCCATCAAATTTTTTCATATTACAATAAACAAAATGTATAACATGAGCAAATGTAATATTATATATGTTATTATGACAATTGAGTTTGGTTATTTTCTTCTTCAGAGTATTTGAAAGTTTCTCTCTCTATAATTATCCCCTCCCACTGTATGTTTCTTCTTTTTTTTAATTCGGCTATTCTACTTAGTATCCAGTCATTCATGAGTGATGTTTCTCTTCTCACTGATTGTTAAATATTAAGAAGTGAAGATGGCAATATGCGGGTCAATTTTCCATTTGATCGACATAAATCTATTGTTTAAATTGATAGTAAGGAAATCAATTCCTAGTTAGATGCACAAAAAGTGATGGCAATGGAGGACAAATTAGAAAGATGGTTTGGAAAATTTCAGTTCATTGTGTAAGTATCTACCAGGATTTCTATTAAGTTGTTTCCAACTGTACTTCAAAGCATGCACACTAGGCATTGGGAAGGAATCAGTTGTGTTTGCATCAATCACACTATGTGGTGGTCTGAATAATAAATTTTCATCTGACAGTGGACGTTTGAATTACACAGCTTAATCGAATTGAAGATCGAACAAGCAAAAAGATGTTTATATAGCTAGCATAGGCTTAAGAGGGTTCCAGGTGAAAAGATAATTATGTGAATATAAAAATGGTGATAAATGGTGATAAAAAGGAGGACATGATTATAAACTCATATGGACAACACATTCTGAGAAATCACACTGGACTTTGATTAGAAACATTTAATGGCACTTCATACCATGATGATATTACCATTTTATGTTTAGATAGATATAATTATCGTAAAAAAAAAATTAAAACCTAAACCAAAAAACAGGACATGCAAGCTTAATTTTTAATACTTTAAAATCTGCTGACTACTAAGCGGAAAAACATGTTAAGTAGACTTTAAAGTAGTAACCCCAAATTATATGCGGGTTTGTGTATATGTGAGACTAAGAAGACATTACAATGTTTATTTATAGACCTATACAAAAGCCCCACCAATAATTACTTTTAGTGCCTATACTCAGGAAAAAGAAGGACCTCAATATTTTCTGGAGGCAAGTAAAAGAAACACCTGGTGTTATTTCAGTTTTCTCATTACCTGTTCCTGGGCAGAGCATGTGTTTCTGTGCTTCCAATGGCTTCTTTGTGCTCCAATCAGATCATGACCTGTGAACACATGTAACATGAGCTGTGGCTTGACTTCACAGTGAATAGGTGGGGGTTAAATCCCTCAGGGGTCCCCTGTAGATGTATATATATATATATGTGGTGACCCTACTTGGATGTGCACTATTCTGATAGCTGTTGGCCGTGGTCAGCCCAAGTGCCTAGGATAGCCCAAATTATGAACCGGAATATTTCAGGCTGCTGTGTAGTTGCTCCTAAAGGTGTGACTGGTTGTGTTTTCATTCTTGGAAACTAGCTTGTTTACAATCTTTGCACCTTTAAAGTACTGTGAGGTTGGCCACCTCGATCTTTCGACCTTGAGTGTTTTGGGGAGAGTTAGATCCACTTCCCTAAACTTTATGTAGTTTTTGGTAATAATCATGATTGGATGTGGTGATATTACACTGCCTGGTAACAAAAAATCACCACTTGGATTTAACGAAGCAATAAAGTACAAGCATCCTATTGGATAAATCTGGGGTTTCTGCAGTTGGTCAGGTCTAGGTTCAGCAACAGTACGTGCTGCAAGAATGAGGTCAGCTGACTACCTGAATAAACTGAATGACCAGGGTATTCCATCAATGGATTTTTTCTTCCCTGATGACATGGGCATATTCCAAGATGACAATGCCAGGATTCATCTGGCTGAAATTGTGAAAGAGTGGTTAAGGGAGCATGAGACATCATTTTCACACATGGATTGGCCACCACAGAGTTCAGACCTTAACCCGATTGAAAATTTGTGGGATGTGCTGGAGAAAGCATTGTGCATCATCACTGCAAGATCTTGGGGAAAAATGTATGCAACACTGGATGGAAAAAATCTTGTGACATTGCAGATGCTTATCAAACAATGCCACAGCGCATGCGTGCTGTAATCAACGCTAAAGACGGTCCAACAAAATATAAGAGTGTGTGGCTTTTTTGTCCAGGCAGTGTATACACTCTAATTGATGCCACATCTACACATGGCTTCTTAGCAGTTGATATACTATGCACTAATAATGTGTATATACATACAGGTTGAGGGGTTAGATGTAACCTTCCCAAATTGTCTAGAATCCAAAATGTCTTGTTCATGATCATGTTAACCATTAGTATGGATTAGAAATGTGTAATGATCACAAAATATCAAGCTGACTTTGTGAAACCCCTTCAGCATTGTATCATCAACAAAAGTATTAAAGATGTAGGGGATGGTTGAAGGAATGTATGAGGAACATATTCTTATAGCTTTATAAAAAAATAAATTCAAAGTTGTTTTCCTGTATCTGGAAAAGTTTGAGCCTCATACATCTGGTATTCAAATAAATTCTTACTTGTGTATTCTTTACAAATGAAAAATGTTGTGGCTCATTAACAATACTTTGCACTTTGTATTTCAAACTAATGTATCTCCACAATTGCAAATGAAATAATAACAATAACTATATAACATACATTTCTATTATGATGCTGTGTGTGCTCAGTCTTACTGACAATCTGTGCTTACTTATAATATTCAATTGCAGATTTCAAACAGAAGGGCAACCTTTCCTTTTTTCTCCATCAGCATAATTTAGTAACCAGAAAACTGTGTGAAAATGACTTTTTGGACAAGCAAGTGTTAGTGAAGGAAACAATTCTATCAACAAGTCCGTAACTCAAACTGTACTTGTATTGTATTGTTTAATGCAATGCATGAGTACAGCTGTCAAGGGATGAATGATGTGTTATAAATCTGTTTAAGAGGTTGTATGGAGCCAATGCCAGATAGCAATAATAATATACTTATTTCATTAGATACAGAGCTTCCTCCCCTGTCTGGCAATCCACTGCTTTTTTGTATAAATATTTCCTATGTTGGCTGAGTTTTTTGTCTGTTTTTCATATATTCTTTGAATTTTGTCTTTTTCCCAGTGTGTTAAAATGCTTTCATGCATTCTGTTATTGTACGCTATTCTAATGTTTCTGGTTTTATTATGTTTTTAATGCAGACATCCGCTCAGAATAAAAAATGCTACTCCATCAAGGAAGTTGCCGCCATCTTTTTATGGGCTAGTGTCATATTTTAATTGTATGTTTTTCATAAAATCTGAATGTGATAAGATGAGAAATGACAGTTATTGGGTGAAGACAAGGAAGGCATCTTTTGTGTCCCAGCCCTTTTGACCTCCAGAATATAATGGGTCATGTTTAGATTTAGCTGGAAGACTATTGTTTCATATAACGGAAGTTATTTTATGTGAACCAAATGCAAACTTTTGCAGACTTCTGATCTTGACAACTCTGTTTATAGACAATGAACACTCACCAGCCTTATAAGGGACACCTGTCCAACTGCTCATTGACGCAAATTACTGATCACATGGTGGCAATTCAATGCATGTTGACATGGTTAAGACGAACCCTTGAAGTTTAAACTGAGCTTCAGAATAGGGTAGAAATTTGATTTAAGTGACTTTGAATGTGGCATTTGGATGCTAGGGTTAGAATTTGGCATCAACAACATGAAACCTTGGATTAACGTTTCAGGCTGGCAGTGGTGGTTTAACGGTGTGCGGGACATTTTCTTAGTAGCCCCTTAGTAGGAATTGTTCATTGTTGCAATGCCACAGCCTACCTGAGTAGGTAGGTTGCTGACCATGCCCATCTCTTTATGACCACAGTGTACCCATCTTCTGATGGCTACTTCCAGCAGGATAATGCACCATGTCATAAAGCTCCAATCATCTCAGACTGGTTTCTTGAACATGACAATGGGGTCACTGTACTCAAATGGCCTCCACAGTCACCAGACCTCGATCCAATCAAGCACCTTTGGGATGTGGTGGAAGGGGGGATTCGCATCATGGAAGTGCAGCAGACAAATCTGCAGCAACTGAATGATGCTATCATGTCAATATGGACCAATGTCTCTGAGGAATGTTTCCAGTACCTTGCTGAATCTATGCCACGAAGGATGAAGTCAAAAGGGGGTCCAACCCGTTACTAGTAAGGTGTGCCTAATAAAGTGGCTGGTGAGTGTATATGTCTTTTATTTAACATTTGATGTCACATGTGTTCTAGAATTACTCTTTGCTTGTTATATTTGTTTCCTATAAAAAGGTAACTTGTTATATCTGATGAGAAGGAAGAGCTCTTCAATTGTAGACATTTTTAAAATCAATATCTAGGTTTGCTCACGACTTTGTACAAGTTTTTCATTTTGGGCCACACAGTGTTTAACACCCTTGGTCAAGTGAGAATGGTCTTTCTTTTCCAGTTTGTTATACTTAATTAATGCAGGACACAGCGAAACAAAACCTTTTCTTGGGTCTGTAAAAACTTGTAAATGCCCCTCTGACTAGTGTGCTATAAAGTAAAGATAGGAAAACATAGGAACTTTTGTTTCTGATCTCCTTTTAATTATGCCCTTTATCTAGCTATGTTTAGTTTGGCTGCTGACTTAAAACATGTATGCAAATAAAGTACCATAAACATTTAATCACTGAAAAATACATGGGGATAACTCGGTGCTCTGCTGCTGCTGACATACGGACACCAATATTAGAGGAAAGATCTGCCTATGTCACGGGAGGATAGTCTAAAGCTAGCCATACACGTGTCGGATTCCATGTCCAATCGATTCATCATCCGATCGATTCCGGCGATTCTGCCGGGAATCGCAGGTGTGATCAATCGGCCAATTAAGAGTATCCATCGCTGCATACCACCTTGTCCGAGCGGATTCCGGCACGATTCCGTGTGCGATTCCACCTCCGATTCCACCTCACAAATGGCAACTCCCCCTGATCCGGGCAGAATCGGATGAGAAAGACCAACATGTTGGTTCTCCGTCGGATCCGATTCTGAGCCCCTGAACGATCGGACCTGATCGATCGGACAAGGTGGGCTGCATGCGATTCCGGCACGATCGTTTCGCGTGCACGTGCCCGGAATCGATCGTGCCGGAATCCGGTGCGAATCCGACACGTCTATGGGGGCCTTTAAGGGCCGGGTGGTCATGCATTAACACTAATGTGTATTATTGCGTGAAGTGTTGCTGTCTCCTCACCATCATCACTATCACTTGCTGAATTGTTTGGCCTACACATTAAATTCGGTCTGTGTGGCAAGAGTTTCTGCTTAAAAAAAACACATAAAGGTAAAAGATTGAAGTTATATTTTTCTCACAAGTTATATTTTATTATTTAGATTGTTATTGTTCTTTTTGACACTTCCTTTGTATGACTGAATTACTAAAATGTGGTTAAACAAGAACTATTGCCTAAATACTTTCATCCTATATATATGAAATAACTGTCATTCTTTTAGATGTTTCTGGGTTTTGTGTTCCCATTGTGGAAACTTCCTTTTACTTTCTGCCCCAGTAGAAAACACAAGAAGGCAGAAATCAAGTGACAGTAATGCAGGGGCTTCATATCTCCTAGCCAGTTAGCCCAAGGACACTCTTTAATAGTGTTGTCCACATTTGCAATACAAGTTACTTTAAACGCTTTAAATGTATAAATCAGATAGACATTGCCAACTGTGAACAGAAAGCTTTTGTTTTATCTATTACATAACTCTTAAGGTAGCCATACACGGGGCGATTTTCCCACACGATTCCTGGCCGATCGATCACCGGGCGCGTGCACGTGGATCGATAGCCAAGGAATCGCGTGCAGCCCACCTTGCCCGATCGACCCCGCCCGATCGACATGGCCCCCAAATCGGATCGGCCAGAGAACCAACCTGTTGGTCTTTTCTGACCGATTGAGCACACATCAAGGGGAGTTGACATTTGTGAAGCGATCGATCGGGCACCGAATCGTCCAGGAATCGGTGGCCTAAGGTGGTAGGCATAGACTTGATTGGGCAATCGATCAACGCCTGTGGCTGCACCGGAATCGATCGGATGGTTGATCGGGAATCGACATGTGTATGGATAGCTTTATAAAGGTATCATAAAAAAATTGCCCTCTGTGTTCATTACAGTGAATGTCTACGCACTTCTTTTTATTTCAGTTAACCATGTCCCCAGTTCCTCTCTGCATTTTTCCATGAACCTATCCGCACCTCCTCCTCCAGCATCCAGTGCAAATACTGTTTCGATAGACAATAATGCAACTTTCAGGGGGGTGAGTTGACACGTCTTGTTGATGGAGAACACAGTTTAAAAACTTTGAACCTGTTATAGACTGATGCCATTTGATGTATGACAGTCTGCTTTACTTCATATTAACTGTTCGTTATTATTATTCTCTTGTGGACTACTATGAGATATATTGTGTAAGGCGGTTAAAAACGTGCCACAGCTTTTAAATACATTCTATCATGTATTGCTAGTTATTCTGACTTACCTGTTTGTTTTATCATAGACTAATGTACCCTGGTCACCAGCTACTTCAGTTTTGGTGTTTTAGCTGGGATTACTCTTCTTCCCCCATCATGAGGCCCAAAAATGGGGATATCTACTGAGGAGTGCTATTTATTAGCCCCCTCCTCAGTGCGAGCCTCATTGAAAATTATAGTGGTGCCCAGGCTAGCTATGAGGCTGTATATGGCTTCTTTTGATACATGTGTTTAAGCCTTTTGTGATGCTTGGATTTTGATACTTAATTATTTGATTTTATCATGTGAAAATAAATGTGTATTTTATTGTCACAATATCTATCTCATTGTTATTTTGTAGGCATAAGTAAAGTCCCCTTAGCTAATTAATTTTATTACTAAATGTTGCGCTTCTGTTTGATTTATCCAAGTGTTCATTGAATACTTCAAGATTCTTTTCTTCACCTTGCATATTTACTTCTGCTAAAGAGTTTGGACATTGTACAAATCAAAAATGGGCCTATCTCAATAGACAAAGTGGTTAAAATCAGAATCAGCCATTACTGTAAATGTTAACTATTGTAACAACTCATAAACTCTAATTACTAGATACTGTGTGTAGTTACCTATGTATGTAGTCATATGTACAGTGTAAACGTTGAACTCTTTACAGTAAGAGCTTTATTATAGACATTTTATCACCCTGCTAGTATGTGAGGTATGTGACTAGGTCCTCTTTTGGTCCTTACGGGACAGAAAAAGCGTTTCTTTGAGTTATATCCAGTTTCTTTACATTTATATCCAGTGGGCAATTATTTTAAGAACAGACCTTAAATTTGAGTAACATTCCAGTGTTGAGAACTAATGCACAAAATGTGTCATACCCACCTGTTGTAAATGTTGTGTTAGACTTCTCTATATCAGACAAGCTTAAAAAAGGGTCTCTGTATTGTATGTATTTATTTATTTAATTTGTATAAAATTAGCACTATGCTTGGTAGTTTTAGTTTTGATTTTGGTGACCATTTGGATGGTTACTTAGATGCCACAGATTCTTCGTCCTCAACACTCACCTTTGACTTACCAGCTTTTGATCCATGGCCGGTGAACTTTTCCTAATTTTACTTTCTGTTTGGATAACATTTTTTGTGATAAAACACTATAAGTAATAATATTTATTTCTTTTACTTTTTCACGCTTTCTTATTTCAGTGCAGTCAGAATGTCATGTGGCGTGTATTTTATGTATTGCTTCAAGCAATAAAATCATATCTGCAGAATCTATGGCCCTACAAACAAGGTAGTCTTATCTTCTTATGAATCTCAACAACTGAGAATTGAGAATGTTTTAGAACTTGTATGGAAAATAATTGTATGGAAAATAATTGTATGGAAAATAATTGTAGTAGAGAGAGCGTCCAGGAGGTGGCAGCTGAACCATTCCATCTGTTATATAAAATCAGGATTCAAACTTAGGAATTGTTTCAAATATACATCATTCAAATTCACAAAAGCCAATGCGATGATCCAGCAATAGTCATCTGTCTTCTGTCTGTCCTAAGACTCTGTTATTGTCTTTATAATTTACACACATAATTTAAAAACTATTTTTAAAATGTATTTTCTAGCTTTATTTGTTATACAAAAAAGTTGGTGTCTTAAGAGTTAAAAGCTTGTCTTTGTAACATGGTATGCACGGATGGACAATGATTAGTCAGGTAAGGATCTAAGATTCCTAATTGGAGACTAGAAATAATACCACATTGATGTTGTTGGGAGGAATATGCCCTTATTATTAGAAATATAAGATTTCCTAATTTAATGAGAAGAAAAGAATAATCCCTTTCAACCGAGGAAGCAGGATATTTGACCTTCGTCTGGTGATTAGCATATGAAGGACTTGGAATTATCACAGTGAAAGGGCGCATTTTAAAGACAATTTAAGTCTATGTACAGCATCAACCATCTGAGTTCAGATGGGAATAAAAGAAGATTTCTGTCTATGGTGTTCTCTTCCATTAATGACATTTATAAAAAGGTTTTATATCATTGACTGAATGGTAAAGAATCATACTGAACAAGGATAATGAAATCCAATAAAAGAAACTGCATTTTAAAAATATGTACTGAAAAACATTGTCTCTTCTTTCAGAACATTGCAAATTTGAGCTCAGCTTTTTCTAAATGGGAACATTATCCTAATAAAGGGAAACAAATGACTCTCATACTGCTCACCATACATAATAATAGAACTTAAAAATGATCTTTTTATGCCTAAATCAAATTAATGTTTGAAATATAAACTTTGTTCTAATACAAGGTTGTGCAACAGGTAGATCTACTGGTAGATCCCAAAGGCAACTGGAGCCGATCAGTGATGGTGAACCTTTTAGAGCCCAGGTGCCCAACCTGCGGCCCGGGGGCCGCATGCGGCCCATTGGGCGTTCTTTGGCGGCCCCCGTCTGTCCTCCACTTGTGGTCCTTGAAGCCTAACTGTTAATGCATAAGGCACAGGAACTCACCTGTCCGTCAATCCCCCGCTGACCTCACCTGGGATATGGGTAGAGCGGGAAGAGGAGGAGAGGCGATAAACTTATGTGATAGGTGTATGTAAATGGCAATCAGCGACCCAGATGGTGCCGGAGCAAGTCCCTCTCCTGCTCTAGTGTTGGATCAGCAGACTAGTGAGCCTATGGCCTATGCTCCCACTATTCCACCAGTGAACGGGGGTTATTGTATAACTTGTGGCCCTCCATATCAACTCAGTTGCCCACCACTGTTTTAGAGACCGAGTGCCAAAACTGAAACCCACACCCTACTTATTTATCTCAAAGTGCCAATATGGCAATTCAACCTGAATTACACAACTCATATACACAGACACAAAACATGTAAACACACACTCTACTTTCTTATAAGATGAAATAGGAGAGAGTTTGGGGTGATGTGTGCAATCAGAAGAGAGGGGAAGAACTGACAGCATTGAGAGCCAATAGGCTGCAGTTCTTTGCTCTGTGCTGGCTCGCATGCCCACAGAGAGGGCTCTGAGTGCCACTTCTGGCAAACGTGCCATAAGTTCGCCATCACTGGAAAAGATCATGGAGTCCTGCCTTCTTTTTTGTTTTCCTTGTCTTTATAAACACACAGTAAGGTAATGGCGTAAAATTTACAGAACTGTATAGTGCCATACATGTTCATGCTTTGTGAAAGGTAAACAATACATATTTTGATTATAAAGTATAATATGTGTAGTGCCCAGGGTAACTCCTGGAGCAAGCAAGTCCTTTTTGGATTTTAAGCCCTATGCCCAGGCACACTGTCATACAAACGGCTGTTCAAGCAATAAAGCAATGTCCACACAGACTAGTTAGGGGTATAACTTTACTAGGAGTAGTATATACAATACAATCACCATCACCCAAGGCAGGGATGGGGTCCAAACTTAGGGACTAAGTTACCAACCATAATTACCAGCTGCTGGAGGGTATAGATAAAGCTGAGGCTCAAACCCAAAAAGGCAGTCCTTGTAAAGAGATTACACTTACAAGCAAAGATGTCCTCTCACCCAGGCCTTGTCTGGGAACACTCTTCTGGAGGCTGCTGGACTCTGTAGTTCTCCGGCGAGAGGCAGCAGGAGTACTTCTTCAGTGGAGAGCAGTGTTCTTCAAGTAGAGCTGTGGCTGAAAAGCCCGCCAAAAAAGTAGTAAATATATATTTATAACCTCTGCCAGAGGTGTGTCTTAGGAGTAGTTGGGCAGAGTAGAACAGATATATTGAGAGCAGGTGCCTGGGGATGACCTCACCTTCCGGATTCCTCCAGCAGCCCTTTTAGAGTAAACAGATATATACACCTAATATACACAGTATATGCAGATTAATATACAGACTGTCATGGCCTAGCGAGTAATAAATATATATACACTTTATGTACATTATCACTACGCTACACAACATATATATGTTTACCATTTTTATTGTTGGTAGATCGTTTTGATTTGTGTGTGCTGTTTGAATGTCTATTATGTCATTATTTATGTATGTTGGGCCAGCTACACTATAGGTGTATGGACCCTAAATCCAAGATATTGATTGTTTACCTAGTTTACCATAATATATGTTTTAAAAACAACCACCAGTCAATGAGTTCTCATCCCTGTGTACTGTATTCATTTGCCAAGCTGTGATATAATAAATGGTAGGGAACATTTCTACCAGAGGTTGCTAGGAAGATCTACTGTCTGGATTTTAATTGGCCAGAGAACAGGAATTCATATTCTGTGGTTCCCAAAATGTCCTTGCAGGGCCCCCCTTTTCTGTTTAGGAATATTATCGAGCCCCCCCCCCCCTCCCTATTCAAACACATTTTAAGAATGAGGGCCCGCACCCCCCCCCCCAGAATTCCTTTGCACTCCCCAGTTTGGGAAACACTGGTCTAGACCAACCTTGCATTAAAAGTTCTTTACTTACTTTATCACTTACTCCCATTGTGGTCAGATCCTCTTCTCCGTTCACACTGCTCACCTAGTGTGCAGGCCAATTGGCCCTCTGATGTAATGTTTTACCCTTGAATTGTGGGGCAATAATAATTTTTGTTTGCCTTTAACTGGGTAGCATGAAAAATTTTGTGATTTGCATTATGTACAGTACACCATCTTTTAATTTTAACTTCTCTGGTAGTCTCATTACTTCCAGAATGACTTAGTAATCTCACAAATTTTCTTCCCCCTGCACATCCCAGGACTTGGGATTCCTGCACTGCAGGCTTAGGCACGGGCAGCCTGCCTATGTCCCTGATGATGGTGTTATCTGACAGGCAAAAGGTGTCCTAGAAAGTCCCTAGGAAGAATAGGTCCCTGGCCTCACAGTGAGCAAATAAGCTGCCTGAGCTGGCCTTGGGGTTACTGCTTTTTACAGAGAACCTTTACCCCAAGCCACAACCAGGAATACTGCCAAGACATTTAAGGACCATGATAACATTTTAGAAATCATCTGGTCCTTAGATGATTCTAAAACTCAGTGTTTTTATATATGCATAGACTTCAACAGAATTTCAATTGAGTTGAGGTCTCGAATTTGACTAAAGCCCCCCATACACATCAAACGGCCAAAGCAGCATGATGACACCATCACGCTGTGGGCGATCGCTCAGAGAATTGAAAAACACCATTTGTATGCGCTATTCGCCGGCCGATACTTTAGGGACCCTGGTCCCTGTTGTGCTTGGGATCCTTGTACTTTTGCATGGCATACCTCTCCATCACCATACAAGGTGTTTGTGCTAAATATGTGTCGATTTTACTAAAAGTGGTGTTATACAGTATGGTCACACATTACCCCTTTGGTTTTATGTGTTCATGAAAAATTGTTGAACTTTTACATTTAACATGTTAACTGTGGCCTTTAGAATCACGAATGAGCAATTCGATTTTTGTAATTTCTTTGATGTCGCGTCTACTGCTACTGTCAATTGTCTTTAATGCTTTCCACTGAACAATCTTTTTCACTGTAGAATGATGGACCTCATAGTTTTTAGCTTTATATAGATTATAAAGCCAAGTAGATTATTGTAACTGCTTCCATTCCTTTGGAAGGTGTTCACACACACCAGAATGCCCCGAATCAGGACACTGACACAATTTCCTTTATAAAAGAAATGTTCACACTTGCTAATGATGAAATAATTGCATTAGTAGCTGAACTTCGCTGCTACTTACCCGAATAATTCCTATGAATGTAGTATACACACACTGCTTCTGCATTTGGTCAATCTTTGCTATGTAAATAACACACACTAATATGTAAAGCCCCCCCAACATGTTTACATTTTTGGCCGATCGAGCGTGTGGTCAATCGGCCGAAGAATCAGGTAAAAATTTGCTGGGCACCCTTTGTGTGCCAGTCTCCACTGTGTTTTCCACTCCCTGCGGTAAGGGCATTCCATTGGCGGGGACCCGATGGAGCCGATCCACATACATGTCTGCATCAGCGGCTGTTCTGGTTCTGCTGATCTGGACGAGAACAGCCGCTTCTGCAGACAGGTATGTGGCCCCAACCAATGTAATTACATCGATCTAAGATATAACAGATATGTCCGTAATGGCTTAGATCGATTTGGCGGCTGATTTCAGTCCAAATAACACTTTGAAGTTTTAGATTTCCAATTATTTTTTCGGGGGATTGATGCGCGCATGGTGGTCGATTGGGCGAAAAATCGGGTTGAAATCTAAGCATGTATGGGGGGCCTAATAAATGCAGCTAATGAACTAACTACTTTTAAGGTCTGCTAGAAGACCAGAATTTTTTTTTGTTATTCTGTCCACGAGATTTGAAAGAGGGTGTACTTTCTTTATCCCTAGCTTTATGTTGACATGTGCTTAGACATCGATAAAGTTTAGATTAATTTTTGGTGTGGGTTAACAGTAAAAGCCCAGATAAACATGACGAAACACATATAACACTTCCAAAAACTCTCCTGTTAATCTAATTTTCCACATTAAACTCATCCTGATACAAAGTTTCTCATTTGGAAACAAACTATTCGCTGATTTTCATAATTCACTGCAAGGATCTCTCTGTTTCCGAGTATTTAACCGCGCTGTATTACTTACACGGTGTCCATGAATTCTCACTTCCTTTCCACAGGTTAAATGGCAATGACATGGTAATGAAGCTGCATCACATTTACATATATTTTAAAAGGCTGTTTGCATGAACTCTCATAAAGACTCATTGCCATTTTTCAAAGCTGACATGTCCGTAACTTATAAAAGCATGTGCAACGTATATAGATCATGCACAGATGACATTTTCATTGAAAGAAGTTGTTAACATTCATGAGATGCAGAACATTTTTAAAGATTTACATTTAGGAAAAAGAGGCAACTTGATAGGTCAACATAATTCATTAGTTTAGTGGACATCCAAACAGGAATAACTTGCTGACATGAAAAAAATATGAAAGACTCAACTATGTTCACTAAAGTTTTCTAGATTACCATAAGGTTAGCAAAGATTAGAGATGTTCATAAAATATCCTCAGGTGCATTTTCCTTTGCCAGTCCTGCCACATATTATGTTTAATGTAGGATACCCTGGTGCTTTATAAATAACTAATCAACCTAAACTGTGCTAAATCAGTTTTTTGGTGGGATTTTTTGTTTCCTGTGTCACTGTCCACCCTGAGCTTTCTCTGAATCACCAGGATGTTGGGCCCACATAATGACATGGAAATAAAGCTTTGATTGTCAGCATTAGGCCAGTCATCACATCCTTTGTGTGCTGGCACCTACTTTGGCTGGTCCAAAGTAATGAAAATGATGTAAGAATTATTGATATGTCCGTAATGTCTAGGATCCATTGAGCATCAGATTTCTGGCCGAACTGCAACTAAAAGCTTTCAACTATGTTTCCACATACGTCAGGAACCCCTCCACTAAGTGTATGGCTTGGCGGGAGGTCCCGACGGAGCACATTTACTTACCTGCTCGGTGCATGCTGTGTCTTTACTGCGCCGAACCGCTCTGCCCATGCAAGGCTGAACGTAGTCGAGTATGTTGAGCCTCTGCATAAGTGGATGTCTAAACACAGCATCCACCAAGAAGGGGAAGTCTATGTGCTCTGTCGGGATCCCCGCCAGGCAATACGCTTAGCAGAAGAGGTCCCAACGTATAGTGGAAATAAGCCTTATTAGGATCTGATTTCATGATGTAAGGCCACCATTAGAATTGCTTGCATCCTAGTAAAAAGCATAGTACCCCTGTTTCAAAAAGAAGGATATTTTTAATTTGGGTTACCAGAACTATGTGGTACTAATGGTTTCTAAATGTCAGATTAGACCAATGTTTGCACTAATTACACATATATCTTTAAAAAGAAATAAGGCCTTTCATTAAAATACTTGTGGCGATTAATAACAATAATAATAATAAAAAAATATATATGCTTAATTGTATGTCCATCTGCCCTTGCAATGTTTCTCACGTAGGTTGTGCCTGGTTCCTCTATTTAAAGTGGGATACAACATTTGCTGGGTGCATTGCTCCAGCATTGTCACTTTTAAAATGGTAAGGTGCAGGAGTTTTTTTTGGCGTGTTGGAGGTGCTGTGTTGTATTTTAGCTGTGGTTGAGTTGCAATGCATAAAATAGAACATAAAGATATTGTTGACCTTAATGGGATTCTGTTGGGTAAAGACATGTAAGTGGAAACATTGTAGAGTAATGTACAGTAAATCAGGGTGTTGGGGGGAATGGTAAGTGTTGTTCCCTTAAAGGGTCTTTCCCCATGATCCTTCTGGTTCCAGCCAATATAAAAACCAAGCCCCTCCCAGAAGGGGGCAGCTTAGAGAGGACTAATCTGATGAGACAGGGAGCAAGACCTAGCGCCCTCAACTGTTCATGCAAGAGGTCCCAAGCACAATATAAAGTGCCTACACTCACCACTCCTTATATAAAAGCTCTAACTACGGACTCAAAATAGAAGGTGCTGGGAAACAGCCAGATTCTGTTCTGGAATTTGATAATGTCCATCCCAAAAAATATAAATCATGAACTGTGGTTTATTGAAAATAGTGAGCAGCACACAGAAAATAATTCTTCCTCCTCTCTCACCACTTTTGCCCAACCAGGTGGGCTTAATCATAGAGCAGGATTTATACTTTTTTTGGATGTACATGCCAGCGTGTAGGCAGCCAGTGAGCTTCCTGGAATGCTATAATGTGGTATACACACAGAGCTGCGCCTCCCACCAATTCTGTGGATCATGGCAGAACTTATATGCCTGTGTCTTGAAGTGAGAGGCTGCATCTCCCCGTTGAGGCAGACGCAAGTAATGGTTTTTGGTTACCATACCACCCCATGCCTATAGAGCAGTAGTTGCGGAACGGAACAGTATGTCTGTCAGAAAAGCCAGCCATAGACATATCGATCTATGGCCGGCTTTTAGCAGACTCCTCACAGCGTGGTGACGTCACCATGCTGTGAGGAGTCGGCTACAGAACGGACAAGAGTCCCGTGTGTTTCACTAACACACGTGATTCCTGTCAGATTGTATACAACTAACTTGGAGGGGGAGGAGACTCCCCCTCCAAGTTAGTTAACAGCCTGCAGCACAGGATCGGAGCCAAGTTAACAGCCTGCAGCACAGGATCGGAGGATCAGGCAGAAAAAAAACCAGCAGGACGGATCCGTGTGTGATCCGACCTGCTGGCTCTTTTGGTCGGATCCTCAAGGTGGGCTCCCCTATAGTTGTGGCCGACCAACCTTTATGTGCTCTGCGGGAGCGCGCACGGCGGTCGGGAATCGGCCTGTCTATGGGGGGCTTTAGAGACTCAAAGGTAGAGCAATTAAAAAACATAAATCACATTTTTATGAGCAAAACTAAATGACACACTAACTTCCCTTAGCATCCCATTGAAGAAGTGACATATTTCATATTAAGGTAATAAATAAATAACAATCAAGCAAAAAATGGTTTTACTTTTATTGACATTCCTGCTGTTGTCGTTGACTCTCTGGAGCACTTAAGACGTTAAGCTGTTTAGCATACTTGTCATAGGCTTGACTTCGTTTGCCACCCATTCTATTTTAACGACTTCTGTTTAGTCTGGTGTTATCTTACTCAAGTAAAACAGTTCACTGAGAACAATCACAGTGCCCCCCAATGCATTCTCTACCATATGCTGGATGTACATGCAAAAGGAGAATAAGATGAGGAGGGAAAATTGGAAGCTTTATAAGCTGGCTTTAATGGCTTGATGCTGCAGAAACCTAGTGAATGAGAAGAAAAAAAGACTAATTTAGTGAGTGATTTACTTTTAGTTCTAAGTGCTTCCCCCTGGGCTGTTCTTACTTTTTGCAAGTGCAGATTGTTTCAGTTTATTTCTTTTTTTCCAATTCTAGTTCTAATTTGGATCCAAACCTGTTTTAATTCGTTCTGCCAGCTTTTTATTCATTTGTCGTTAAGACATTCAAAGATGAAAATGGCACATTACTGACCACCATCGATGCCATGAAATATGTAATTAGCAGCGACCCTGTGTCCAGAGTTGAAATATTGATCAGTCATGCAATGTCTCACTCTAACCTCATGTTAAATTAAAGCATTGCTCAGCACTAAAACCTTAATGTAGTATCATAGAAACTTACTATATTCTAATTAAAGCTTTGCTGAAAACGACTCTTTTGAGGCCAGCTATATAGATTAAAAAGACCTGAGCATGCTCCAGTACAGTTGCTTACTTTTTTATTCCTCCTTTTATTTCTGGTGAAGATCATGGCAGTCTATAGTCTGGAATCTTTTTAAAAAATTGGTAAGTAAAGCCCCCCACACCTTTCAATCACTCAGTACAATTTCCTATATCAACAACTATATAGTGCCGGGCCCTCCCTGATAGAATACATAGTGATTTGAATGTTTAGAAAAGTCTGCATATTACATGGTTTTGGTAGAACAAAAGTTGACTATACAGAAAAGATACAGTAAGAGTATAAGGTGTATGGTGACCAATTTTCCAAAGATATGCTAAATGGTTAATAGACTTCCATCAATAATTGGCCAGATAATATGATTAATAATATGGCTACAGTTAAGGTCATATGGCTATTACCTAGACTGTATTAGTTACATATGACTATGTTACAGACTAATATGACACATGGCTTATATATTCTCTAAAGCACTGCATCATTTGTTGGCAATATATAAATACAAGTTTTAAATAAGAAATAGACTCACTGGGCATTAAGGTCATGTCTCCACATTTTGCGATCCATATGCACTTTACCTGCCGGTGGATGTTCTGTTATCATGGTGCTGAGCTGATCTGCTGATGCAAGGTTAAATGTAGTGCAGTACATTAAACCCTGCATCGGCAGATGCCTAAAGAGAGGATCCACTGGACAGGTAAAGTGTATGTGATCCGTCAGGATCCCCACCAAGCACTGGGCTTAGCATAGGGGGTCCCGACAGATCGCTAAAAGCTGTCATAGCCTTGCTTTCAAAGGTAGGGGTGCACCAGTGAAGATCACTGAAAGGCAGAAATCAGGTTGGTGGTGATTCAGTTGATGGGGTTAGAATGCATTTCAAGTTTTTAATATTGTTTGATGTATGAGGATTTTTTTTTGAAAGTTATCAAACAAAAATGGTAATGAAAAAATTTTTCTTTAAAAAAACAACTGAAAAAACTAAAAATTATAAGATAAGCCTAAATCAACCAAGTGGACTATGCTATTTATTTTGATCTTGAGTTTGAATAAGCGTCAGAAATAAGGGGAGACCCCCAAGGGAGTTGGATTGGTACTTAACTTTTTGCTGATCGTTTCGCACCTATTTATTTTGAGTGGACATTTTTTATACATTAAAAGGTAAAATTGGAAAAAACATAACCTGAATAACCTTAACTTTTAACTTTTAACTCTTAGCTTTTTTGGTAAATCTTCCACCATGCTGATTCTGGAGGGAGTCTAGCAAAGGAGGTAAGATTGTATAATGTGGTGAACCAAAGGATATTCCCTGAAACACACTCCCTATGCTGCCCCGCCTTCCCCGAGACCCAAGAGAGATCAAGGGGGTTGGAGGTGCTGTAAAGAAGAGCCCCGGCAGCCGCCCCCCTTCCCCGAGAGAGGCTCTCCTTCACAGCACCCACTCTAAGCTTTGCATAGCATCACATGCATTACACAATCAGAAAATTATAAGAGAATTATAAAGAACATGACCAATTATTCCACTGAGAAATGATTTTTCATGACCTTAGAGTAGTAGCATTATATATGCTAGTTACTTTGCAAGAACTCTGTAAAACATGTCGAGAACTCCAGTTTGACTCTTCTGCATTGCATACATATCATGCTTATACGATTGTTGCCATGAATGATATATTTGACATGTTCTAGTTCCCTTTAGATACAACAGTGTTTTTCTAAGTTGTAATATAACTTTTGGGTGTTTCAAAAAACCCAGACTTTGTATTTGATTTTGTGGAAAGAAGGTGAACGTATTATATTGAGATCGTCATCACAATAACTGGGAAACAGAACAAGGATACAATGAGAGAAGAGTATTAAATACCAACAGTAATATTGCTAAGTATTATTTCAGTAAATGCAATAGAATCTTTTTTGTATATAAATGACATGATGTATAATGACACAAAAGGTGATTGATTACTATGATCTAGTGTAGAGCCTTATTTGGTTCATACCATATTCACCGCAATTTAAATTTAAACACCACTTAGCTCTGGCAAAAAAGCCAGCCATTACATGTGACAACCAAAAGAGAGACTTAAGCTAGCCATACATGTTATGATTCCAATCGATCAATCAATAAATGAATGCAGTGCACACCACCTGCAGTGCACACCACCTTGCCCTAACCAGTCGAGGATCCTCATCCAAAGTAACATCGATCAACCAAAGAAAAACCGTCATGTCCGTTCGCCTTTCGATTTCTTCTTTGATTTTGTTTTGTTTTATTGCTCGATCGTTTGGGAATCAAATGGAAATTGATGCATGTATAACTACCTTAAAGCAGACATACCACTAGAAGTACATATTTGCATAAATGACTCAAGAAGATCCCTCACAGCACCTTGTCTTTTTTTGGCTCTTATTACGTGCGGCCAGATAATAGGTGATCTCAGCTCTCTGGTGAAAGTACACTGACGGAAATTCCCAAAGAAAACCATTTCCATATCCCCAGTGGCCAATTCTGCATTTGGAGTTAACCCCCAGAAGCCTAGAGAATAAAGATGGAAGCTCTTATTCGATTCCAGGCAACAGGAGGTAAGTATATTTTACCTAGGATTGTGGAGCCACCATCATACCAGCTCAGAGGTAAGTCAAACAATTTACATATGTATTTTTTTACATGTTGCGTAAAAATCTGCTTTAAGTATTTGGGCGGATGCATGCTAGACTGTTTGCATGGAATGTTAAAGTTTACACATAACCTTTTCACTATTCATTTTGGAGGTTACCTCTGTGATTTCCTTTCCATACATGCAATGCAAATTACTTTCATTGTAGAAGGGAATGGCCTTTAGATCATTCCTCAAAGAAAGGATATATAGTCTGTATAATTTAAATAAACATAAAACACCATCTGTTTTCTGTGTAGTTGTCCTGCTGTGTATTATGTCATGAAATAAACATGGAAACCAGGTATAAGTATACACTAATCAATAATGGGTTTATTGGATAGATGTGAGCAAGGTGTGTGTAAAACACTTTAAGGTCAATTGCCAACATTTCTGCTTTAATGTATTCTTGGTAATAAACCATTACTGGAGTGAGTACCTGGTACCTGGTGTTTGTTTTCTGATAATGTGAATAGGGAAATTAAATGCTCTGGGAGCTAAGGAGTTACCTCTGATGCATTACATAACATTACACATCAACAAAATACTCTCTTGTGGAATACTTATTGAGACTTTGCTGTGAATGTTGCCTCATTACTGACAATACAACATTCAAAAAGTGTCCTGCCCACCCCTAAATATTCCTTTGATACATGCATAGAATAGGAACCCATGACTGCCACAGGAAGGAGTAAAATGTGGTCTTTTTTAGCCTTTATGATCTTTTCTGTGCTTTCTGAGAGGCATGAGTAATCGTTTATATTTGGCAATGGTTTCTGCAAACGTTGGCTAGAAAGGAGTTGTTTTAAAGGTATTGTTCATTTAATAATGACAGATGGTTACTCATATGACACATTTCATTCCTTCTCTCAATAAATCCTCCAAATCTATGTGAATGACAGTTTAATGGATGAGGGTACACATGATTGTTGAGATTCCAGCACCATGGCAATAACAAGTGGAATTTAATAGGCAATTACAAGTTATACCTGGAGATTGGTGGTTTTCGTCAGAAAGTGCAAAATGAGGAGTAACAAATTAATTTACTTGAATACATGCTACTGGGGCTCATGACTATCAATGACACTTATAGTTTGTCCTGAGGTCGATGTGACATATGGATATTAAAGAGAGTTAGAACAGTTTAATTTGTATGTAAATAAAAAAAAATTCTGGATCTGCCACAATCTTTATTACGTATTACTGTTCTCAGCATTTTCCCCATGGTAGATTAGGTTAGGTAGTGCGATTTAATAAATTACATACTGTATAAGGATGTCAGGTGTCTAACCATATAGTGGTAAAATTAGGTACCAGCCTTTGAGCATCTAACATTAATACTATTCTGTTGTTAAATTGGCTTTCTCGCACAATCCATTATATATTATTATATAATATAAATATTAAAAATACTCCAACTCTACACTCTATCTAGGTTATAACTAGATTAAATCAGCAGCAGTTTGAGATCACTGCTTGGTATGGTTAACAAGGATGAAGATAAGGCTTTTTTTTGTACTAGGAGTATATTACAATACACTGATAAGGAAATCATGCATTTCTAATAACCATTTGCTTTTTAAAAGAAAAACAATAATCCAATATATTGCTACCTGTATGTGGAGGAAAACCTACAAAGCCTGTCCATATATAGTTATTTATTTGGAGCACCATAATTATTTTCTGATTAGTCAAGAACAACTCTGGATTCCATTATCAAATACTGTATTTTTTGCACTATGAGATGCACCACACCATAGGATGCACCCCATAGTTTTGGAGAGAAAGTTAGAAAAAATAAATAAATAAAGAGTCATAGGCACCCCAACACTGTAATCACGAAAACATTCAATAAAGTGAATCTTGATAAAAAAAAAACATAAAAATTTTAAAACAATCCAACTTCCACCCGATCAGCCAGTAAAGAAAATGCCATTAGAAAAAAATCCACTCATTGGGGGACGCACCAGGAGGTCAGCCCGACGCCTGACGTCAGACGCCGACGGCGTGACGCGTGTCGCGTCATGCGCACCACGTGAGGCGTGAGCGGCGGGCGTGCAACCATTGGGACCGCGAGCACGATAATATGCAGGCAAGCTAGCCTGCCTAACCAGGATGGGGAGACGCCGCCAGCGTGATAGTGGCATGCCATCATACTCACCCCGGCTAAGGCAAATGGGCCGGAAGAAGAGGGCCACAGAACCAGAGGACATCACTCAATATTTTTCACCCGGACACCCAGGGCACAAAGACGACGCCGAGAGCGGAGAGATGGGGGAGATCCCGAAAGATGCAGGGAACCACCATGTACGCGACCAGCAAACAGGACATCAACAGCAGGTACCTGGGCTGAAAGTGGGGAGTGTGGAGGAGGATATACTGCAAGCAAGATGGGAGGAAGAGGGAGCAGGTACGGCAGAGGAGTTGGAAGAGAGGGTAGACCAGCCCCAAACAGCTGAGCACTCCTATGATAAAGACTCCCCGATAATACAGCAGCATTTGGATGCACATTCCCTCAGCATCCACACTCCCCGATATTAACTCAGCACAGGCAACCACAAGAAATATTGAGATTAAAACCAGGCGACATGGAGATGGGAGGCTTGATAAACTCTGAGATGAATATGATAACAAATATGGACACCACCTCAACCTCTGTAGATTCAAACGGTACACCTATCACCTATGGCAACAACATGTGCAATCTATGCCTAATAGGCAAGATTTTTTGCAATTGATAAAAGAAGTTAAGGAGGTATGCAGAAATGAAATCTCAAGTCTTAGAGAGGACATACACCAATTGGATACCAGAGTGGACCAGCTGGAGACAGAACAGCAAGGGATCATCTCTGAGATTGGAACCCTGCAAGAAGAGGTATGGAATCAAGCGATTACTATCCGTGATTTACAGCGCTTAAACAAAGATATGGACATCAGGGGAAGACGAAGTAACATAAGAATTCGAGGTCTGCCAGAATCAGTAGGGGATGAGGTGCTTCTTAAAACAGTTAAAATCATATTTAATAAAATCCTAGGTCGTCCTCATGATCAAGAAATGAACATCCAAAGAGCACACGAGTCATCAGGATAAGAACTACAAATGCTCAACCACGGGACGTGATATGCAACTTCTATGAGTATATGCTGAAGGAGAAGATCATGCTCAAAGCTAAACAAAATTCTGTGATCAGATATGATGAAACAAATATACAGTTATTTGCAGATGTAAACTGGGCAACGCTACAGCACCAAAAGCAACTGGCACCGCTCCTGGAACAATTAAGAAACAAAAAAATTCAATACAAATGGGGCTACCCATTTTCGCTCATAGTTAGTAAAAACGGGAAAACTTATATCGTTAAGATACCCTGAAGATGTTCCATCTTTTTGCAGAGAACTCGAACTGACCCAGGTGGAACTTCCAGGATGGGAACCCCTTAAAATCAGGAAACCCATGCAAGACCAAGGCTGGCAATTAATTAAAAGGAATTCAGAGAAAGAGGCGAAATGATAAAGGACTGAAAGGGAGATAGAGAGGAAAGCGAGATAAAATAACAATGGGGGGGGG